>SJYV01034114.1:193849-226750 GCA_006410875.1 Neotragus pygmaeus
CCCGCCCCCAGCCTTGCTTCCCTGTGACCTGTTCCCAGGCCCCGCCTCTCTCATCCCTCTTGGGGCCTCCTCCCTCTGACGTCCCCTCTCACAATGCCCAGAAGAACCAGTGTAAACCAGGAAAGGCGGGGTGGGGTGAAGGGAGGAGGGGAGGAACCCGGGACTTATGAATACATAAGGCTGAACTTTTGGACCTGGACGGCCGGGTGCCAGGCCTCGCTAGGGTTCCTGGATTGTATTCTCCTTACAAAAGGGCCATTATGAGGCTCCGCATCTCCCGTGAGACAGGTTGGGGCCGTAAAAGTGCCTGACGTCACAGGGACCGGGAGATGAATAGGGTTCCCAGCCGCGTGCTTATTCTCCAGTGCTGGGATCCTGGGAAGGGGGCTGTGAGGGGAGGGGTCGCATTGGAGTTCCCAGCTGTTCCCCAGAAGGAGTCTGCGGGACTGCCACCCCAGACCTGCCCCCCGCTGAAATCCTGGAGTGACTCGCAGGGTCCTGACAACCCCTTCCTCACTTCAAGATGTGCACGTGGTCACATGGCTTCTCCAGCCCCACAGGACATCCTCAAGAGCAGCTCCTCACCCCCCAACTCTCTTTCTCTGCCTTTTCTTCCAGATCATTCCTTTAGGCGAGTGAGGAAAATGTAGGCTGGCTGTCAGCAGAGCAGGACCCCCATCCTACCTTTGTAATGACCTCTCTTGGTGGAGTCCACATCCTCATTTTTATAGAATGAAGAGGCTGTGGTTAAAGATTGTTAAAGTCCCTTTCAGTTACAATGGTCTATTGTCTTAGTAGTCATAAGGAAGTACATTACTATCTTCCCCACCAGCACTTCAGTCTGTGACTTGATTGGGTCCTGTATTCTTTTTCCTTGAACACTCATCTATATTCAGCGTGCCCATCAGTCAGCTCCTTGTCCCTCTCTCTCTCTCACACACACACACACATCTTGAGATCAGTAAGAAAAGAGAAGTTTGGACAAGGCGTATCCAATTTTCCCTTTTGCTCTGAAAGACACTTTGTTTGCATATTATTTCCATGTAATCAAATGAAAATGCACACTCATCTGCATGGTCATATAGAAGACACGACAAAATCACCAACACAACCTCCCCAGCAGTAGGTTACAACACCACCTTCAGAGCCCTGGAATGGGACCAACATCAATCTCATTAAGTAACCTGATGGTCTCGCAAACTTTCAGGGCACAAGAAGGAAATATTAGAATTTCAATTCATATTTTATTTTGATCACATTCTTTAAAATTTTCTACGTTTCACATATGCTTTACACTCCTCGAACCATATGAGACTAATAGGATATGTATGTAATTTATAAACATGCATGTAATAAGGGTCCAGGTTCAAAAAGATTTTGCAGATGGAGAATATGATCAAAAAACTTTGGAGCAATCATCACTCTAGACCCACCTTCCAATCCTGGAAATAGTTGCAAAGTTTTGGTCCAACCAAAGCTTAAGCGACAAGTGGGGATACTGGGTAACCCTCCACGAAAGCCACACTGGCCCACAGAGCTCCAGCACTCCCCCAGGCACCATCACAACACTTGCTAACAGCCGGGGGACCTCATGGCATAAGGCATCACCTTCTTCCCCGAAATCCACTCACATTATGAGCTCTCATCTACAAGGTTCCAGTTGGTCAAAAGACTGGTCCCCACCCAAGGAACCCACTTTCTTTCCAAAACAATTGGCCTTGTCCCTCAAGGCTTCTTTTCTTTCAGGAGTAAACAGTCCATTCAAGGGTGTGTGATGCTGAAGGCTCTAGAAAGCTGATCCTTTTTAGATCTTTAGATCCTCTCTCTGGGATTCACTTAGTATGTGTGACCGAATATATTTGTTATTGAACAGAGAAAAACCATGAGCTTGGTCTTCAAATAGATGATAGATACAATTGAAAGACAGATAGATAATAAATACATAGATGATAGATAAGATAGATAGGTGAACATACAGATGAACATAAAGCAAAGACAAAGTGGCTTTCTGGAGATGACCTTGGGCTGGACTTGCTGGACAGGAATGTGGCTTTGCCAGCGTTGAGGGAGCCTAGACGCTGGGCTACTCACCCACACACTGGTTGCTTTCATCCATCTGGTATCCAAAGCGGCATATAAGAGGCCTGGAGATGGTGGGGTAGTTTGGAGCTGACAGCGGGGGTGCAGCTGCTGGGTAAGAAGCTGAGTAGGGGTTGGAGTAGGGGTTGGAGTAGGGCCCTCGGTACACAGGGTTCGTCCGGGGGATGCACAGATACCCGCCGTTTTGGTTGACACACATCATGTCTCCTCGGCAGGCCTCAGGGATGGTCCGGCACTCATCAACATCTGCAAGGCCACAGAAAGGACAAGTGTTAGCAGCCCCTCAGCCACATGGTGCAAACTGAAGCAGAGCTCTGTACTGACAGCACCGGGAAGGACCCCAACCATGATTTACCAGCGTCTGCTCCCAAATATGTAGGGCAGTGCCTGGATCATCACCATCAGGTACTACCCAAATATGAGCTGAATTGAACCAAATTGACAGGTCATCAAATACCCCCTTCACGATGTCTCGGCTGTAGCTACCACAGCCTGGACTGTCACATACTTGATCCAATTAACCAATCCATTGTGTGTGCGGTCCTGTCCAACTCTTTGCAACCCCATGGACTGTAAACCGCCGGGCTCCTCCGTCCACAGGATGTCCCAGGCAAGAACACCAGAGTGGGTTACCATTTCCTCCTCCAGGGGATCTTCCTGACCCAGGGATCGAACCCACATCTCCTGCGTCTTCCGCACTGCAGGAAGATTCCTTACTGATTGAGTCATCAGGGAAGCCCCACATGCTTAATACTTTTCTCTAAATGAATCCACGTTGTAAACCCAAGTGAGCATATTTTTTTCATCTTTAGATGATGACAACAAATGAAAAAAAAAAAAAAAAAAACTAGCTNGACAAAAATAGAGATTGGAATTCAGGTTTTTTCCTTATTTTATGTTTCCACTTCTGTAAGTAGAAGCAGGTTGAGGGAGTTCTCTGGAGATGGTTCAATGCATATTCCAGTTGAGAAAATAGCCATTCAGGAAAAGGAGATTCAGTCTTTAGAACCAACACCTCCCTAGAGATAGCATTGTCCTACAGAAATATAATATGCACCATCTATCCACCTATGTAATTTAAAATATTCTAGTAGTCAAATTTAAAAAGTAAACTAGTGAAGTTAATTTTAATAGTTTATTTAACCCAATATATCCAAAATATGTTTCAACATACAGTTAGCATAAAAAATTGAGATCGTTTACATTCTTTTTTTCTATACCAATTCTTCAAAATCTGGCCTGTAGTTTATACTTTCAGCACAGTTAGTTCATAGGGTCATATTCAAGTGCTCAATAGCAACACATGGCTGGTGGCTACCATACTGGACAGCATAGGCCTGAAATTTGGGTGCTTGGTCAGTGTAATAAAGCCTTTTGTTGAGTGTGAAGGGTCATACAATGAAAAGGATTCTAAGTAATTTGGGTATGATTTGAAAGGGACTATGAGAGTCTCCTCCCTCAAAATCCTTATTAACCTTCTCTTTGATGGGAAAGGGTTAGAGAAAAGCATAACTGGGCCCCATACCCAGGCAAGGTGAAGCATTTGACTGCATCATGACTCACAGTCCTGTCAATTCTTCCATTCGGGCTGCTTTTCCAAAGACAATTTAGAAAATTCAGATTTGAGGGGAGGGCTTTACTTCTTGTTATCAGCTGGCCAGGGGCCCATGGACGCATATCCTCCTGATGGAAATTAGGAACACCAGAACTCATTTCAGGTTCAGTAAACAAAACTGAATTCTCTAGAAAATGGGTATCATGTTTTTTCCTTATACTGTTCCTTCCTAGAGGTCCATAGATTTTTTACTTTGTAGTTGTGAAAGCATCATCTTCTCTTGGATATTGTAAGTGCTGTGCTCACTCACTTCAGTCATGTGAGTGACCCCATGGACTATAGCCCATGGACGGTAGCCCGCCAGGCTCCTCCGTCCATGGGATTCTCCAGGCAAGAATACTGGCAATGATTGCCATTTCCTTCTCCAGGGGATCTTTCCAACTCCGGGATTGAACTTATGTCTCTTGTGTCTCCTGCATCGGCAGGCAGATTCTTTACCACTGCACCAGCTGGATAGTGCAGCTAGAAGCCCCATCTTGAACATTAAGGGGAACCAAAGATTCTGTATAGTCTTGGATTAAAGTTTCATGGATGGAATAGCTCATTTCCCAGAATCAAGCATGGCAGGGTTAATACTGAAGTGAAAAGTTCCCAGTGGGAAAAACAAATTTGGAACCAGAGACTAACTCTTTCCAAGAGCTCCTAAAGCCTTTCAGGTCCTGAACTAACACGATAGTGAGAAACTATTGGGTTAAATATTGTTTTCCTCTATTTCTTCGCATAGAAATAGATCATGCAAAGAAATAGAGGAAAGCAATAGAATGGGAAAGACTAAAGATCTCTTCAAGAAAATTAGAGGTTCCAAGGGAATATTTCATGCAAATATGGCAACAATAAAAGACAGAAATGGTATGGACCTAACAGAAGCAGAAGATATTAAGAAGAGGTGGCAACAATACACAGAAGAACTATGCAAAAAAGACCTTAATAGATAAACTAGATAACCACAATGATGTGATCACTCACATAGAACCAGACATCCTGGAATGCAAAGTCAAGTGGGCCTTAGGAAGCATCACTACGAACAAAGTTAGTGGAGGTGATGGGAATTCCAGTTGAGCTATTTCAAATCCTGAAAGACGATGCTTTGAAAGTGCTGCATTCAACATGCAGGCAACTTTGGAAAACTCAACCGTGGCCACAAGACTGGAAAAGATCAGTTTTCATTTCAATCCCAAAGAAAGGCAATGCCAAAGAATGTTGACACTATTGTGCAGTTGCGCTCATCTCACATGCTAGTAAAGTAATGCTCAAAATTCTCCAAGCCAGGCTTCAGCAATACATAAAACGAGAACTTCCAGATGTTGAAGCTGGATTTAGTAAAGGCAGAGGAACCAGAGATCAAATTGCCAACATCTACTGGATCACTGAAAAAGCAAGAGAGTTCCAGAAGAACATCTATTTCTACTTTATTGACTATGCTAAAGCCTTTGACTGTGTGGATCAGAACAAATTCTGGAAAATTCTTAAAGAGATGGAAATACCAGACCACCTGACTTGCCTCTTGAGAAATTTGTATGCAGGTTAAGAAAAAACAGTTAGAACTGGACATGGAGCAACAGACTGGTTCCAAATAGGGAAAGGAGTACGTCACGGCTGTATATTGTCACCCTGCTTATTTATCTTATATTCAGAGTACATCATGTGAAATGCTGGGCTGGAGGAAGCACAAGCTGGAATCAAGATTGCTGAAAGAAATATCAACAACCTCAGATATGCAGATGACACCATCCTTATGGCAGAAAGTGAAGAAGAACTAAAGAGCCTGTTGATGACAGTGAAAGAGGAGACTGAAAAAGTTGGCTTTAAAGCTCAACATTCAGAAAACTAAGATCATGGCATCCAGTCCCATGACTTCCTGGCAAATATATGAGGAAACAATGGAAACAGTGACAGACTATTTTCTTGGGCTTCAAAATCACTGCAGATGGTGACTGCAGCCGTGAAATTAAAAGATGCTTACTCCTTGGAAGAAAAGTTATGNCTACGGCAGAATTGCACTCATCTCACACGCTAGCAAAGTAATGCTCAAAATCCTCCAAGCCAGGCTTCAACAGTACATGAAGTGTGAACTTCCAGATGTTCAATCTGGATTTAGAAAAGGCAGAGGAAACAGAGATCAAATATCCAACATTTGTTAGATCATAAAGAAAGCAAGAGAATTTCAGAAATAAACATCAACTTCTAGCTTATTGACTATGCCAAAGCCTTTTACTGTGTGGATCACAATAAACTGTGGAAAATTCCTAGAGAGATGGGAATCCCAGACCACCTGACCTACCTCTTGAGAAGTCTGTATGCAGGTCAGGAAGCATCAGTTAGAACTGAACATGGAACAACAGACTGGGAAGGAGTACATCAAGTATTGTACTCGAGTACATCAAGTATTGAAGGAGTACTCCCAAATTGGGAAAGGAGTACATCAAGGAATACATCAAGTATTGTCACCCTGCTTATTTAACTTATATGCAGAGTATATCATGGGAAATGCTGGGCTAGATTAACCACAAGCTGGAATCAAGATTGTGGGGAGAAATATCAATAACCTCAGATATGCAGATGATACCACCCTTATNGGGGGGGTCTGTTCTCTGTGGAACTGGAGGCTGGCGGGGAGAGCCCTGAATCCTGACAGCTCACCCCTGCCACCTCCTCTGAGAGACTCATGCCAACTACCCCCTCAGGAAAGGGAAACACGGAGCTCCATTTTCTAGCTGTAAGCCTGAAGTCACCATTAAAACTGGGGGGCCAGGGAAGACGGCTGCCATCCTGCTCTGCGTCCCTTGGCGCATCCTCACGCCACTTCACCTTAAGTCAGAGTGGGAGCCTGGAGCTTCCAAGTCATGGTTTTGTTCCTCACCACCCATCATTCTTTTCAACCCTAAGCTGAGAGATTACAAATGATTTGGCCTAAAGCAAATATAATTTAAAAGGTAAATATATCCCCAAGGTGGGAGCCGTATTCTTTTTCTATACTCTATGCTTCATCCACAGTATGCTATTCTATACTCCGATTGTCTCCCTGGTCTTTGCTGATGCTGTTCCTACCACTTGGGATGCTATTTCTCGGGATCTTATTCATCCTTCAATACCCGACTCAAATGTCACCTCCATGAAGGCTTTCTTTCTTGACCTCAGACAGAAGGCATCACTCTCTCCCCTGCTTCTGCAGGGGAGATCAGCTCATCTTGGCAATGACTTTATTCCACTCTGTACAGTTCACTCCGCCTAGGTCAACCACCCCCACTAGGTGGCGTGCTAGGAGAAGAGCTCTGAATTGTCCTCCTCCTTGGAACCTGCGTCCCTGCTGCTGGCTCAGCTGGTAAAGAATCCACCTGCAAGGCAGGAGACTTGGGTTTGACCCCTGGGTTGGACAGATAACCTGGAGAAGGGAAAGGTTATCCACTCCAGTATTCTGGTCTAGAAAATTCCATGGAATGTATAGTCCATGGGGTCGCAAAGAGTCAGACACAACTGAGCGACTTTCACTCATTCACTTGGAACCTGTGACTACATTAGGTTACAGGACAAAGAGGAATAAGGCATGGATGGAGTGAATTTAAGGTTTCCTAGGTGGCTCAAAGGTAAAAGAATCTGCCTGTTCATGAGAAGATGTGGGTTCAATCCCTGGGTGGTAAGGATCCCCTGGAGGAGGAAATGGCAATCCACTCCAGTATTCTTGGCTGGAAAATTCCATGGATAGAGGAGCCTGGAGGGCTATAGTCCACAGAGCTGCAATTCCAAGGAGTCAGACACAACTGAGTGACTGAGCATGCATGCACTCACAGAATGGATTTAAAGCTAATCAGAAGACCTTGAGATGAGAGGATTATCTGGGATTATCTGGGTGGGCCCAGGGAAATCATACAAATCCTTAAAAGTGGAAGAAGAGGAAGAAGGATTGGTCAGTGAGATGAGGCAACGGAAAAAGATGTGATTAGAAACATGTGAGGGACTTAACTTGTTGGCGAAGAGGCCAAGGAAGAAGGTGGCCTCTAGAAACTGAGAGAGGCCTTCAGCTGACAGCCAGCAAGGAAACAGGGCCATCAGTCCTAGAGCCGCAAGAAACGGAATTCTGCAGAATGTAAATCAGTGCAGCCACTATGGAATACAGTGTGGAGGTCCCTCCAAAAATTAGAACTAGAAATACCATACAATCCAGCAATTCCAACTTTGGGTATATATCCAAAGGAAATGAAAATAGAATCTTAAAGAGATATCTGTACTGCTATGTTGATTGAAGCATTTATTCAGGATAGCCAAATTATGGAAACATCCAAAATTCACATCAAGGGATAAAGTTCATAACAGATAGATGTGATATTATTATCAGTTAATATTATCATCATATGAATAATATATTAATAATAATCATATGAATATTATTCAGTCATGAGGAAGAAGGAAAAGCTGCCATTTGCCACAACATGGATGGACCTTGAGGGCATTTTGGTACATGAATTTAGGCAAACAGAGAAAGACAAATGCTACAAGATATCACTTATATGTAGAATCCAGAGAAGCCAAACTTACAGAAACAGAGAGTAGAATGGTTATCATCAGGGGCTTGGGGGTGGGAGAGATGAGGAGATGTAAATGGTACAAACTTCCAGCTAGAAGATAAGTTCTAAGGCACTAATGCATAGTATTGTGAGTATTGTGAACAATACCATATTGTATACTGAAAAAATGCTGAAAATAAATCCTGAATGTTCTCACCACAATAAAAAAAAAAGGTAATTATGTGACAGAAGGGAGGTGTGAGCTCTCAGCTATGATGGTCATCACACTGGAACACATAGGTGGATCGAGTTAACACACCATACACCTTAAACTTGGATGCTATCGTATGTCAATTGTATCTCAATCAAAATAAAAGAAAAAAGAAACTGAATTCTGCCAGCACCATGTATGAGCAGGAAAATGGATTCTTCCCTCAAGTCTCCAGAAAGGAACCAGGCCTGCCAACAGCTCAGTGATAGCCTGGTAGAAGCCCCCATCAGGGGGCTGCACATCTGTAAGATCATAGAGTTGTACTGTGTAAGCCCCTAAGTTTGTGGCAATCTGTGAAGGCAGTCTGGGGAAACTGACGCAGATCAAGAGCTCCTTGAGGATGGCGGTCAAGTCTCCCTCATCTTCGCCCTGTCGCACAGGGCTTACCAGTGCCAGGCACAAAGAAGGTGACCAGCGGAAGACTGTCACTGATTTCAACCATCCCGTGGCACTGCTTCTGCCCATTTCTGTGGGCAAGGCTGATACAGACTTGCCAATACTGAACAACAGCTGAGAGAGACACGGCCCTGCGCGGGAGCTGCGGCTGCACCCCCCACCCGGCAAAGGACCTCATACCTAAACACTGTCCTGACGAGCGGTCCAGGTCAAAGCCATTAGTACATTGTTGCTGCGGGAAGGAAGAGAAAAAGGAGAGGTCATTTTACTCACTTTTTTCTTTTTTACTATAGAAGTATTCTAACTGTACCACAGAAAGTACAGGAAATGGGTAAAGAAACAAGTCATTTGTAATACCAACATCTATATTATAACCCCTTTTTGTCCCTTTTTAGGTTTTTTTTTTTTACAATTATTTTACACCTAGCATCACTTTTTAAGCTCCTGCATCACTGTGTCAAAATGCCCATTTTTAGCAAATGGTTATTGGGGCTTTTTCCTGCTCTAGTTATGAAGAGCAATACTAATCACATCTGATGTGCCCAGTGAGGCCTGCCCTGTACTCACCCCTTCCTGGGAGAGAATATTATTGCTTTAAGGGCAACTACTCCCTTTCTTTGGAGGCTATTTAACTCCTCTCCAGTGCCCAGCATGAGTTCTTTGGCTCCTCTGGAATCTTGTACCTGATTACAGGGTCTGTGTATAAAATAAATCTACACAGTGATGTATTCAGTTTTCTAAGAGAAACAGAATTGGGGAAATTCTTCCATTTTAACCTCAGGAAGACAATTACACAAAGATGCTTCCAGAGATAGCCAGGTCTCAACAGCCCCCGAGGGTTGTAGGCTTCACACACAACTTGAGTTACAACTTCATCCATTTAGAAAAATCTCATGGGCTCAACAATCAGCCTCTAGAGCTGACATGTTACAGGAATAAGTCAAGGAGGTGTGGTTTTGCCTGAGGGCTTCTTCCCTGGCCTTCCTTATGGTTTGGGGGGAGTTAAACTTCCCTGAGCTATGGGTTGATATGTGAAGATGATAGATTCAGCTGCATTCCTGGGAGTGGATTCAGGTGTCTTAGGGCCTTGGGGCAAAAGAAATGGAATGAATGAGCCAGGAGGCTGTGCCATAAAGTTCAGAAAACCAGGAGATGTGGTAAGTCTCAACCCTCGTTTGCTCAGTGCAGGTGTGGGTTCAAGTCTACTGACTGGCTTCCAAGTCTCACTCCAGCCCCTACTCACTGCATAACTTTTCTATGCCTCAGCTTTCTCATCTGTAAAATGGAGATGATGGTACTTACATCTGAGTGGTTGTAAAGACTAAATTGTTAATGTGCCTATAATTCAATAAACACTATATTATAAACACAGCCCTCTCTGGATCTAGATGTCAACTGTCACCACAGAGCTATACTGGAGATTGCCAAGGCCTTTCCAAGGCCTGAAAGTCTTTGGTGGGACTTCCCTGGTGGTCCAGTGGTTGGGGCCCTGCCTTCCAAGACAGGTCGTGTGGGTTTATTTCCTGGTCAGGGAGCCAAGTTCCCATATGCCTTGTGGCCCAAAAAAATGAAACATAAAACAGAAACAATACTATAACAAATCCAAAAAAGACTTTAAAAAATGGCCCACATCAAAAAAATTAAATCTTTGCTACTTTTCTCAAGATTCTTTCCACCACCAATGAAATCTATTTCAAAATTCTTAATTTTGAAAAAACGTTTAAAGGATGTGATCAAAACAAATGTGAACTGAAATTCTAAGATCTCCTTCTTAGACCCTGAAAGTTTGGGAGGCATCCGTCTGCTCAGTGAGAGTTTGGTTGGTCCCATTTCAGGGCTCTGGTGTACACAGCTGTAATCAACAGTTAGAGGGGCTGTGTTGGTGATTTTGTCCTGTCTTCTATATGTTCATGCACATGCACATGCATTTCCACTCAACTACGTGGCCCCTCAGCCCTGCTCAGAGGTGGGGCTTCTCTCATTTCTGAGCTGGAGATGCAGAAAGGCTGCCCTGAGCTCCTTAGGAGGGATCTGCCCGCATTACTCAAGGGCTGACACAAACATCACTTTGTAAAGTCAGGGATGCTGCAGGCTTCTCCACATAGCCCCCCAGGAGCTTAAGATCCCCCTTCACACTCTTCCCAGGGGTCTGGGCCAGAGCCGGGTCTTCACTGGTTGGGAGCTGAGTCACCCTTCCTCTGCCCACCTCCTCCAGGAAGGCCACATACACACACGGGCAACACGGGGAGAAGAGGGAGGCAGCACTGCCCAGAAACACTGGAACATGCTTGAGTTTTTAGCACTTGCAATGACTCAAGACCCCCCAGCGAACACAAATGAGGCAGCACGATCTGATTATAAGAGTCTTGGATGGAAAATCAGGACACCAAGGTCCCAGCCCTGCCACTTATAAACCGCACCAGCTGGGACAAGTCTCAGCTTCCCTGAGCCCCAGGCTTAACCTCTGTACAATGAAGAGCTCAGTTCAGGTAAACGACACAATCCTAGGATTCTGAAATGCATGGCTGCACACCCTCAGCCTGCTTTTTAACATACTTCATGACAAGTAACAAAATAAAAATCTTACCTGTGCATTCCCAGGACTTGGAAGACAGAGAGCCAGAATGGTCACGGTGAGTATCCTGCGGGAAGTAAGAAGTTGACGTAAATGCCCGAGACACTTTCAGCATCCAGGTCTGGGGTTATATATGCATCTTGTGCTGCCTGATGTTTACAATGGTGACTTCACCTTGTGCTTGTATTTGGAGGGTGAGGAGCGTGCTCCAGAGTAGCCAGGGACATGCCAGATGTCCCAACCATCCCGAAGAGAACTGAGCCCCTACCTCTGGTTTCATATCAACATATCAATACAACATAATGTGTTAGGTGGCATTTTTTAAACAACTGAAAAAAATTTTAATGACATGATTGATTTACCACATTGTGTTAATTTCTGCAGTATAGCAAAGTGATTCAATTATACATATATATGTTCTTTTTCATATTCTTTTCGATTATAGTTTATCACCAGGTATTGAATATAGCTCCCTGTGCTATACACTAGGACCTGGGTTTTTTTTGTTTGTTTGCCATGGTGTATGACTTCAGGTGGCATTAAAAAAAAAAAAAAATCAGGGCTTCCCTGATAGCTCAGTTGGTAAAGAATTCGCCTGCAATGCAGGAGACCCCGGTTTGATACATGGGTCGGGAAGATCTGCTGGAGAAGGAATAGGCTACCCACTCCAGTATTCTTGGGCTTCCCTTGTGGCTCAGCTGGTAAAGATCCACCTGCAATGTGGANTGAACTGTGGTGTTGGAGAAGACTCTTGAGAATCCCTTGGACAGCAAGGAGATCCAACCAGTCCATCCTCAAGGAAATCTGTCCCGAATATTCATTGGAAGATTGATCCAGAAGCTGAAGCTCCAGTACTTTGACCACCTGATGTGAAGAACTGACTCACTGGAAAAGCCTCTGATGGTGGGAAAGATTGAAGGCAGGAGGAATAGGGGACAACAGAGGATGAGATGGTTGGATGGCATCACTGGGTTGATGGACATGAGTTTGAGCAAGCCCTGGGAGTTGGTGATGGACAAGGAAGCCTGGCGTGCTGTAGTCCATGGGGTCTAAATGAGTTGAACACGACAGAACTGACCTGATTGTGTTAAAATCTATAAAAGGCAAGCCCTGACCTCTATGCTGCTTTTGCTTGGAAGGCATTTAACGCTCTGGAGGAATAGCGACAAAACTGAGCAGCAGTTCTGGTAATCTTGCAAAGCAAAGGGGCCAAAATACAAAGCCTGGGCTCATGCCAGATAAGGATTCAATAAGTACCTCTGCCTTAAGCTGGAACCCCATAAAGCTTTGTTCTCAGGAAAATAGTGATATGGAAATAAATCAGTCATCTCACCGATTTACAGCTCATGTTTGGGTCACCAAGGTAATTCAGGACAGTCTCAGTCTTTGTGCGTGAATGAGGCAGTGCTGGGCTGGTAGATTAAGATACCTGGAAGAAGGAAGCAAAAATTTTCTCTTCTGAAGATTAAAATCATTTAGTCTTCAAAATCTTCCTAAGGAGAACTTCTAAAATACAATGATCAGAACACACTGAAACATAATCTAGAATCATGAAGCAATATACCATTAGGGAAAACCAGTAGAAAGTAATGACCACAGAAATAGGACCACAGAAGCTTTATATATTGGAATCAGACAGAGATTTCAAAAATATGGATAATATGTTTAAAGAAATAATAAGATTGAAAAAAAATCTGTAGGGAACACTGCATGTAAAGAGTGACTTAGCATTTTTGAAAAAGAATCAAATAGAAATTCTAAAACTAGAAACAAAAATGAAATTTAAGAACATAGAAGTTGTGTGTAACATTAAATTTAATATAGATACAGAGAGAATTTGTGAGATGGAAAATAGATCAGAAGAAATTTTCAAGAAGTAAGGAAAACACAAAATGTTGGAAAATATTTTAGGATGGTTTATAACATTTTTACTTATTAACATAATTATTNTAAATTTAATATAGATACAGAGAGAATTTGTGAGATGGAAAATAGATCAGAAGAAATTTTCAAGAAGTAAGGAAAACACAAAATGTTGGAAAATATTTTAGGATGGTTTATAACATTTTTACTTATTAACATAATTATTTATTGTTTTGACAATTAAAGTTGCTAATATATATGAAAGTATCTACTACATGCCTTTGCATATAGTGGGCACTCAAGAAGTATTTGTTGAATTTGAAATTATAGAAAAGTTAATTTGGTTTTTTTCACAAATCATCTTTTTCATTTTTTATAACTTCAATTTCTTTGATAAATTATTAAGGCTTGTCTTTTAATTTTAGTCATTTTCTATTGTAACTAATCATAGTCATTTCCTATTTTGTGTCTTGTAATTTCAATCTCTGAAATTTTGGGAGCTATTACTCTTATCATATCTTATTTTCTTGTGTGTTTTATGGTTTTTTACTATAAGATCATTTGGAGGGGGAATTTATTTCTGAGACATCTTTGAGCACAGTTCAGTTCAGTTCAGTTCAGTTCAGTTCAGTCAGTCGGGTATGTCAGACTCTTTGCAACCCCATGCACACCAGGCTTCCCTGTCCATCACCAACTCACGTAGCTTGCTCAAACTCATGTCCATCAACTTGATGATGCCATCCAACCATCTCATCCTCTGTTGTCCCCTTCTCCTCCCACCTTCAATCCTTCCCAGCATCATGGTCTTTTCAAATGAGTCAGTTCTTCACATCAGGTGGCCAAAGGATTAGAGTTTCAGCTTCAGGATCAGTCCTTCCAATGAATATTCAGGACTGATTTCCTTTAGTTTAGACTGCTTGGATCTCCTTGCAGTCCAAGGGACTCTCAAGAATCTCCTCCAGTACCACAGGTCAAAGCATCAGTTCTTTGTTGTTCACATTTCTTTATAGTCCAACTTTCACATCCACATATGACCACTGGAAAAACCATAGCCTTGACTAGACAGACCTTTGTTGGCAAAGTAATGTCTCTGCTTTTTAATATGCTGTTTAGGTTGGTCATAACTTTGCTTCCAAGGTTAGAATTGAGGTTAAATTCTTCCAGAAGATTTGCATTTGTTTTTGAGAGTTGCCTTAGGGCATAACCAATCCCAAATTACCTTAAATTAAATTTTTGACAGGAGATTTTCCAGACAATACAGGTACTATGAATGAATGAAAAAGAAGTATAGGGATAACTTATGATACAGATTTCTAGAGAGAGGATTTTCCTTCAATCAGGGTCAAACTTGAGATAGATATGTGTTCTGCTGTTCCATTTTTGTGACTTCAAAAATAAATGTCTTTTATTTTAGAATAGTTTTAGATTTACATGAAAATTGTGATGATAATATGGAGAGTTTCCATATACCCCATATACAGTAGCCCTTATTATTGACATCTTATATCAGTATGGTCCATATGTTGCAGTTAGTAAACAAATGCTGATATATTATTGTTAGCTACAGTTTGTTCTTTACTCAGATTTCCTTAGTTTTTAACCTAACATCTTTTTTCTTCCTGTTGCAACATCTCATCCGGGATAACACATTACCTTTAGTTGTCATATCTCCTAAGGCATCTCTTGGCTATGACACTTTCTAAGAATTTCCTTGTTTTTGATGATCTAGACGATTTTGAGAAGTGCTAGTCAGGTATTTTGTAGAATATCCTTCAGCTAGTATTTGCCTTGTGTTTTTCTCATGCCTTAGACTGAGTTCATGGGTTTGAGGGAAGACCACAGAAGTAAACTGCCATTTTCATCACGTGGTATCAGGATACATACTATCAACACAGCTTATGGCTGCAGAAGTTGCTTTTGGTCATCTGGTTGAGACAGTGTTTGGCAGGTTTCCCCTGTAAAGCTACTCTTCTCTCCTTTCCCATTCTGTTCTCTTTATGTGGAAGTCATGGTGTACAATCCACACTTAAGGAGCAAGGAGCTTTGCTCCAGCACCTCCTTAAGGGCAGAGTAGCTGTATAAGTTATTTGAAATTCTTCTGCATGGAAGGTTTGAATCCCATCTCACCCACTTACTTATATCACTATGGACTCATGGATATTTATTTTATGCTTTGAACTATAATCCAGAGCTATTTTGTTTATTTATTTTCTCAAATTCAGAATTCTTTCAGTTAACTTCTGTGTCCCTTTGACATACCCTCGTCATTGTGGGCTTTAGTCAACTTTGTTTTGGAGCATTTCATTACTTTCTGGCATTATGAGATGTCCCAGGCTCATCTGTATCTATAAGTATCTATAAATATTTCTCTATTAGGCTAAACATGAGTTCCCATTGAAATCACCAGCTCTAATCTATTACTCAAGTGGATCATTCTGACCTGCTCCCTTTGCTTATGTGTAAACATCTAATCCAACAGGAAAAAAACTGGCTGCCACTATCCAACTTATATTTATATTATCCAACTGCATTAGTATATAGGTATGACAGTATTAAAAGTGTTAGCTTGTACCCTCTGAAAAGCAATTACTGTACAGTGCTTATGACAGTTAACTTTATGGACTTAGTGTACTTTACTTATGACAGTTAATTTTAACCTTTGTCTTTACAGATTCTATTCACATTCAAAGATAGAGCAGTGCCTTCTCCTCTTATCTCTTCATACATTTGTAATACACTTATGTGCTTTTGTCACATTCTGCATTCCATCCTGGGATCCTTTATCCTTCTAAATCACTTTTTAAAATTTATATGCATTAAGGTTCACTTTCTGTCTCTCATTTACTTCTATTGTGAGAATAGCTTTTGGGGATCCCAGTTTAATGTGGAGGTCTTCTAATGGAATCCTTACCTTGACTGGTGCTGGGCTTATATCCCATTGTTCTTCTGCCAATAGCTGTTCTACTGGAAGAAGAAACACGCAGGGCAAAGCTGCTTTTAGCATTCACTCCCTTGTTAGAGGTCTTGTTTTTGCTTGGGTTTATAAATCTACTCATTCCATTCTGTCTTTCCAATTCAACAATATATTTATATTTTATGTGATATTTTGTTTTGATAAGGAGTATTGTTCAGTATACCTAATCAAACATGCTCCCTGAAATGAAAATCATTTTTACATTATTTTAAGTTTTTTCACATACCATTATATATAAATGTTATTTACGTTTCTTCAGCTCTTTATTTTTAGGAACAGAAAAGGTAAAAATTATGGATGGATTAAATAAATAATGCTTCAGTATCAGTCCACATCTGCTATAAAGAGTGTTGTGAGTGAGAAATTAAAGAATACAATAGCCATTTATAAAATAAGAGAATAGGTCTTTAAAATATGTTTAGAACACAGCATTTTCTATTAGGAAATTCAATTGTTTTTATTTAATTTTATTGAAATGACTTCTATGAGTTGAGAATGACTTTCTGTGTATTTCTGAGTGTCATGTTTCCTAGTTATCCTATAAACAGTGGTTAATGGGCAGTTGGCTGAATTAAACTGAGTTAACATGAAGAAACAAATTTTGATGAATAAACATTCTGTCATTACCGTGCGAGACTGCAGCACCTGTTTAGAGAGATACCAGTGTTTCATCCATTTTAGTGTCACCCTTCAATGAGCATGTGAAACAACACGCAGGTTGAAGAAAAACGACTCCTGGTGCCCTCATTTCTTAGGCTTGTGTTGCAAGACTACTCATCATGTTGCCACCATTATGCCTCTTTTTGTTCCTGGTATAAAGCATGTTAGCTCTGCCACTGTTGCCACCGAATATGAGTTGTTACACCTATAATAAAACGCTATTCCAGGAGGCATCTGAGTTCAGCACTGAGAGAGCATGAGTTTGCCACATTCAATAGGAAAAAAGAAAGCTAAAACATTTTCTCTTTTCTTTTTCCTGACAAAAATGATGAAACCTCTTAGCTATGTCTCAGGAAAGGCAGCAGAGAAACATGTACCATGAAACCTAATTCCCAGTGCCCTTGCACACAGAGTCACTTACCCCACCTGCTTGCCTTCTACAGCACTTGATTCTACAGGAGGCTTGTTGGGAAAACAATTTTTGGCAACCTGGGGAGTGACCATCCCTAAGAAATACATTTGCATTCTTCTGATGGAACATTTTGGAATGTTATCTGATAAATATACTCGCCTTCGTGTGTCCTTAGTCACTGAGTCGTGTCCGACTCTTTGTGACCCTTTGGATTGTAGCCCTCCAGTTTCCTCTGTCCATGGGACTTTTCACGCAAGAAAAACCCAACCTGGTGTGGGTTGCCATTTCCTTCTCCAAGCTTAGCGTCCAGAAACCCAAATTATCTCTGAAAGTTTGTGAATTGCTTTGTAAAGAAGCCATCAATCCCATTATCCTGGTGTTGTGTTGAAATTCATTATGCAATTCTCTATTTCTGAACTGACTGAGAGAATTTTCTTAGCCTGCTGTAAATCCTTAGATGATAGAGACTGATGATCTTTGTGAGAAGAAGGCACATTTTCTTTTTTTCTCTTTCATTGTTATAAATGTTTCAATTATATTTCTCACTTTAACTGGGTCTAAGCCATCACTTCATGAGAAATAGATGGGGAAACAGTGGAAACAGTGTCAGACTTTATTTTTCTGGGCTCCAAAATCACTTCAGGAGGTGATTGCAGCCATGAAATTAAAAGACGCTTACTCCTTGGAAGAAAAGTTATGACCAACCTAGATAGCATATTGAAAAGCAGAGACATTACTTTGCCAACAAAGGTCTGCCTAGTCAAGGCTATGGTCTTTCCAGTAGTCATGTATGAATATGAGAGTTGGACTGTGAAGAAAGCTGAGCACCGAAGAATTGATGCTTTTGAACTGTGGTGTTGGAGAAGACTCTTGAGAGTCTCTTGGACTGCAAGGGGATCCAACCAGTCCATTCTAAAGGAGACCAGTCCTAGGTGTTCATTGGAAGTACTGATGCTGAAGCTGAAACTCCAGTCCTTTGACCACCTGATGCAAAGAGTTGACTCACTGGAAAACACTCTGATGCTGGGAAGGACTGGGGGCAGGAGCAGAAGGGGAAACAGAGGATGAGTTGGCTGGATGGCATCACTGACTCGACGGATGTGAGTTTGAGTGAACTCCGGGAGTTGGTGACGGACAGGGAGGCCTGGCGTGCTGCGATTCATGGGGTCGCAAAGAGTTGGACACGACTGAGTGACTGAACTAAACTGAACTGAACTGAAGTCATTTACCCATTAATGGCTGAATTAGTTTGTTGACAGTGAAGAAAAGAAAAATTCATTGTTCTTAAAAGAGAATTTTTCCCTTCAGAAGGGAAAAGTATAATTTCAGTGTTCATCATTTAAAATTGTGGAATTCTTTTCTTCAGCCCTCCTTTTTCTTTGGACATACAATATGAGAATACAACTACACAAATTATTTTATATCTGAGAAATTCAGCTGAGTGTTCAGAAAGAAGATTGACTTTGAATTCAGATAGGCAAGAGTTTGAATCCCAACTCTATCATATAATAGCTGTATGACCATAGCTGACGTATTTAATCTCATTGAATGTTAGTTTTCCCCATTTCTGTAGTGGGAAATAACAATAGTTACAGGGCTGTCACTCAGTAGGCACCCAAAAATATTGGAACCAGCATCATTATATTGTTGTTTCTATAATAATAATATTATTGTTATATAAATATTCTGCTATGTTTTAAATATTCAGAGTGGAAAAGTATATTTTTAGAAGCAAATTAGCTTGAACAAGTTAAAATAAAGAGCTTAGAGAACACTTGAATGATAATTAAACATTGATAAAGGTAAAGGGAATGATAAATTAATTGGTTGCTAAGGTAATTTTTCCCAATTAAAAGTCAATCCCATGGGGTTAAAAAAAGACTGCACCAGAGTTTCATTAACTGTTCCATCAACCATCCATTTAAAAATAACACATCTATGTAATGTAAACTGTGTGCCAGGCATTGTGGAAGAAGACAGATCAAGGGATAGGAGCATGCAAAGAAAAATTCATCTGAAATAAGAAAGGTGCTTTTTCCAAATAATAAATATACAGAAAGATGCTCATCCTTGCCAAAAAAGAATACAAGTTAATAAAACTATCTAAAAGATTGAGAAAAATTAGAAAGACTAATAACAGAATTGGCAAAGAAAAAGAGAACTCTCATACACTGTTTGGGTATAAATTATTGCAATTATTGGGGAGCCAATTTGACAAAATCTACCTCAGTTTAAAATGTACAAGCCTGAAGTTCCAATTTTTAGTATTTATCCTACAAAAATAATATCATGAGGACATAAAGATATACACACAAAGAGGTTTTGTTGTAGCATTGTTTATAATAGCAAAAAGGGTAGGGGGAAGCAACAGAATAGCTTATGTCTGTATTAGGTATATATTGCCATGTAACAAATTATCCGCCAAATTATTACCTGAAAACAACAAATATCTATTATCTCACATTTCTTTAAGGGTCATGAATTTGGTTTTTGGCTTAGTTGGGCAGTTTTGGCTCAGGGTTTCTCATAAAATTACAGTCAAGATGTTGACCAGGACTGGAGTCTTTGAAAGCTTGACTGAACTCCTCTGCTTCCAAGATGACTCACTTATGTTATTGGCAGAGAATCTCGGTCAGTCTCTACATGGACTACATGACCTTTCCTGGGAATTGCTTGAGCATCCTTGTGACATGGAGGCTGGCTTCGCTCAGGGAAAATGGTCTAAAAGAGAGCAAGAAGGAAGCTGCAGTGCCTTTTATGAACTAGCCTTGGAGATCACACATTATGGCTTCTATATCATTCTATTCCTTAGCGCCAAGTCACCAAATCCAGTCTAAGCTCAAGGGAAAGTGAATTAGGCTTGTTAGTGAATTTTTGGAGGGAAGGGTGTTGGATGATTTTTAGACCTATTTTTACAACTATTTAACTTGTTTTCTGGCTACAGATTCAAAATACTTTCACATCGAAAATATGCTCATTCCCTTCCAACACTCCCCCACCAACCCCGTTTCAGCCATTTACAGTATCAGCTTAAAGCCCAGAAATATATCAACTTAAAGCCCAGAAACATATCAACTTAATATCAGATCCAGGTGAGGCTTCAACTTCTCAGGTATAATTCCTTAAGTATGAACTTTTTGGCCAAACACACACACACACACACACACACACACACACACATATGGGACAGGCACAGGATAACCACTCTAGACAGTTTAAAAGAGGAAAAATGGAATGCCCAAAGTAGTCACTGTTCTATAGCAATTCTGAATCCATTCAGCTACATGTTAGGTTTCTTGATTCAAATATATTCCTACTCCTGCCCAGGAATGATTTTCCATTGCTCTTGGCTTCAACCCACCTCTGGGTTCTTGGTCTTCTTTTGTGATTCATTCATTTTTCTTTTCTGGTTCATTCTTTCTTTTTCTTAAAAGTGAACCTATTTTAGAGCTGTGTAGTTTTCCCGGTAAAATTTAGTAATACCAACTGCCTGTTTTCATTGTGTACTATCTATTTCCTTCAGTTGCTGTTATTTCTGTAATTATAATTACTTTCAGAAACTTTGTGGGCCTTCTATGAATCTTATCAGGGTTCACTTCATTAGGGAAAAGCCATACCCACAAATCTCTTCAAGGTAAATTCTTCTCTATCTTCAGCTTCTGCTGAGCTATGGGACAGTATCCTAAGTTTCTTTAAAGCGCTGTTGTTTGAGCAGTTTTCTGAGGCCCCATCTTAACTCTTTCTGAGGGCATACAGTATTTTACAGCTATACTTAGCCTTATCTCTAGACCTGGCTTTCTTGCCAGTGGCCTGGAATTGATCTTTGCTGCAAATCTGTTTCTTGTTTTATGTGCCATCTGGAAAAATTGGGAATTTTTAAAACCACCCAATTCTGGCTTCTTCATATTTAACAATCCTTCCTTTGGTTTATCTCTTTCCTCTCATTTTTTCCCCCTGTTTTTCTTAATTTATTGAAGTATTACTGACTTACATTAGTTTTAGGTGTACAACATAGTGATAAGGTAATGGCACCCCACTCCAGTACTCTTGCCTGGAAAATCCATGGATGGGGGAGCCTGGTAGGCTGCAGTCCATTAGGTCGCTAAGAGTCAGACATGACTGAGCAACTTCACTTTCACTTTTCACTTTCATACATTGGAGAAGGAAATGGCAACCCACTCCAGTGTTCTTGCCTGGAGATTCCCAGGGACGGGGAAGCCTGGTGGGCTGCCGTCTCTGGGGTCACACAGAGTTGGACACAACTGAAGTGACTTAGCAGCATAGTGATAATACTAATTCAATATTTTTATAGATTATAAAACCATACAAATTTGTTATAAAATATTGACTATATTCCCTGTTCTCTTCACAACATCCTATGACTTATTTATTTTATAGCTGGCAGTTTGTACCTCTTAATCCCATTGACCTTTTTTGGCCCTCTCTCACCCATCTTCCCTTGGTAATAACAAGTTTCTTCTCTGTGTCTGTGAGCCTGTTTCTGTTTTGTTATATTTCTTTGTTTCTTTTATTAGATTCCACATATTCTTGAAAACACACAGCACACACTGGTTCCCTTTTCTCCATATCCGTGCCAACACTAGTTGTTATNTAGTCAAGGCTATGGTTTTTCCTGTGGTCATGTATGGATGTGAGAGTTGGACTGTGAAGAAAGCTGAGCACTGAAGAATTGATGCTTTTGAACTATGGTATTGGAGAAGGCTGTTGAGAGTCCCTTGGACTGCAAGGAGATCCAACCAGCCCGTTCTGAAGGAGATTAGCCCTGGGATTTCTTTGGAAGGAATGATGCTAAAGCTGAAACTCCAGTACTTTGGCCACCTGATGCGAAGAGTTGACTCATTGGAAAAGACTCTGATGACGGGAGGGATTGGGGGCAGGAGGAGAAGAGGACGACAGAGGATGAGATGGCTGGATGGCATCACCAACTCGATGGGCGTGAGTCTGAGTGAACTCCGGGAGTTGGTGATGGACAGGGAGGCCTGGCGTGCTGCAATTCATGGGGTCACAAAGATTTGGACATGACTGAGCAGCTGAACTGAACTGAACTGAAGGAGCATCATGTTGAATTTTAGCAGGATACACTGCTGCCACTGAAATATACATTTTACAGTCTGTTTTGCAGCTATGTGTGGACAAAAGAGGTCATTTTGGACAAGACATAAATGGAACTGAGTGGAGTGCACACTCTACCCTTCTTGGACTCCTTGCATCAATCTGCTGCCTAGAACATAACTTGATGACTCAGGCGCCAGTGGAGGGAGTTGCCATTTTCTTCTCCAGGGGATCTTCTCCACTCAGGGATCAAACCTGCATCTCCTGCACTGGAGGCAGATTCTTTACCACTGAGACATTGGGTTATCCAGACTCTGTTTCAAAATGATATGAGTCGTTGGGACTGTTAATCATTTGCAGACTCACTCTGTGAGGAAGACACAAGCCAGGTGCAAAGCAGCAGATGCAGTCTCCAATTTACCAGATTCCTGTCACAGTTCATTCCCATTACGGCAGCCTGGTGCTCAAAATCTGCTCTCAGCTAGACAAACATATGCTGGATGGTTTCATGTTTCTCAGGCTCATATATTATACCTAGCAGGCTGCTGGATAAATTAATTTATTCCTGATCTGCAAGAAGCATTTGGAATTGTCTGTGGACCTCCGTGTCAAAACCTTAAAGTGCTAGAGACTAAATCAGGATGAAACTCACAGGCTTGCCAGGACCATGACAGCCTTCTGCATTTGATGCTAATACATTGTAAAGTATGTGCTAATGAATCACAAGTGGTGTAACATAGTCTCTGCACCTTGTCATATTAATTCAAGATTTCAGAATTTCAAAATGCATTTTCAACATGATTCAAGTGTATAAATATTAAGGAGGCATTAACCTTTATCAAAATGATTTTTTCCTGTGTTAAAAAGATCAGAATTTAACATAACAGGGCATACAATTTGACTGTGCTGGAAAGGTTGATGAGGAGAACTGTTTCGGCCCCCAAATTATTCACATGAGGACTGTGAGACCTTTCATTTGCAGGTTTTTTTTGGGGGGGGAATGAAAGAAGTGGGGATGGGAATTGGGGGAGAAAGAAGAACATTGCGAGTAGTGAGAAAAGAGTAAATTGAAGGATCTCAGTTCTGTAATTAACACACTGCTTGTCATCTTTAGCACAGAGAATCACAAAACCCTGCAGGCACTAAATAAAATGAGCTTTTGAGAGGTTTCTCGTCTTGGGCAACCTACAGAGCTTGTGTCAATTTGAAGTCACTGATGCAAACATTTTGTTCAAATACATTATTATTTGCTAGCTGCATGACATTCACAAGAACGGTTTCAAGGTCAAGTGAATATTTTGAAAAGCAAGAGTGTCGGTTCTATGAACTGGGCTTCTTGAGGTTAATCAGGGACTTGATGAAGCAAATCGGAGCTTAACCTCAAGTCCCCAGACCACCAACACATTAACACAGCCATCAGTCCCCTTTTTTAAAAAAGAAAAAAAAAAAAAAAAAAAAAAAACCAAAAAAACCACCTTCGCTCCAGCAGGATCTACAATCAGTCAATCACTCAATCAGTCAATCAGTTCTAGCCTTAGGGAAGCCCAGACTAGAAGGAAATAAAACAGAAGTCCTTAGTTTTGTCTTACCTTTCCAGCATCTTCACTTTCAGGGCAAATGTTGTGGGCAGCTTTATGACCACTGCCTCGTTCCCCACACCACCGGGGCAGCAATCACGCTGAACTTGTTTACTGCCCAGTCCCCATTTCCTGTCTCAGGGCCCGACACATAGCAAGTACTTGGTAAATATTTGTTGAATAAAAAAAGAGATTCAAAGGTCACATTATTAAATTATCTCTTCAAGCTAACTTAGGAAACATCACAGGGAGTTTTAAGCAGTAATTAAAATCTTATATTTATGACTCATTTCCCATAAACTTCTTAAGGGACTTGTGAAATTCTAATATGCCAACTTCTCAGTTTTTAAATAATTTTTGTTTGTGCTTGTGGTTGCTGTTGTTGTTCAGTCTTTACCTGTCCAGCTGTTTGCGACCCCGTGGATGGTAGCATGTCAGGCTCCTCCGCTACTATCTCCCGGAGTTTGCTCAAGTTCATGTCCACTGTGTTGGTGATGCCATCCAGCCACCTCATCCTCTGTTGTCCCCTTCTCCTCCTGCCTTCAATCTTTCCCAGCATCAGGGTCTTTTCCAATGAGTCAGCTCTTCAAATCAGGTGGCCAAAGTACTAGAACGTCAGCTACAGCCCTTCCAATGAATATTCAGGGTTGATTTTCTTTAGGATGTACTAGTTTGATCTCCTTGCAGTCCGAGGGACTTTCAAGAGTCTTCTCCAGCACTGCACTTTGAAAGCATCAGTTCCTTGGTGCTCAGCCTTCATTATGGTTCAACTCTCACAACCGTATATGACTACTGGAAAAACCATAGCTTTCACTATATGGACCTTTGTTGGCAAAGTGATGTCTCTGCTTTTTAATACACTGTCTAGTTTTGTCATAGCTTTCCTTCTAAGGAGCAGGAGTCTTTAATTGTGCTTGTAGACTTACATGCAAACAGATAATTGAAGTATTTATCAACTCAAAACTGTAGAAAATGAGTCCAAACTGTAGGAGCTTTCCATATTAAAACACACTCCCCTCAAAAAAGATGTACTCTTTGGGGGAATAACATAATTGTTAGACATTTTGAATTGTGATTACATCACCCCATGGAAGAATTTTATCTAACATTTTCATCTCTTTCATTGGGAAGGGAAGTCCTTTCATGAAAACAGCTTACACAGCAGCCACGACAGGACATCATCTGTGTGTCATAGCGTTGGATACCTGTGCTCCACCATACGGAACAACACCTTAATATGGGTGTCTTGGGTTGAACTCTGGAGAGTTCCCATGGGTTTATTTGGGAGAAAAGGGAGAGAGCTAAGTAACGAGCTCCCTCTAAGTAAAAACACAGTGGGACTTCCATTCGCCATTCCCAACCACTGTCATGTCTAATCAAATCAGTTTCATATTGTCACTTGCTGGATACTTCCTAATGTGAATATTTCATACTTAATTTCATTTTTAAATGGTTGCTGTGGCACTGATGACTTGCTATTGCTGCATATGTTGTATAAATGAAAATGAATTATATAAACATGTTATAAAAGATGGTCCTGGTATTGACCCATGGGGTGTTTATCACTTCACTGCAGGTTGAGATCTATTAGTTAAAAAGCTTACTAGCATTACACTCAAAATTTTATACACCCAGTTATTTTAAAAATAGCCCCAGTAAGCAGATTTTTGGGTTACCCTTGTAGCTCAGTCAGTAAAGAATCTGCCTGCAATACAGGAGACCCAGGTTCGATCCCTGGGTCGGGAAGACCCCCTGGAGAAGGAAATGGCAACTCACTCCAATATTCTTGCCTGGGAAATGCCATGGGCCAAGGAGGCATGTTATAGTCCATGGGTTTGCAAGAGTCGGACATGACTTAGTGACTAAACCACCACCAAGCAGATTTTTAGCCTTTTAAAACCTGATTGTTTTGTATACCCTGTGATACCTAACCCAACATTTGGTGTCATGATAAGCTAGGGCCCAGTGGTTATAAGATCACAAGCTGCAGCAGGAGAGAGCAGGAAGAACTGAGAGAGAAGCACTGAAATACATGCAATACCATATGTAAAATGGATGGCTAATGGGAAGTCTCTGTATAACATAGGAAGCTCAACCTGGTGGTCTGCAATGACCTAGAGGGGCAGGATGGGGTGGGACGTAGGAGGAGGCTCAAGAGGGAGGGAGCATATGTGTACCTGGGGCTGATTCATGTTGACCAATGAATCAACATGTAAACAAATACAACCAAAACATTGTAAAACAATATTTGTTGTTTCTTGTTCAGTCGCTCAGTCGTATTCAATTCTTTGTGACCCCATGGACAGCAGCATGCCATAGTTCCCTGTCCTTCACTATCTCCTGGAGTTTGCTCAAACTCACATCTATTATAAAGTCAGTGATGACATCCAACCATCTCATTTTCTGTCATCCCCTTCTCTTCCTACCTTCAATCTTTCCCAGCATCAGGGTCTTTTCCAGTAAGACAGTTCTTTGCGTAAGGTGGCCAAAGGATTGGAGTTTCAGCTTCAGCAACAGTCCTTCGATGAATATTCAGAGTTGATTCCCTTTAGGATTGACTGATTTGATCTCCTGCAGTCCAAGAGACTCTCAAAAGTCTTCTCCAACACCACAGTTCAAAAGCATCAATTCTTTGGCACTCAGCCTTCATTATAGTCCAACTCTCACATCCTCACACGACTACTGGAAAAGCCATAGCTTTTACTCCATGGACCTTTACTGGTANCAAGAGACTCTCAAAAGTCTTCTCCAACACCACAGTTCAAAAGCATCAATTCTTTGGCACTCAGCCTTCATTATAGTCCAACTCTCACATCCTCACACGACTACTGGAAAAGCCATAGCTTTTACTCCATGGACCTTTACTGGTAAAGTGATGTCTCTGCTTTTTAATGCACTGTCTAGGTTTGTCATGACTTTTCTTCCAAGGAGCAAGCCTTGTCTTTTAATTTCATGGCTGCAGTCACTCTCCGCAGTGATTTTGGAGCCCAAGAAAATAAAGTCTGTCACAATTTCCACTGTTTCCCCATCTATTTGCCATGAAGTGATGGGAAGTAATGGGAAAAAGCAATTATCCTCCAGTTAGAAATAAATGCATTAAAAAAAAAAATCCCAAGCTGCTATGGCCCTTTGGAACTCTCTGACCCAGAGACTTATCGCCTCTCCTACCATCCTTGCCTCTGAGGTCCCTTGCCTTCATCTGCCCCACACTGTAGATGCTCAACTTTCTCCAACACCAATGGACTTCTCTTCTCACACAATCTTGCTAAAGTAATACCCATGTGGGTTTGTGCTAAGTGGCTTCAGTTGAGTCTGACTCTGTGTGACCCCGTGGACTGTACCCTGTCAGACTCTGCTGTCCATGGGATTTTCCAAGAAGAATACTGGAGCGGGTTGCCATTTCCTTCTCCAGGGATCTTCCCAACCCAGGGATTGAAACAGCATCTCTTACATCTCCTGCACTGGCGCCCCCTGGGAAGCCCATGTGAGAACAGAGCAGGAAGACAGCCGTCTGTAATTGGAAGTGGGTCCTCACCAGATACCAAGTCTGCCAGTGCCTTGATCGAGGACTTCTCAGACTTCATAACTGAGAAATCAAAGTTTGTTGTTGAAGCCACCTAGTCTATGATATTTTTGTTACAGCATCCCAAATGAACTAAGACAACAGTCATCACAGGAGAAGGATCACAGCTGAGGCTCAGAGAAGTGGAAGCAGGAAGGCTAACGGGAACAGCAAACAGCAAACACAGTGCATGAAGCCAAAGATACGGAGAAAAGTGGGCAAAATGTATTCGGGTCACATTAGAACTAAGCCCTTAAACAACAGAGCCCTGAATACCACTGATTTTGGCTGGTGGTAAAGGTTTCCTAAAGGTTCGTGAGTGAGACAGTGATGTGGTGGGAGCTGTGTACCTGTAGGATGTATCTGGAAACAGTGTGAAGACTGGACCGGAGACAGGAAAGACAGGAGATTAAAATGATACCACTTCAGTGGCTTGGTAGTAATCCAGCAAGATAATTAAAGTCTGAACTAAAGTGGTGGAGGGGGAAGAGACAAGAAACATTCAGGAGGCTATTGATCATTTCTCCAACAGTAATACACATGATGCTGTCCTAAGTGTCTCATTCCTGTCTATTTTTATCATTACTGCTATAGGTAGCCATAGTGCCACAAAGTGGCATTGCTTATAGCATGATCATATTTCTTCACATTGAGCACATCAAAATACTTACACAGACATCCCGAGCTTCCCAGAAATACGGAGTGCATAGGTAATTTACCAAAGGGATAGAACTGGATACTCTAATAGAATAAAAACAAAATGGTTAACTAAAGAGCCTTGTTGGCTGGAAACAGCAATTTCCCATAAAGACATTTATTTAATTAAAAATGAAGTTTATAAGTTCATGTGTGGATTTGGTATCTTTCTGTAAAATACATTTGCATTTTTTCAAAATACTTGTCTCATAAATTAATAAAATATAGGTTAACCATTTTGTTGGGAAGGAAATAATCAAGCATAGTGGGTTTCTGCAATACATCTGAAGCAATTATCTCAAGTAATTTTAATTGCCCAGGTGCTGCTAACAGGGTGCAGACAATTGGGACATTAAAGTTGGAGCTATAATGGAAAATTATTTCACAGGTTACTTTCAAATGCTTTTGTCTCTTAGTTTCTGTGGAGTGTCTGCCTGTCTGGCACTTCTTTTACCTCTTTCCCCAAGTATGGAGCAGTCCTTTAGCTCTTGAAAGTCACTTGGAAGAAACAAGTGACCTTTGCTATTCTAATTATTGTTTTCCATCACCATATGTTTCCATTTCCACAGGTTTAGCACTCATGATCTGAAACAGGGAATCTATAGAAGATCACTAACTTTTGTTGTTAACAAAAACTCTAACTCAAATTGGCTAAAATATCAATAATAAGGACAATTATTTTCTCTTGGAACAAGAAGTCTAAAAGGAGAGCAATCCCAGCCATATCATGATAAGGGTTACAAGTCTCAGCTTTGCCTCTTCCACAGGATAGTATTGTCCTCAGGATGTTTTTCCTCATGATCACAACAAGGCTGCCAGTAGCAACTACCACAACATACTTCCTTTCTCATACCAAGCAGGTGAAATAGAGAGGGAAACTCTTTGTCTTTTGATATAACTGGGCTAATTTAGGCTGTAAACTTAACCTGAGACAGTAAGACCAGAATATTTTCCCAATTAGTGCAAACCTTAATTCCTAATTCAATCATTGATAGGAGGGTAAAAATACTATGATTGGATTATACTAACCAGGATCCATGTCAGGAACTAGAGATGGGATGAAGGGATGAATACCTCTCCCCAAACCCCTGAAAGCAATGTTCTAGGAATGGAAGAAATTAGAGAAGGGGAGAGATGAATTCTGATGCAAAAGTTGTTAAAAATGCATTATCAAGCGAGGCAACAATACAATCATGAGTTGCAAAATTAATTACTCTGCAGAAATGTTAATGTAGGTGGCAGAAGTGGCAGCAAACTGATAAGATGAGTCCCTGCTATCAAGGACTTAAATGGTTAGAGGGTTGATATTGAGAGGGGATTTAGTGTGAAGGATTTAAGAGATGCTCCTGTGTCATGAGTCCCCATCCTAAGGGGGAAGAGTGTCTCTTTCTCTGGGTAGAAAGAGTGTCTCCTGCACTTCAATTAACAAAGAATGTTGCCTGACATCAAGTTGTCAACCTTTGCTCTGATACCAGCCCCCACCCCACGGTGTGCCCTGGAGAGAATTCTGACAGAGAAAAATGCAAGTCATCCCTAGATAGTTAAGATGCATATCAAAAGAATAATTTCAATGAGCCTAGGCTCTTGAATTTTCCTATACTTAGAAAAGCACTAAAATTATTAACTTGAGATATCTGTTTTTGTGGTTAGAAGTAATCTTTTGATGTTCAACTACATTTTTTTTTTNTTTTCCCTTTGTCTAACAGGGCAATAGGATCATCAAGGTCTAGTTCTACATGTATTTAACTTCATTTTCCTGGTATTAAGAGTTATGAATCAGACCTAGAAAATATTCATTATTTGTTAACTATTTAAATGAACATTTGAATGAATAAATAAATTGAATAGTTTTTCTAACTCCCTAATCTATGCTTTCAGAAGTATATCTTACTTTGATGGTGTATCAAAAGAGGTCTAATGAGGAGAGAGAGAAAATCTCTATATAGAAATCTAGACACTATCATCACAGAAATTCTACTTCTAGGTATTTGTCCAATAGTAGTATACATATGTTCATTCAAAAACATGAACAAAGATGTACATTGATGTACTATTTGTAATATCACATCTTTTTAATAATCCAAAAGCCCCATAAGCAGTTAAAGGAAAAAATAACTTGTAATATATTAACATAATGAAATATTATAACAATTGAAATGAACAACTCAAAGCTTCACACAAGAAGGGTAATTTATGCTTATGTTCATATGTCATAAACAAGTGTAATGTTGAGAGAAAACAACTGGATCACCCAACACACAAAACACAAACTATGTGATTTCATTTATCTAACATTTTAAAAAGGCAAGTAATCTAAGCTATTATGTTAGACATTGTGCTATTATAACTTCTGTTGAAGGTAATCTGAGAGAAAAAATAGTGACTTCTAGGATGCAGCAATATTTTGTTCCTTGATCTAATTGGTAAAAATTTACTAAGCTGTTGATGTAGGGTCTTTGCACTTTTTTCTATTTTTATTGTACTTCAACATAAAGTTAAAATTATAAGTTATTGCTAAAATTTTATTACAGTATTTTAAAATAAAATAGCTCATGTTCCTGCTTCATAGTTTAGTGTCATTCTTAATCTTTCAATGTTCCTTAGAGTTTGTAGCATCTCTCCCACTTTATCTCTCCTACTAAAATATTTTTATCATATACAGTTTGTCATAATTGATCAAATTGTACAAAAAATATGGATTCCAAAAGCTTAGAAGTATGATCCTGTGATAATGTGGGGGATTACTCTGAGAGGAATACTGATGACATAATCATAAGATTACTCATTTTTTAATTTGACAAATTTGAAATGTTAACATTTTGTAAAGTGTACAACATGTTACTTTGATACATTTATGTACTGTAATGATTGCCACTGAAATAATATTTATATCATTATAATATTATTGTCTATATTCATTATACTGTACAGTAGATCTTTATGGTTTTTTTCCTACTTGTTACAAGTTTGTACCCATAAACCTCATCAATCTTCTCCCTTCATTTCCCATCCTCTTGTAGCCACCACTTTACAGTGCTTTCTTAGAAGTTTGATGTTTTTGGATTTCACTTATAAGTAATACCGTATAGTATTTGCTTTTTTCGTCTCACTTAGCACAATGTGCTTAATATACATTAATATCATTGTAAATGAGAGGATATCCTCCTTTCTCATAGCTGAATATTTTATTATATATATTTACAACATTTCTTATTAATTGACAGGTCTTCAGATACAGGTTATTCCCATATTTTGGGTATTATGAATAATGCTGTGATAAACATGGTGTATATATATTTTATCAAAATCTTGTTTTCATCTCCTTCATGTATGTACCGAGGAATAGAATTTCTGGATCATATGGTAGCTCTATTTTCAATTTTTGAGGCACCTCCATGTTGTTTTTTATGAAGGCTGGACTATCTTACCTTCTCAGCAATAGGGTATAAAGATTACCTTTTTAACACATCCTTGCCAGCATTTACTGCTTCATATCTTCTTGATGATAACATTCTAATAGGCGTGAACTGATTATATTATATATTAACTATTAGAAAAAATTTGCATACATAATATTTATTATTGTCTGACTGCCAAATCATGTCCAACACTTTGTTACCCCATAGACTGTGCCCACAAGGCTTTCTGTCCATGAGATTTTTCCAGGCAAGAATACTGGAGTGGATTGCCATTTCCTTCTCCTTGGGATCTTCCCAACTCAAGGATCTTACTCACCTCTCCTGCGTTGACAGGAGGATTCTCTGCTGCTGAACCATCAAGGAAGTCAATACTTCTATTAAAACTAACTGNAGGCTCCTCTGTCCATGGGATTCTCCAGGCAAGAATACTGGAGTGGGTTGCCATGCCCTTCTCCCTGGATCTTCCCAACCCAGGGATCAAAACTACATCTCCTGCACTCCAGGTGACTTCTTTACTGCCGAGCCATCAGGAAGCCCCATATGTTGAGAATATTGACTGCATAAAACTATAATAATACTGCCAAGTGAATTAAAAAATGTAGCAATTATAACATTCAAGGGCAATCCACTCCAGTATTCTTGTCATGGACAAGAATATTTGAAAGCAAAAGCTTAGGGAAATATATACCTTGCAAAATTATTCACTAAAGAAAGCTGGGGTAGCAACATTAATATTAGAAAAAATAAACTTTATGGCAAAACAACTACCAAAGATAGGGGGTAATTTCATATTGCTAAAAATATTCAGTTCTTTAGAGTATATAAGTTAAGTCGCTCACTCAGTCGTGTCCGACTCTTTGAGACCCCATTGACTGTAGCCCACCAGGCTCCTCTGTCCATGGGATTCTCCAGGCAAGAATACTGGAGTGGGTTGCCATTTCCTTCTCCAGGGGTTCTTCCTGACCCAGGGATCGAACCCAAGTCTCCCGCATTACAGGCAGATGCTTTAACCTCTGAGCCAACATGGAAGCCCTTAGAGTATATAAGAATTATAAATTAATGTGCACTAATTCAGCACACTATTTAAAGACATAAAGCTAAAACTGGAGCACTACAAAGAGAGAAACACAAAAGTACTATTCGAGTGGCTGGTTTTAATCCATTTCTCTCAGTAAATAAGCAAAAAAAAAAAAAAAAAAAAAAAAA
>SJYV01034114.1:226855-245094 GCA_006410875.1 Neotragus pygmaeus
AAGCAAAAAAAAAAAAAAAACAGAAAAAGAATACAGAATATTTATAGACACAATGAACAAACTAGACTTAAAGTATACAGAACACAGATATTAACTGTTTATACAGGAATTTTAATGAAGAATACCAATAAATTTAAAAAATTAGAACAACTCTTAGAAAAATGTTACCAAACTTAATCAAAAAGAAAGAGAAGTTAAAAGCCTGAATTTAGATGTGTGATCAAAAGTTTTTCCCAAAGAAGTTTTTCACAAACTGCTGTCCCAGATGGTTTCTTTAGTGAGTGAAGCCATGAGAACTGATATGTTTCTGCCAAACATTTTAGGAAAAAATAAGTGCAATCTTTTGCAAGCTTAAAATTTTANTGCAGCAGGCCACATGGGGAAAGAAGACCTGGGCCCTCAAGCAAGAGCAACCAGATGCTTCCACATGCGAGTGACGCATGCCGCACACTTCACGGGCTGAAGCAAACCAGGCGTTTATTCCTATGTTCCAGGGCTGTCTCTTATACACATCTGGTATACTCCCCTGTGCTTTTATGAAATGACCAAAATTTTGAAACCAAAACTTGACAAGGAAAGAATCAGAAAAGAATATTACAGACCAATTCACATATAAACTTGGATATAATTAAAAATGAACAAAATATATAATGAAAAAGATATTATTACCAATTGGTTTAGATCAAGAATGGGCCAAAAAAAAAAGAATGGACAATTATTTTAATAATAGGGGGTAATTTTATATTGCTAAAAATATTCAGTTCATCTTGTTTTCATATTGCCAGAAATATTATTAAATACCTATTTAATAATGGAAAAACAATTCATATGATCATCTCAACAGTTGCAGAAAAAGCATATGATAAAATTCATTTATCAGTCATGTTGAAACTCTTATTTACATCATTCATAACCCACCCCCCAAACTTCTGAGATTAAAAGAGAACTTCATTTTGGTAAAAAATATTCTGATTTTTAAAAACCCACAAAAATTTTTAGTAAACATCATACCAGGTAATCAGACCTAATAGTTGAAAAAAGGCTTTCCTGGTGGGTCAGGGGTAAAGAATCTGCCTGCCAACTCAGGAGACTCATACGAGCTCAATCCCTGGGTTGAGAAGATCTCCTGGAGGAGGAAATGGCAACCCACTTCCATATTCTTGCCTGGGAAGAATAGCCGACTACAGGTCCATGGGGTCACAAAAGAGTTGGACGTGATTTAGTCACTAAAACAACAACAAATTTCCAGGAGGTAAAGAATCCTCCTGCCAAAGCAGGAGACACAGATTTGACCTCTAATCTGGGAGGATCCCATATGCCGAGGAGCAGGTAAATCCATGTACCACGACCACCAAGCCTGCGCTCTAGAGCCTGGGAGCTGCAACTCCTGAAGCCCGAAAGCCCTGGAGCCCGTGCGCCACCAGAGAAGCCAAGGCGAGGAGAAGCTGCGCCCTGCAGCTGGAGAGCGGCTCCCACTCGTGGAATTGGAGGAACGCCCGAGTAGCAGTGAGGACCAGCAGTCAGCAATAGATAAATAAACAAATCAAAGTTATGAAAGAAGTCAATACGTGACAGCAGTAATACTATAGAATGGATAAATTATACAATAGTCAGTAATAAAAGAACGGATAAATTATACAATAGTCATATATTGGCTTATATGTAGCAATAAAAAAGAACAAATTATAGGCATACACATTTATGGATGTATTTTACAAATATAACATTGAACAAAAAGCAAGATTCAAAAGAATCATAATGTACATTATGATTCTATTCATATACAGTTCAAAATCAGACATAGATTATATTAATGAAAGAAACCAGTATGTAATGTATGGTTCCACTTACATAAAAGTCTATTGGATGCCAGACTAATCTATCAATATAGAAAGCAAGTCTGTGGCAGCCTGGGGTTAGGACTGGGGGGATTTATTGCAAGAGGACACAAGGAAACTTGAAGTGATGGAAATTCTGTGTCTTGATGGGGTGGTGATAACATAGGTACATATATGTGCAAAGCTCACTAAGCTGTATGCTTTATATGGTGTATACATGCTAAGTCACTTCAGTCATGTCCCACTCTTTGCGACACCATGGACTGTAAGCTCAGGCTCCTCATCTATGGGGTTCTCCAGGCAAGAATACTGGAGTGGGTTGCCATTTCCTTATCCAATGGTGATATTGTTACACATAAATTATGCCACCATTCATATAGCAAATATTAAAATAAACACAGTGTTAAAACTACAAGGAAAAGTAAGAAAAGGATTATCTCCAAAGTCAGGCCAGTAATTTTCTCCAGCTGAATGAATATACAGTGGGTGGGGAAGGAAATGTCTAGTATCTTGGCAGTGTTCTATTTCTTGACCTGAGTAGTAGCTGTATTAGTTTCACTTTATATAGTGTTTTTTTTTGTTGTTGTTAAACTGTAAATATATGTTTCCTGTACTTTGTGTGTATATATGTATATATTTCACAGTAAAACAAAAAATGAAACATAACTAAATTAATTTTTAAAAATGTTTTCCCCTCTTTTGGACTCACGGAGTGGAAAATCATGAATCCTCATTACCATTCAGTTAGGTAAACGGTACAGTGAACAGAACACGTTACAGTGATCATGTTGATAGAAACAATTTATAGGAAATGCTTTGCTTAAAAAATATTTTTGTTGGGTGTAATTTCCTTCTGATGTAGGTACCAAAGTACAGGATTTGGCCCCTGCTTCAGTGCCAAGTACAAGAGAAATTTCTCTAGGTTTTGAGGAGACATAGGGCAGATTTAACGTCCCTGTGAAGTAAACTACATTCTCTGTAGTGAGGTTGGATTCCCAGGTGTGTAATTTTCAGATAGCTGTTGTGTTGCTATTGTTCATGGTTTTGGTTTTGATTATTACCATGTTATTCCCAGTAATTGCCATATTTTTTCCCAGAAATGAGTTGGTGATTTTATCAGTCAGGATAAGTTATAGATTGTTGTTGTTGTTCAGTAGTCAAGTCGTATCTGACTCTGCGACCCTGTGGACTGTAGCACGTCAGGCCTCCTTGTCCCTCACCACCTCCTGGAGTTTGCCCAAGTTCATGTCCATTGAGTCAGTGATGCCATCCAACCATTTCGTCCTCTGATGCCCTCTTCTTCTGCCATCAATCTTTCCTAGCATCAGGGTCTTCTCCAATGAGTCTGCTCCTCACATCAGGCCAAAGTATTCAGCCTCTGCATCAGTCCTTTCAGTGGTCTGTTCTCCTTGCTCATGCCATGGTAATAAAAAATGGCAAAATCTCAGTGGATTAATGGAATGCATGTTTATTTTTCAGTCACGCCAAGTCTCCTTTTGGTCTGGACAGCTCTGCAGACAGATGTTCTCCACATGGTACAAGGTTAGGTTGTTAGGCTGGGTCAATCTCAGGGCACCACCGTGCAGCAGGCCACATGGGGAAAGAAGACCTGGGCCCTCAAGCAAGAGCAACCAGATGCTTCCACATGCGAGTGACGCATGCCGCACACTTCACGGGCTGAAGCAAACCAGGCGTTTATTCCTATGTTCCAGGGAGGGTGGGGGTGGAGGGCATGGGTAAGTGTAATTCTCCCACGTGGCCAGAAAGAGTGGTGCATTGGTGTGGTAGCAGTATAATGCCCACCTCCATTACACAGCAGAATTAAGCCCAAACAAATTTTGTATTTTGTAAAAGTGAATGGAGTCCTAGTTAAATGGCAAGCATAAGGATAAGGATAATATCTTCCTTTTGTTTAACACTTTGAAATTCATGAAGCACTTTCTTAACACATTTTTTATTCATTTATTCAGCTGACTTTAAAGCACCAGTTATGGGCAAGGTGCTTTGCTAAATACGGAACATGTGAATAAGACATAGACTCTGCCCTTCAGCATGGTGATGCCATGTGGTAACCGCAGTATAAAAGCCTGGATGGGCACAATGATGCCTGGGAGGAGAGTGCTCAGACCACCAGGGAAGGAATGAAGAAGACTTCTTACATGAAGTGACACTTAAGCCAGGATTTCAAAAGTAAGTAGAATTTTATAAGCAGAAGAAATGGGGAGATGGGAAAGACAATGCAGGGAATGAGAAAAGCAAGTAAAAAGGTACGGAGTGCTATCTCTGAGGCTCTCCCAAACTCCTAGGAATTAGGCACTTGACACTCTTGAAATTTTATAGATAAGGAAACCTATCACAAAGAAGGAAATGACTTTCTCAGCTCTCAAACTTACTACAGGACAGAATAGAACTTAAGTCATTTAACTCCAAATCCTTTGTTCTAGACACACATCATTATTATCTAAATATCTTATACATATTAATGGATGGCATACAATAAATATTCAGTGATGGATGTTAATTGTAAAGCTGTAGATGACTCTGCATACTATGCACCAGGTATTTCTGCTCTACATGGGCATCTGTTTTTATTAAATTGAGATATAATTGATATGTAACTATATTAGTTTCAGGTATGCAATGTAATGAGTCAAACTTGTACATACTGAATATACCTAGCGCCTTGCCATCATAAGTCTAGTCAGTATTCGTCACCACACATAGCTAAAAAACGTATTTCTTGTGATTACTTTGAAAATTTACTTTTTTAGCAACTTTCAAATATGCAGTACAGTATTTATTAACTACAGTCGCTGTGCTGTACACTACATCTCCCTGACATTTATTTTATATAAATGGCAATTTGTACTTCCATATGTCCCTTGTTTATCATCATATGTGTGATTTCAAGTAAGTATCTGATACATCAGAGGTTGTTTATAAACATTTGTGGAAGGAAGGGAGAGAGGGAGTGGGGAAGGAAGGAAAGAAGGAATGATGGAAGGAATCTCTAAGCCCTTATCCTTAAACTAATGGGAAAATTTCCTTAATCTACTTGAGCACTAATATAATTCCTGACGTTGCATGCATAGACCTTCCAGCCCATCATATGTTTTTGTGTGAGACATTATGAGACACTATGACTTACAGCAATGAGAACACAGAAGCATGGGTCACAGGGAAAGAGCCCAATGCAGGGCTTAACTATTCCCTACGCGTACACTGAATGGCTGGCTGAATGGCAAAATCATATTTGTCATTATTCATCTGAAATAGCACATCTGTGTAGTTTAAACCTTCAGAGACTAGAGATTTATTATACATCAGCGATTACTTCAAACACTGGAGATTAATGAGGCATGAGAGATTACTTCAGACTTTAGTGATCTCAGGAGTTTAGTAAACATGACCAACTCTCCCGTCGGTACTGAAAGGTCTGATGGGGCCACAGGAGAGCTTATTTATAGAAACTCTGGTTCTGCACCAGTGATGCATCTGTCCTTTTTGCTGTAAGAGAAGATTCAAAAGATGGTCTAGGGTGATTGCACATCAGCACTTATCTCAGTGGTATATCAAAATGTGCCAGGAGTCACCTTCAGGATTAACCATCTCCATGTGGCTATTCATTCAGCCTTGTAGCCAAAAACACAGAGGCTAAAGGTCACCTATCAGTCAGCAAGGATTTTAATAACTTCTTTTTGTTGTTTTAGTTGCTAAGTCATGTCCTACTCTCTTGTGACCCCATAGATTGTAGCCCACCAGGCTCCTCTGTCCATGGAATTTTCAAGGCAAGAATATTGGAGAGGGTTGTCATTTTCTTCTCCAGAGGATCTTCCCGACCCAGGGATTGAACTTGTGTCTCTTGCTTGGCAGGTAGATTCTTTACCCTGGGCCACCAGTGGTATGAATATTAGGGAACGGCTGGTAGAGAAACAAAAGTAAGGCATATCCTTTGCTCTTAAAAAGGATGCAAACCAGTTGGGGTCATGTAAGAAAACAATGAAAGAAGTGTTGAATTGAGTGCCAAATAATTGGGCAATAGATGGACAAGGAAGGAGAGATCACCGGGTACCAGGAAGACTTAATGGACAGAACAGAACTTGAAATTGTATCATTTTGGAAGTAACTTCTGCCTGCAGACTCCCAGGATCCAGACACACAGTATTCCACCTCATGTGGAGTACACACACGTACCTCCTGTGACATATAAGAAATTACAGGCATCATGAAGTTATTCATGGGTTGCTCACACTGCCTAGAATATTTTTCACCTACTTTTCTGCCCAGCCGAATCCCTCTTCAAGGTCTCGTTCAAAGCTGACTTCCTTCCCCGGAGCCTTCTCCATCTCCTTTGGGACATGGGCAAGTGTCAGCCACTCCTTCCTTTGCACTCCCACGGCCCTCTGTAGAGGTGTGGGTGCTCTGATGCAGCACTCACCACACCACACTGTAATGGATTGTTTATCCAGCTGCTTCCCCACTCCATGCTGTAGGCCAAGGTGTGAGCCCTCCAAAATACTGCCTACGTGGGTGGATTAATAAATTAACTGGAGAAGAGTTTTCAAATTGGAGGCCAGTGGGAGGTCTGGTAAGATGGGTTCAGACTTTGAAGGACCTTTTAAATACAAGCCAGAGAAGAGAGGGAAAGGAAGGAAGGAAGGAAGGAAAAGATATGTATAAGTAAGTTAAGGGAAAAGATTGGAGCTGGATAATTTTTTAATTAATTTATTTTTTACTGAAGGATAATTGCTTTACAGAATTTTGCTGTCAAACCTCAGCATAAATCAACCATAGGTATATACACACCCTCCCTTTTGAAACTCCCTCCCATCTCTCTCCCCATCNGGGCAAGGAGACCCCGAGACCCGCTGGAGGATGACGAGGTTTTGGTGTTCGGGCTGATTTGTGCACCATCCCTGCACACGGACAACACAGGGGGTTCTCTCCCCGCCCCTCCTCACCTTCCCACTTCGGGACTGATACAAACCAGGCCCACACCATGCTGGCCTCCGCCACCCAGTCAGAAATCGTGGTGGAAATCCCCAGTGACAAGGCAGACCTTCAAAGGACAGGAGAGCTCGGAACACTCTCCTTCTTCCACGAGCTCCCGCCCGGTTAGCACACCCGTTGTGCTAGGGCCCTTAGACATCACAGCAACGCGAGCCTGGGTATCTGGACCTGTCCCCGACACTGGGATTTCTCCAGAGGGGCCCTGCCCCTCCGTCCCGGAGTAGACGCGGCTGCCCCCTGGCCTGCAGACCCCCGAGCGCAGGAAACGCCAGCCACTGACCTGCAGCTTCTTCTTCACAAAGTCCCTGAGGACACGCACGGCTGCAGCCGCGGTGGCCTCCGCAGGCCTGGGCCGGGGTCCCTCGCCCTCCGCCGGGTGGGCCAGCCGGTCCTGGGCCATGGGGGCCGCTGATGCGAACGCACAGCCGCTTGGCAACCGAGACTGGCGAGGTGCCCGGGGAGGCCCCTGGAGCGATCAGGCTCCCTGGGGGTTTCCTTGGCTTTCAAAACACGCGCCTCCAGGACAACAGGCAGGAGAAAGCGCAGGGCGGCCTCGCTGCCCCTCGGGTACCCAGAGCCGCAGGCACAGGGAGCGGGCAGAGAGCGCCAGAGGGACGGACCGGCAGACGCACGTGATGCCCGCCCAGGCCGGACACTGCGGTCCTCAAGGGCGAGGCCACGAACATGGGGAGGGCGGGGTCTGGTCGGTGGCGCGCGGTCCCCACTTATAGGAGGCGGCAGGGACACCGCTGCAGTGCACTNGTCTGGCTAAAAGTTTGTCAATTTTGTTTATTTTCTCAAAGAACCATCTTTTAGTTTTATTAATCTTTATTACCGTTTCTTTCATTTCTTTTTCACTTATTTCTGCTCAGATCTGTATGATTTATTTCCTTCTACTAACTTTGGGATTTTTTTCCTTCTACTAATTTTGGGGTTTTTCCCCTTCTTTTTCCAGTTGTTTTAGGTGTAAAATTAGGTTGTCTATTCGATATTTTTCTTGTTTCTTGAGATATTGTTATAAACTTTCCTCTTAGAACTGCTTTTGCTGCATCCCATAGGTTTTGAGTTGCCATGTTTTCATTATAATTTGTTAAAAAAATTTTTTTTATTTCCCTTTTGATTTCTTCAGTAATAAGTTGGTTATTTAGAAACATGTTCTTTAGTCTCTATGTGTTTGTGTTTTTTACACGTTGTTTTCTTGTAATTGATATCTAGTCTCATAGCATTGTGGTCAGAGAAGATGCTTGATACAATTTAAATTTTCTTAAGTTGACTGAGGTTCAATTTGTGACCCAAGATGTATTCTATCCTGGAGAATGTTCCATGTGCACTTGAGAAAAAGGTGTATTCTTCTGCATTTGGGTGGGATGTCCTGAAGATATCAATGAGATCCACCTCATCTAATGTATCACTTAAGAGTTATGTTTCCTCATTAATTTTCTGTTTTGATGATCTGTCCATTGATGTGAGTGGGGTTTTAAAGTCTCCTACTATTATTGTGTTACTGTCAATTTCTCCTTTTGTCTGTTTGTGTTTGTCTTATGTATTGAGGTACTCCTATGTTGGGTGCACAGATATTTACAATTGTTATATCTTCTTCCTGGACTGATTCCCTTGATCATTATGTAATGTCCTTCCTTATCTCTTCTTCTTCATTTTAAGGTCTATTTTGTCTGATATGAGGATTGTTACTCCAGCTTTCTCTTGCTTCCTGTTTGCATGGAATATATTTTTCCATCCCCTCACTTTCAGTCTATATATTTCTTGAGTTCTGAAGTGGGTTTCTTATAGACAGCATATATATGTCTTGTTTTTGTATCCATTCAACCAGTCTGTGTCTTTTGGTTGGAGCATTTAACCCATTTACATTTAAAGCAATTATTGATATATATGTTCGTATTGCAATTTTCTTAATTGTTTGGGGCTGATTTTGTAGATCTTTTTTCTTCTTTTGTATTTCTTGACTATAAAATTCCCTTTAAAATTTGTGGTAAAGCTGGTTTGGTGGTACTGAATTCTCTTAACTGTTACTTGTCTGAAAAGCTTTTAATTTCTCCATTGATTTTAANTTGTAGATCTTTTTTCTTCTTTTGTATTTCTTGACTATAAAATTCCCTTTAAAATTTGTGGTAAAGCTGGTTTGGTGGTACTGAATTCTCTTAACTGTTACTTGTCTGAAAAGCTTTTAATTTCTCCATTGATTTTAAATGAGATCCTTGCTGGGTACAGTAATCTTGGTTGTAGATTTTTCCCTTTCAGTACTTTAAATATATCCTGCCATTCCCTTCTGGCCTGCAGAGTTTCTGCTGAAAGATCAGCTGTTAAGTGTATGGGGTTTCCCTTGTATGTTACTTGTTGCTTTTCCTTGCTGCTTTTAATACTCTTTCTTTGTGTTTAGTCTTTGTTAGTTTGATTAGTGTGTGTCTTGGCATTTTTCTCCTTGGGTTTATCCTGTATGGGACTCTTTGTGCTTCTTGGACTTGATTGACTATTTCCTTTTCCATGTTGGGAAAAATTTCAACTATAATCTCTTTAAAAGTTTTCTTATACCCTTTCTTTTTCTCTTCTTCTTCTGGGACCCCTATAATCCAAATGTTAGTGTGTTTGATATGTTCCCAGAGGTCTCTGAGACTGTCCTCAGCTCTTTTAATTCTTTTTACTTTATTCTGCTCTTCAGAAGTTATTTCCGCCATTTTATCTTTCAGTTCACTGATTCGTTTCTCTGCTTCAGATATTCTGCTGTCGATTTCTTCTAGAGTATTTTAAGTTTCAGTAATTGTGTTGCTTTCCCCTGTATGTTTATTCTTTAATTCTTCTATGTCTTTCTTAATTGATTGTTGCATTTTCTCCATTTTGTTTTCAAGGTTTTTGATCATGTGTACTATCATTATTCTGAATTTTTTTTCAGGTAGCTTGCCTATTTCCTCTTCATTTGTTTGGACGTCTGTGTTTCTAGCTTGTTCCTTCATTTGAGCAGTATTTCTTTGCTTTTTATTTTATTTTTTTAAGTTACTGTGTTTGAGGTCTCCTTTCCAGGCTACAAGGAAAGTTGAATTCTTTCCTTTAAGAAGGTTGAATTCCTTCTTCCTTTTGGCTTCTGTCCTCCTAGCATTGGTCCAGTGGTTTGGGTTACCTTCACATAGGGTGAGATTTGTGGTGAGTTTTTGTTTGTTTGTTTTTCCTTTGATTAACAAGGCTGAGTGAAGTGGTACTCTGGTCTGCTGATGATTGGGTTTGTATTTGTCTGATGATGCTTTGTTTGTTGTTTAGATGAGGCATCCTACACAGGGTGCTACTGGTGGCTGGGTGACGCAGGGTCTCGTATTCAAGTAGTTTCTTTTGTGTGAGTTCTCTCTATTTGATACTCTTCAGAGTTAGTTCTCTGGTAGCCTAGGGTCTTGGAGTCAGTGCTCCTACTCTAAAGCCTCAGAGTTTGATCTCTGATCTGGAACAAAGATTCCACAAGTGGTTTGTTATGGCCTTAAGTGAGATTAAAACAAATATCCCAAAATGCGAAACCAAAGATGAACCCCAGACAAATGGCAATTACAAAATCAGGCAAATAATAATTAAAATAATGGAATGTACACATATACATATACACCTGTGAGCAAAGTGAAAACAGTCCAATGAAAATAAAGTATAGTAGACTGACTTGGTAAACGAAGGAAATAAATATTTTTATTTACCAGTCAAGAACAAAGCTAATTTAAGCACAAACTGGAAAACGAAACTAAAGCAAGGTGCCAAGTGGGGAATGAAGCAATGAAACAAAACTAACAAATATGTTGAGAGGAAAAGAAAGAATAGATATGCAAAGTTAAATAGAGGTAGAGGAAAAAGATTTATATACATTAAAGATTAACTGCAATGGAAAAAAGAACAGTAGGAAAGGGAAACAAAGGAATAAATGTAGAAAAATATAATAGGCTAAAAAATTAAAATTATAAAAAAGAGAAAAAGTAGAAGAAGAAAGAAAAAAGGGAAAAATAAAGGAAAACACAGAACTGCAGAGGCAGAGGTTTATAACAACAATACAAAGTGTGACTGAATATACACATATATATATATACACCCATAAGCAAAATCAAAACAGTCCAACAAAAATAAAGTACAGTAGACTGATCCAGCAAACAAAGGAAACTGAAAATTATATCTATTAGAACAAAACTAATTAAAACACAAACCAGAAGACAAAACTAAATCAAGGTGCCAACTGGGGAATAAAGTAATGAAAATAAGACTAGCAAATGTGTTAAAAGCAAAGGAGAGAAAGAAAAGAAAGAAAGAATAGATATGTAAAGTTAAATAGAGGTACATAAAGAAGACTTACATATGTTAAAGATTAACTGCAAGGGGAAAAGAACAGTAGGAAAAGTGAACAAAGGAATAAATGTAGAAAAAATAATAATTGATTTTAAAATTTTTAATTAAAAAAAGAGATAAAAAGAAATAAGAGGAAATCTCCACAGAACTGCAAAAGCCAGTGTAAAGGCAGAGGTTTATGACAACAATAAAAATTGTGACTCTCCTGGGAAAAAAAAAACAAAGCTCAAAGCTTAATTGGATTTCTTAGTGCCAATAAAATCAACAAGTACAACAGAGGGGAGAAAAAAGGAAAAGAAAAAGAAAAAGAATCCAAAGGAATCTGAGGAACAAGTCAAAACATAAGAGTCAAATGTTTTTATTGAGTCACTGCTGTCAGAGTCCTTTCCCTTGCTGGGAGCCACAGTCCACCTCACCTCCCTAGGATGCCCTCCAACACTGAACTGGTCTCTGGACCTGGTGTGGGGGCAGTTCATATTCTAATCTGGTCCTACTCCCATGTGTTCTTACCTCCAATGTCCACAGCTATCAGAGCTAGTGAGTTTTCTTTTTTCAGAGCTCTCAATAGCCTTTTATATATTCCATAAACACAGAGTGCCTAGTTGATCATGTGAATTTAATCTGCAAATTGTACAGCTGGTGCAAAGGTTTTGTGTCGGGAGCCGCCTTAGGCATTACTGACAAAATGGAGGCACGGCCCTAAACCCCCTCCCTTTGTTCCTTAGGCATGGATCCGGAATGAAGGAGTTAGGCTTTGTGATTCTGATTTGTTTTTTCCTTTCCTCGGCTGAGTTGACTGAAGAGAATGTTAAGGTGCTTATTCTTTTTGAGAGGAGCATGAGAAGGCATAAAGCCTTCTGCAGCTGTGCAAAAAGAATAATTCATAAAGTTAATCATTGACATTTGTTCAAGGGCTTTTACAAAACAATGTTCCAGGGTGAGCACAGAGGCCGCAGCTTGAGACCATGGGAGGGATTGCTATCTGAAGCCTATTTGTGAGGAAAGTGTTTATGGCAAAGGAGTTTGCTGAATTTAGCGCTTCAGTTCAGTTCAGTTCAGTCACTCAGTCGTGTCCAACTCTTTGCGACTCCATGAATCGCAGCATGCCAGGCCTCCCTGTCCATCACCAGCTCCCAGAGTTCACTCAGACTCACGTCCATTGAGTCCATGATGCCATCCAGCCATCTAATCCTCGGTTGTCCCCTTCTCCTCCTGTCCCCAGTCTCTCCCAGAATCAGAGTCTTTTCTAGCTTGTCAGTTCTTCACATGAGGTGGCCAAAGTACTGGAGTTTCAGCTTTAGCATCATTCCTTCCAAGGAAATCCCAGGGTTGATCTCCTTGCAGTCCAAGGGACTCTCAAGAGTCTTCTCCAACACCACAGTTCAAAAGCATCAATTCTTTGGTGCTCAGCCTTCTTCACAGTCCAACTCTCACATCCATACATGACCACAGGAAAAACCATAGCCTTGACTAGACAGAACTTAGTCGGCAAAGTAACGTCTCTGCTTTTGAATATACTATCTAGATTGGTCATAACTTTTCTTCCAAGGAGTAAGCGTCTTTTAATTTCATGGCTGCAGTCACCATCTGCAGTGATTTTGGAGCCCCCAAAAATAAAGTCTGACACTGTTTCCACTGTTTCCCCATCTATTTCCCATGAAGTGATGGGAATAATTAAAATAGTTAGAAGCTAAAGATTTAAGGGATGGTGTGATATTAGCATATTCTACTATAGCTTATAGAGATTAGGGACTTTAGAGATATTTATAGCTAGAAACCCTTTCTTAGAAATAGTGAGCTTAGAATACTAGGGGCAAACAGGACTTAGAAAGATAAGAATTAAACTGAGGAATGTGTTATGCAGCCCAGACATTAGCATGAGTTACAGTGTATTCACAAGGACACATGAGAAAAAGTAGATAAAAGAATCACTGAGGAAAGAACTCCTTTTGAGGGGCAACAATGATTTTTGGAGAAAAATAAATCTGGGTCAATGGGAACTAAAAATATCAAACCTCTGACATAATGCTTTTGTAAAAGTATAAAAGAGAATCATAAGCTTGAAATAAACAGACAGTCCAAGAGAACGGAGAGGCTGCCTCAGTTTCTCGCCGACACCACTCACCCCTTCAGATTGAATCCCTGGCTGCTAGAGCTGGACTCTGGCAGTTTTGGGTCTTCTTCCTTAGCTACACTGTCCCTGAGTTTCAATTGTGGATTTATTTCCACCTCTGCATGTGGGTCGTCCACTAGGATTTGCTCCTGAGGCTGCTTTGGAGAACTTGGGTCTGCACCAGTGAAGGAGGTGGTGCAGCTGCTTGGGTCACAGGGTTTCTGGCAGCACCAGGTACTCAGAAGGGTTGGCAGCTGCAGGAAATATAGTGTTCTAGAAAGATATGGTGGAGAAGGCAATGGCAGTCCGCTCCGGTACTCTTGCCTGGAGTATCCCATGGACGGAGGGGCCTGGTGGGCTGCAGTCCATGGGGTTGCTAGGAGTCAGACACGACTGAATGATTTCACTTTCACTTTTCACTTTCGTGCATTGGAGAAGTAAATGGCAACCCACTCCAGTGTTCTTGCCTGGAGAATCCCACAGATGGGGGAGCTTGGTGGGCTGCCGTCTATGGGGTCACACAGAGTTGAGCACGACTGAAGCAACTTAGCAGCAGCAGCAGGAGCAGAAGGGTATGGCAACCAGTATTGGCCAATATACTCCAGTATTCTTGCCTGGAGAACCCCCTCTCTGACAGAGATGCCTGGCAGGCCACATTCCACAGGGTTGCAAAGAGTCGGACATGACCAAAGCGACCCTGAGCACATAGATGCAAGACTTTTTTTTTTTTGGCCTGTGGCAGCTCAGCCCCAGTGAGGGTTGAGTGTGAAGGTGGCGCAGCTGCTTGGCTTGCGGGAACTCTGGAGGCACCAAATGTGCAGGGACACAGACTGCCTCCACCGCAGGAGTTATGGCCCAATCAGAGTCTTTTTTCCAGCCTCTTGTAGCTGGTGATCTGAAGGTGTCTTTGGCCAGTCTTTCTCTATAGCTCCACCCGTTCGGGCACTTAGAAGGCTCCCTTCCCTGGGATCCTTCTATGTAGTTTAGTGCATCAGGCACATAGAGAGGCCCCCTGACTGGGGTCCTACTCTGTAGTTCAGTGCATCAATCACATAGAGGGACCCCCCTGAGCGGGATCCTATCCTGTAGTTCAGTGTGTCAGGCGTTTGATGGGCCAGCCCCTCTATTGTTCAGCTGCGGATGCTGGCCTGTGGGGGGAGAGAGGCCTTGGTGATGGCTCCACCCCCTACACGTGACTCAGCAGTATCACCTTTCTTCCATGGCTCCCTGACAGGTCTTCATATAATTAGATGTCTTCAGGAGATGATTTTATAAGCCCAATCCTTGTATCCCCTCATATCTAGAAAAGCACTAAAATCCTGCAAGATGATTTTCATGACTAGTAGTAACCTTCATGAGACTAGCAGAAACCTTTCGTAAAAATGTGTGTGTGTGTGTGTGTGTGTGTGTGTGTGTGTGTGCGCACGTTTGAATGCCTGCACTCCCCCTATACCAAAATCACATATATATGACCTTCCCCTCAACCTCTTTGGAGTGGTTCCTCAGAGCTGTCTGAGATGCTGTCTCCCAGGATGCAGTCTTCATTTTGCCCCAAATAAAACAACTCACAGCTCTCACGTGGGTATTTTTTTAAGTTGGAGAAAGAAAAAAGGAGAGAGAGGGAGAGAGGGAAAAAGAAAGATAGATTCAGGTTATTTGTGTTTAATTATCTTCAATAAGACAGGTCACAAGTGCTTATTAAGAATCTATTATTTATTCGCTTAGGAACTTGGGAAATAAAACGAAATTTAAAAGTATGGTTTTCTGTTCCCAAGTTCCCAATCTAACTGTGGCATCAAGATTTCTGTCTGGGAAATAATTATGAAATAAAAGTACACAAATCCTGGATAATCCCTCAGGATGTTGTTTTCCTGGTTCTTTCCTTTTATGGTCAGGGAGGACAGTTTGTAATAATGTCTGTAATTTTTTAAAGTCCAAACTATATCTTCCAGCCTTCTGATGCTGAAGGCATCCCCTTTCCCAAACACAACGTGTAAAACACTAAGCAAATACCATGGCCATTGTCCCTTTCAGGGAAAAAAGTTTCCTTACCCCCAAAGTTATCTGAATTAGTGACACGTGACCCTGTTACTTGGCCAAAATGGATTGAACCAGAAAGCCGGGTCAAAAGTAATTGTCAAGAGCTGAGCATAGGAATGAGAACAAAGTATTTAATGAGCACTTGAATCTGTGCGTCAAGTGCTACACTGAGGCCCCCACTGGATTGTTTTATTTAATCTTCACACGTCCTATGAAATTGGCTGAAATATTATCAAATTCATCTTAATAATAATACACATACAGAGATACCCTGACAGGATTCAGAATGTTGTCAATAACCATCCAGCTTTGACTACATGTCTCATGAGTAGCCCACATCATCACAGAGGCATAGTAACTGGCCCAAGGTCATAGGCTGATAAGTGGGGCTTCTGGGGCTTGAATTCACTCTCTTTCTGTTTGCCTGCCACTGCAGACATTACTCCTCACCCGTAGCCTGGGTGGTCAGCTGAGTCTGCTCAACAGGGTGCTCCACACTGGATGGCTCTACTCATCAAGGCCTCTCTCACGGGAGGGTGTGCTGGATGTGACATTTTTAGGGAGAGAGTAAAGAAGCAACAGAAATATAAAAGAAGTAAAAATAGAGAGAAAAGGATTAGGAGACTGAGCATTAGCCGAAACCAGGAAGATTGAGATGATGTCATTAGTGCTAAAGCAAGAAAGTCACAGAAATGCTGGACACACTCCAGCTGAACACACCAGTCAGTCCAGTTCAGTCGCTCAGTCGTGTCTGACTCTTTGCGACCCCATGAACTGCAGCACGCCAGGCCTCCCTGTTCATCACCAACTTCTGGAGTTCACTCAGACTCACACCCATCGAGTCCGTGATGCCATCCAGCCATCTCATCCTCTGTCGTCCCCTTTCTGCTCCTGCTCCCAATCCCTCCCAGCATCAGAGTCTTTTCCAATGAGTCAACTCTTCACATGAGGTGGCCAAAGTACTGCTTTAGCATCATTCCTTCCAAAGAACATCCAGGGCTGATCTCCTTTAGAATGGACTGGTTAGATCTCCTTGCAGTCCAGCTGGACACACTAATTTACCCTAAAATAAGTTCATTTGTATCATTTTAAAATTTGTCTTTCTATATACTTCACCTAGTATGACAATCTCCAGGTCCATCCATATAGATGAAATGCCATTACATCATTTTTAATGGCTGAGTAATATTCCCCTGTATATATACCACATCTTCTGTATCCATTCATCTGTTGATGGACATTTAGGTTGTGTCCATGTCTTGGTACTGTAAATAGTGCTGCAGTGGTCATTGTGGTGCATGTATCTTTTCAAATCATGTTTTTCTCCAGATACATACCCAGGAGTGGGATTGCTGGGTCATATGGTAGCTCTAGAGAACAAACTTATGGTTACCAGTGGGGATGGGTGGGGGATAGGATAGATCAGGAGTTTTGGATGGGCATGTACACACTGCTTCATTTAAAACAGATAACCAACAAGGGCCTACTGTATAGCACAGGGAACTCTGCTCGATATTCTGTAACAGCCTAAAGGTGGTAAGAATTTGAAAAAGAATAGAACATGTATAACTGGATCACTTTACTGTATATCTGAAATGAACACAACATTTTTAGTTAATTATGCTCCAATATAAAACAAAAATTGAAAAAAAGAAGATTAAACAAATTGTTGTTCTGTTGCTAAATTGTGACTGACTTCTGGTGACCCCATGGACTGCAGCACACCAGGCTTCCCTGTTTGCTCAAACTCATGTCCGTTGACTTAATGATGCCATCCAATCATCTCATTCACTGTCTCCCTCTTCTTCTCCTGCTTTCAATCTTTAACAGCATCAGGATCTTTTCCAATGAATCGGCTCTTCCCATCAGGTGGCCAAAGTATTGGAGCTTCAGCTTCAGCATCAGTCCTTCCAATGAATATTCAGGACTGATCTCCTTTAGGATGGACTGGTTGGATCTCCTTGCAGTCTAAGGGACTTTCAAGAGTCTTCTCCAACACCACAGTTCAAAAGCAGCAATTCTTTGGTGCTCAGCTTTCTTTATGGTCCACCTCTCACATCCATACATGACCACTGGAAAAACCATAGCTTTGACTAGATGGTTCTTTGTTGGAAAAGTGATGTCTGCTTTTTAATACACTTGTCTAGTTTTGTCACAGCTTTTCTTACATAGTTAAAAAAAAAAAAGGCACCAAAAGATAGTCAGCATTCTAGCTTTCCTTAGACCTGACGGTGCGACATTAACTCAAAGAAGTCACTCCGTACATCTCCGCCCTTGCCCCCTGAGCACAGAGAGTGACACAGAAATGGTCTCCTATTGGGCAGCACTAAGTTACCTAACAAAGGTAATTCTGACACCTAAAACACATGCAGTACTCTTTAACTAATGACATAGACTACCAGCACTTCAAGAGAATTTAAGAACTAATTTGACCATGAATTGAGACCTGTTAGTTCAGTTCAGTTTAGTTCAGTCGCTCAGTCGTGTCCAACTCCTTGTGACTCCATGAATCACAGCATGCCAGGCCTCCCTGTTCATCATCATCTCTCGGAGTTCACTCAGACTCACGTCCATCGAGTCCGTGATGCCATCCAGCCATCTCATCCTCGGTCATCCCCTTCTCCTCCTGCCCCCAATCCCTCCCAGCATCAGAGTCTTTTCCAGTGAGACAACTCTTCACATGAGGTGGCCAAAGTACTAGAGTTTCAGCTTTAGCATCATTCCTTCCAAAGAAATCCCAGGGTTGATCTCCTTTAGGATGGACTGGTTGGATCTCCTTGCAGTCTAAGAGTCTCAAGAGTCTTCTCCAACACCACAGTTCAAAAGAATCAATTCTTCGGTGCTCAGCCTTCTTCACAGTCCAACTCTCACATCCATACATGACCACTGGACAAACCACAGCCTTGACTAGA
>SJYV01034114.1:245627-309257 GCA_006410875.1 Neotragus pygmaeus
TTTTTAGTTCCTCTTCACTTTCTGCCATAAGAGTGGTGTCATTTGCATATCTGAGATTATTGATATTTCTCCCAGCCATTTTGATTCCAGTTGGTGCTTCTTCTAGCCCAGCGTTTCTCATGATGTACTCTGCATAGAAGTTAAATAAGCAGGGTGACAATATACGGCCTTGACGTGCTCCTTTTCCTATTTGGTACCATTCTCTTGTTCCACTTCCAGTTCTAACTGTTGCTTCCTGACCTGCATATAGGTTTCTCAAGAGGCAGGTCAGGTGATCTGGTATTCCCATCTCTTTCAGAATTTTCCAGTTTATTGTGATCCACACAGTCAAAGGCTTTGGCATAGTCAATAAAGCAGAAGTAGATGTTTTTCTGGAACTCTCTTGCTTTTTCCATGATCCAGCGGATGTTGGCAATTTGATCTCTGGTTCCTGTGCCTTTTCTAAAACCAGCTTGAACATCAGGGAGTTCACGTTCACGTATTGTCACGTATTGCTGAAGCCTGGCTTGGAGAATTTTGAGCATTACTTTACTAGCATGTGAGATGAGTGCAACTGTGTGGTAGTTTTAGCATTCTTTGGCATTGCCTTTCTTTGGGACTGGAATGAAAACTGGCCTTTTCCAGTCCGTGGCCACTGCAGTTTCTGAGCCTGAGCCTGAGGGTCTTGCTAGTTTTTCAACCCTTCAGTTTCTTGAAACTCTCTCCCAGCATTAAATCAGGCCACCATAGAGTGAAGATTTAATATTATAGTTTTTGCTCTAACAGAGAGAGTCATGTAAAGGACCATAACTTGAAATAATAAATTCATTTTGTTTCCCTGGGAGGAAAAGTTCATTTTTCCAGGTGAATAACTTATGCTTCCCCTAATTATAAAGAGAAATTTAATAACAGAATGAGTTTTCTGCCTTTTCATAGCTGCCAGGAAACTCACAGTATAAAGCACAAAGGCAATAACTGATGGATCTCAGAAGCCTGGGACATTTATATAGCTGCTGTTTCAAGTACCTTTTATTCTTACTTTTTAAAAAATGACCTGTTTTATATGCCTTACTATAATAATTTATCCCTGGACATTTTTAAAGTGTTAGGTTGAACCATCTGAAGTTGCCAATAGTCAATCAATTTTAGCTTTCAGAAGGAGCAATCCCAATCCCAATATAAATCAAAAGTAACTATTTTGCATGCATGCACACAGGGTAAATGGCAGAGGGACAATATATGCTTCTTATTTTTATTCCCTGCTTTTTGTCTCCCCTAAACTTTCTATTGCTTCTACTTTACTCAGCAGCACTGTCGTTTCTCTTCACTTCTGTCCTAGACTGTGCCTTAATACCCTGCGCCTATGGTCCTGCCTTTATTACCCTGCACTGACTATCCACGTTGACTGCCCTTATTACTTCGTGTTGCACTCTTTTAAAGAAAAAAGCCTATGTACCTCTTCTGTGAATTTCTTTAGAGTGAATACTGTGTCTTATTTACCATTATAATCACTGTACCTGTACCTGGCACATAGGAGGGATTCAACAAATGTTTTACCAGTTGAATGAATAAATGTATTCATGTCTGGCTTAACTAAATTAGAACACAATTCACATATAGTTTTTTCAAGTAATTGATTTCTTTCTAAAAGTAACTGAATAAAATTTCATAATGACTTCTCATATTTTATATCTTCTATTAATGTGCTAACCTTTGGATGACATACATTCTTATATTATATTCAAGTGACATTTACATTTCTTTTCAGCTTATTCTGACCCAGTAGTAGCTTTAGCATAGCCTGACTATAGCTCTAAGATCATACTTGGATGTTTTCCAGATTTCTTGAATTGAATAGAGGCCATGTTCAATAGCTCTCCTTGACTCCTGTCCTTCTTGGCTTTGGGTTGTTTCTTTTAATGAACCTAGGATCTATCCTACAGTAGATAACCTTCAGGGCATTGTGACTCAGAGCTTTCCTCTGAGTTTTACATTAGTCTGCTTGTATAGTTTACAGCTTCTCTTTAAGAACGACCAGTTTCAGATCATAATGATGCCCTGGGTCTGAAATGTATCAACATCTCCACTCTCCCATGTACACGGAGGTGATAGGCTATGATAAAATCTGATGCTTCTCAAAATTTAATGTGCATACAAGTTATCTGGGAAATACGAATTCTGATTCAGTTGCTTTGGAGGGGGAATGAGGTTCTGCTTTCTAACAAAGTGCTGTTGGTCTGAGCCCCACAGTTTGAATAGGAAGACTATACATAAGAACTCCAACTTGGAGTTGAAAGAAGGCTCACTTCTAGTAAATACAAAAGTTCCTTACACTGGTGGCATTACATCTAACCTCAACTCCACTTTAGCTAAGGTTTTGAGGAGTCCTTCATCACCCCCCCCATCCTCCCAGCAGCTGAAGGTCCTCACCGTGGCTTTCCACCTGCGCATCCAAAGCCATTCTCTATGCAAACAGTCCTGTCACTCATCCAGTCAATCCAAGTTCCCACTTGAAGCTGATCTAAAGAACTGACGCTCTGTAACATGTCAGTACACAGCACTGGTGATTTCAGTTTGAAAACCAGTCTTTGGTTCACACCCTTGATCTGCATTCATCAGCTATGGATCTCAGCAAGTCATTTAGTGCCTGTGGTAGGTCAAATAATGCCTCCCAAAGATGTCCACGTCCTAACCCCTGGAATCCTTGTCTTTTACCTTGAAGGGCAAAAGGGACTTGGCAGAGGTGATTACATTAGGATCTTGAGATAGGGAGATGACATTGATGATTTCGGTGTGCCCAGTGTAATCACAGGAACCCTTTGTGAGAAGGAGGCTTGAAAATAAAGTGGGAGAAGGCAATGTGAAGATGGAAACAGAGATGGGAGTGGTGCAGCCATAAGCCAAGAAGTCTCTAGAGCCTGGAAGGGAAAAGGAACAGACTCCCCTGGAGCCTTCAGAAAGAACCAGCCCTTCGGACTGATTTTAGTCTCATAAAGCTAATTTTAGATTTCTGGCCTCCGGAATTGTAGGAAAATAAATTGCATTGTTCTAAGCCACTAGTTGTCGTTTAGTCACTAAGTCATGTCTGACTCTTTGCAACACCATGGACTGTGGCCCACCAGGCTCCTCTGTCCATGAGATTCTGCAGGTAAAGACTGCAGTGGATTGCCATTTCCTTCTTCAGGGAATCTTCCTGACCCAGGGATCAAATTTGCATCTCCTACATTGGCAGGTGAATTCTTTACCATGAAGCCACAAAGGAAGCCCTTTGAGGGGCTAGATCTGTGGTAATTTCTAAAAGCAGTGTTGGGAAATTAATACAGTTTCTGTTTCTTAGTTTGTAAGACGAGGTTGTTGAGAGCTAGGCTAACAGAAGCACGGGTGTGAGTTTTAAAAGGATGCCTTCCTAACTGAGGACACCTGAACCAAATGCTCCTTGTCGATGGAAGCAGTGCTCTGAGAAGGGGGTAACAGATTTTAAAGCAAAAATAAATATTAGTTGAGACTTTATTTTGTGTTAGGCACTTTCTGTTCTGAAAGAACTCACACTGAGCTGGGCATAGACATAGAGCAGTCACAGGAACATGGGTAAAATTTCTAAAATACTAGAAGAGTCTTAGTAGGAGTAAAAATAGCCAATGTTACAGTGCTATTGGCCTTCCTTGGTGGCCCAACAGTGGGAAAAAAATCAGCCTGCAATACAGGAGACTTGGGTTCAGTCCCTCAATCCAGAAGATCCCCTGGAGGAGGGCATGGCAACCCATCCTGGTATTCTTGCCTGGGAAATCCCATGGACAGAGGAGCCTGGTGGGCTATCTTCCATAGAGTTGCAAAGAGTTGGACATGACTGAAGCAACTTAGCACACACGCATACGTGGTGCTACTAACAACTTTAAAGCACCTATTGCTATGCCTTGTACCTTTCCTTAAAGATGCCTGTCCATCATAGTGTTATATGAGCCCATAGGGGACAGCTAATTCTGCTTGAGGAAGGTGCAGTATCTACTTTTATGTATCAATTTGACCCAATCATGGGGTGCTCAGATAGATGGTTGGATGGCATCACCGACTCTATGGGCATGAGTTTGAGTAAACTCTGGGAGTTGGTGATGGACAGGGAGGCCTGGCGTGCTGCAGTCCATGGGATCGCAAAGAGTCAGACATGACTGAGTGACTGAAGTATTTTGAATGTGTCCATGAAGATGTTTCAGGATGAGTTTAACACTTCAATTAATAGACTGAGTAAAGCAGATTGCCCTCCCTAATGTGGATGGACCCTATCCAATTAACTGAAGGCTAGAATAGAACAAAAAGGGGGACTTTCCCAAGATAAGGGGGAATTCCTCCATTTTGACAGCTTCGAGCTGGAACACTGGTATTTTTTCTCGCCTTCTGGCTCTGTCTGAGACATTGATTCAAGCCTGCTGGCCTTAAGGCTAGAACTATACCATCATCTCTCCGGGTCTCCAGCTACTGACTGTAAACCTTGAACTTGTCAGTCTCCATAGTTGCATGAACCGATTTCTCATAATCAGTCAATCAACCTCTCTCTAGCTCTGTCTCTATATACACATCCTTTTGGTCCTTTTTTTTTTTTCCTGGAAACTCTAACACAGATGCGTATCTGGAAAGGCTTCACAGAGGAGGTCACTTTTCAGAGAGATGTTGATACCATAGATGGTCTATTTCTAAATATGAACTTCATAATTATAAATTGTCAATTCCTCTGCCATTCATCCATATCAATATGCATTAGGGTTGAGATGAATTTAGTGAATGCTTCCTGTGTTCCAGGCACTCAGGTAGGCACAGAGTTTGGGTCAAAGAAGACCTCAGCACTGTCGCTACAGTGAGGGAGTGAGGCTCGAAGGCTAAACACGAAAGGGCAGTATTGTGTGTGCACATGGTCATTTGAAAGTGGCAGTCCCATCTTTACAAAGAAAAACATGCTGCCCAGTTAAGATTGCCAGATAAAATATTGCATGGTTCATGCAATTATTTATTATTCATCTGAATTTCAGGTTTAGCTGGGCATCCTGCATTTTTAACTGCTATATCTGGCAACTCAATGTCCAGTTTTCTGCCTATATGAAGAGCAGTGCAGAGACTGGGAAAACATAGCTTTCCCTTGGGTTTAGGAAGGAAGATGCCCTTTTCTTCTCTTCTAGATTGCTACAGTCAGCCCTGCCCCCTCTGCCTGGGACTTTCACTGCAGACATTGTCCTTCACAATTGCTGACAGAGCAAATCCCCTCTATGATCTTTCAGCAATGGTGGCGAGAAGTCCCACGGGACATGGGAGTGCCTGGCACTCTGCCGCTGGGAGTGGAGAGGCCCTGCCTGCCCTGACTGTAATTCTGCTTTCCCCAACGCCCTGCCCTCCTGGACCTTGCTGTTGAAGGCACTTTTAGTTAGTTAAGGTCAGAGCCAGGCTGGGAAAGATGCAATCGCTCCCCAGCAGAGGTGGAAAGCCGGGGATCTGGAATCACCCAGCCAGCATTTGAATCCTTAAGCTGTCACTTCTTGCTCCGTGAACCTGTGCAGGTGACTTAACTTTCCTAAGCCTCGGTTTCTTCAGTGACAACGTGGGGACCATCTCTCTGCTATGAGGATAAAGCACACTGATGTACATAAGGATCATGCCTGGTATGTAAGGCATGTATGTGCGCTCAGTCATGTCTGATTCTATGCAGCCTCATGGACTGCAGCCCACCAGGCTCCTCTGTCCGTGGAATTCTCCAGGCAAGAATCCTGGAGAAGGTTGCCACTTCCTACTCCAAGAGACCTTTCTGACCCAGGGGTCAAACCACGTCTCTTGCGTCTCCTGCATTGGCAGGCAATTCTTTACCACTGGCACCGTCTGGGAAGGATATGTGCTCAGTAAAATTACTAACGCTCTTTTACATCTAGTTTAGTACTAGCTTTTTTCTGTTTGTTTCAAACATTTTTGTGCACTTGACTTCTTTAAGTTTTGAGTTTGTTTCTTTGAATAAATGTTTAAGAGTGGGATTATTAGGTCACATCAGAGTGTAGACACTGAGCAGAGACTCGGGAGCAGACCACGTGGGCTCAAGTCCCAGCCGTCCTACTTCCTGGCTTTGTGAGTTGAGACAGGTTCCTTCACTTCTCTGTGCTATGGTGTTGAACTAACGTCAGTTGTTATTTTGACTATATGATGGATCTTAGCACATATGGGTAGGTTATCTTCAAAAATGACAGTAATTTGATGACCTATTTTAACTATCCCACCAGCCTTAGAGCAAACCTTATTCCTGTTTGTGTCTATCACTTTATTAAAAATATTTCCATGTTCTTTCTCTGCTTTCTTTCTCTTATTTTTGTTTTTTTATTGTATACTTTGTTTTTCGCTTGATCTGTCTTCTCTACTATAAAATTTTCCATTGCTTCAAGCGTAAAAGATTATACTCCATTTAATTCATCTAAATGACTGATTTGGCACTTTGGAAAGCAAATGGGGAAGGTCTCTGGGGAACAGGAAGCCTTTCTTGAAGGTTTATTGTTTATGTGCCTGTGTTCTGGCCATGCTGGGCTCTGGGCTGCTCAGAGGCCTCCCCTGGCCGTGGAGCGTGTTCTCCTGCGGCACAGCGCAGCTCTAGGCTCAGCGGCTGCACCACAAGGGCTCAGCAGTCGCGGGGCATGGGCTTAGCTGCCCCGCCGCACGTGGGGTTTCCCCAGAACAGGGGTTGAAACCAAGTCCCCTGCGATGGTAGGCAGATTCTCAACCACCGGATCACTAGGGAAGCCCAGGAAGCCTCTTTAGTATAAAGGATGTAGCACCAGTTGTGAGAAATATGATGCAAAAGCAGAAACCAGGGATTCTGAGTACAATTGGCTTTGAATTTGAGGTAGATTGTTCACATAGCAGGATAGGAGAAAAGTGGGGAAAAAATTTCAGATTCAGAATCAAAACATCCTTTTGTTAACTGTATGATCTTTGGCAGGTGACAAAATGTCTTCTGGTCTAGAGCAAGTCATTCTTAGATGATGTTTTAAAAATTTACCTACAAACCCATCTACTGTCATCTAATCAAGCACTGTGTAGCGAAAACACTTAAAAATTAAGGAAAGAAGGTATTCTTGTAATTTGGGTGATATGGTCGTAAAAGAATAGAAATGGTATTGATTGTTCAGTGACGTGTATTTCTGCCCCTGGCTCTAGGGTACCCCTCCTAGGGAGGAGGCATTTTTGTTTCTGTGATGAATAGAAATGCATGTCACGATTTTTCCGAGGCTAGTTGAATCCCAGTTTTCCTAATCCACATGCGCTGTGAGTAGGCAGGCCTGGGTCTCAGGGTTTGTCCTGATGACGTAGACATGGCAGGAATGACTGCGGAGCTGCTGTGGAGCTCATCTCCCGTCACGCTGCCCCAGACGTTGTCCACCAGATGCTGGGTGACCTTCCACGGGTCCCCCCACACACCTTTGCAACATCAGACATGGAGGCATGCTTCTCATTGGTTTATTTCTCCTCATACCCAGTCAGAAAAGCAAGGGTCTGATTTTCATTGGCTCACAGTTTTTATCTGTTCAGAAAGACAGTTTTTATCTGTTCATTCATTAATGAAGCATACCATCTCCTGGATGACTTAAGTTACCTGATTCTTAACAGAGTTTTAAACCCAAACATACTTATTACCTCAATTTTAAACACATTCACATGCATTTTATTTCTCTTTCCAGAGGTAATATATAAAATAATGTCAGGAATAGAAAAATTCCCAAACACAGAGTGCTATCTGTTTTACCTTTTCACATTCTTCAAGATTAGATAACTACAAATTAAATTTAAAGAAATACTCTAAACAAGCGTGCTAGCTCTCTAAGATTCAATTTTCTCACTATAACACAGGGTTAATAGTAATGCCTATCCCTACCTGCCAGAGTTGTTATGCCTTAAAAGATATAATGTGTATAAGATAATTTTGTAAACCACTAAACAGTTTACAAACATTAGTTAGTATTTTTATTAGTTTCAAAATCTAAGCCATAATTGTACTCAATACTAACATAACCAAAGACAAATATTCAGAAACAGTAAAGGATGAGAACACGATTCACTAATGTCCACTGAATGCACATAAATTAGTTAATTTAATTATTGATTCTGCTGCTGCTGCTGCTAAGTTGCTTCAGTCGTGTCCGACTCTGTGCGACCCCACGGACGGCAGCCCACCAGGCTCCCCTGTCCCTGGGATTCTAATTTCTTTTTAATTCTTCAGTTTCTTTNTTGGGAGGGGGGTTCAGGATGTGGAACACGGGTATACTTGTGGTAGATTCATGTCGATGTATGGCAAACCCAATAGAGTATTGTAAAGTTAAATTAAAAAAATAAATAAATAAATAAATTAAAAAAAATAAAATAAATAAATTTATATTTTTAAAAAAAAGAAGAAGAAAATGGCAACTCACTCCAGTATTCCTGTCTGGGAAATCCCATGGACAGAGGAGCCTGGCAGGCTACAGTCCATGTGGTTGCAGAGGAGTCAACCACGACTTTGAAAATAAACAATAACACAGACTATAACTATGTGTTCATGGACCCCAGGCAATATTTCTAAGTCTCCTCTGCATAGATCTGTGGTACTCAGGTTGAGAATCATTGATTTATATCACTTCATCATAGTAATGTCTTTATAGTGGTCTCTATGCTGAGAAATTCACACACGAAACTTAAAGGGACATAGATCTTGCAACGCCAGATACAAAGCAACGGAAGCAAAGGAACACAGATCCCCAGAAGGAACGAATCTAGTATATTTGTTTCAGGTTATTATCCCTTTTATTTCTCTCGCAGCCATTATTTGCCTAGGATTCATCACAATGAACATTGCTCTGCTTCTTAAGTCTGTTTTATTTTTATTAATTCTAATCTTATATATTTCACTCAATTCATCTCCAGATCGGTCCCATCCTACAGTGCAACACGGGAAGTCGGAGCATGGGCTCCGGGCTGTCTGCTCTGACTTCCGCAAGTCAGCGATCTCTCGATGTTGGTGAAGAGCCTCTCGGATGCGAGCATCGGAAAACCTAGCTGGAACTGTATTGTTCCAAGTCAGGATCTATCTGGCTCAGGCATGGCTGGCTCCCAGCACCGCTTTCCCCAGGATATCACACAGCACGTCTTGAGCACTCCTCTCTGCTTCTCCTGCCTGCGCTTTCTTCTCCCTGCCCTCAAGGAGCTTGCACTCCCGGGGAGAAACTCCGTGAAAGCCAAAGCCGGGGGCCTAGCGTCCTGCCCGCGCGGCTCCCCGTCTGGGGCTTCTTCTCTCGCACCCTGCTGGTAGATTCTGTTCCTGCCTTTCACTCTAAGCACTGACTATCCCAGTCCACACCAGCCTGCTTGCAGGGAGTTGCCTTCGTAAAATCCAGCCAGTTTTCCAGAGTTCCCAGACTTTGTGCCTGTGGTGGCTGAAATCTCTGACTTTGGCACTGTAACTACACACGTTCCATCACATGTAGTTTTATTCCTTCAGTCCCATCCGTTGTCACAATGGTAGAAACACGCATAATGTAGTGTTTAGTGTCCTTCAAGTATGAATGCATTCTGAAAAAAGTGCTCTCTGCCCCTGAACACCTTCTACAAAATATCCTCTTCTCCAAGAAGAGGGCTTTTATAGGCTTTCTTGAATTCAAATGAAAACAGATTTTTTTTTAAAAAAGAATTATGGATTGAAGATATCCTGATTGGCCAGAAATTGTTTTCCCTATGATCTCATTATCAAATATATCTCATGTATTATAGCTATTAAATCCCTGCCCTCTGTGTTAAAAAAGTTTCCTTTTACATGTTAGGCATATACCTAACACAAATTATGCACTCTTTTTAACCGAAAGACATGTAGAAGGATATTTATAGTGGTACTACTCATAATAGGTTCAAGCTAAAAACAGCCCAAATGTTCATCAGCAGTAGGACAGATAAACAGATTGCGGTCTATTCATATGATGGGATTCTCTATATTGCTGAAAGTAGCAAATCAAACTACATAAAAGCAAATTGAATGAATCTCACAAGCTAATAACGAGCGAAAAAAGCCAGAGACACAAAAATGCACAAGGTATGACTCCTTTTATATAAAGTTCAGCACTAGGCAAAGTTAATGCAGACTTTTGAAGTGGTTTGCTTTAGGGCAGGAAGAAAGGACAGCATTTGGAGGAGGGCAGGGTGACTTTTGGGTGTTGGTAACATTCTATACCGTGACCTACTTTCATAGTTAGGTTCATTTTGAGATAATTCATTGAGCTATAAATTTATGATTTGGGTACTGTTTTTTTAACTAAAAAGAGCTTTTCTTAACAAAAGTTGAATATTTGCTGCATTGCCAAGATTTTGTGTGAATCCAACTTCTGCTCCTATCAGGAAAGTCCTGGGCTGGGAGTGTTGTTTTCCTAAGTAGCTGCAAGACTGTGTGTGTGTGTGTGTTTGCACATGGATCTGTGAGCCAGAATCCTGGGGTTGATATCCCAGATCCACTAGTTTCTGCTTCACCTTGGACAGGTTACTGAAACTCTCTGTGCTTCAGGACCTTTATTCAGGGAATGCACATAAAAACTCAGAGTATGATACTTTTCAAGCATTCCCATCCATGCTTGTTCCCTGGAGGGAACTCAGCACATATTAGTTACAGTTACTACTCCATCATCACCGTTCTGCTTTCACAATCCATATGATCAGCACTCCCGAGTTTTACTGGAATGCAGGGAAACACCAACCTCTCCCTCCCAATCCAAGCTCTGAAGTTCCCACAGGAAACATCTTCCTTTTGGACATGAAAGCTGTGACTAGAAAACAGAGACACATTGTAAAAAATGGCCACTCACACCAAATTATATGAATTGTTGTTTGCTTGCTCAGTCATGTCCTACTCTTTGAGACCCCATGGCTTGTAGAACACTAGGCTCCTCTGTCCATAGGATTTCCCAGGCATGAATACTAGAATGGGTTGCCATTTCCTTCTCTAGGGAATCTTCCCAACCCAGGGATGGAACTTGTGTCTTCAGCATTGTGGGCAGATTCTTTACCACTGAGCCACCAGGGAAGCCCAAACTATGCAAATTAGGGGTCATACTTCAAAAACAGGGGAGCAAGTCAGTTTCCAAAACAACAGAAGTAAGGAATAACTTGGGAGATAATGTTAAGAGTACAGTATAAATAGCCCATATGGGCCACCTTTGCTCAAAATTAAGCCATCCTTCTCTACACACAATGCCAAAGTGTACATTAAACCTGAGTATCTGCCCCAGGTTTAACTGTGTGCTTAGCCAAGTCAAAATTTATATTTCTGTGGTTAGGGGAAAAAAAAAAACAACATATCCCACTCCATGAGAATAACACTTTTATTTTGTATCTCACTGAGTTTTTTCCCCCTGTGGTTTTTCTTTCAATGCTCTGCTTCTGTTTTATCTCAGAGTTTCTGAATGTTCTCCAACAACCAATATAAACACAGTAAACAATGTAACAGTCAAGAAATTTGATATAGAAGTGGAGACACATTAACAGCAAGACATCCAAGGACACCAAGATAGAGCAGAGAAAAGCACAACATAGCTGTGAGCTGGGCTCTGAATGAAGAATGTACGTGGTGGGGATTGTGATGCGGAGAGAGACTGAGAGCTGAAGTCAGCTGCTAAATTTCAGGTGTTATCAGAATATTACACAGGTATGTTAGTGGCCAATTATAAATCTAAGGGATGCTTAGAATGGCATTATAAACAGCTGCTGCTGCTGCTGCTAAGTTGCTTCAGTTGTGTCTGACTCTGTGAGACCCCAGAGATGGCCGCCCACCAGGCTCCCCCGTCCCTGGGATTCTCCAGGCAAGAACACTGGAGTGGGTTGCCATTTCCTTCTCCAATGCATGAAAGTAAAAAGTGAAAGGGAAGTCACTCAGTCATGTCTGACTCTTAGTGATCCCACGGACTGCATCCTACCAGGCTCGTCTGTCCATGGGATTTTCCAGGCAAGAGTATAAACAGAGCATGTGCTAAATAAATATTCAAATGATTGTAAGAATGAATGAAAGAAGTAAAGAAAACAATCAGACCTTTTCTATCATTTGCATATAGGCATTTTGATAAATCATAGAATCTTAGATTTAAATGAGACCCAATATTTCCTTGATCTGAATGGGAAGGAAGTCCAAAAGGGAAGGGACATATGTATATATGTGGCTGATTCATCTTGCTGTAGAGTAGAAACTAATACAACATTCTAAAGCAAGTATATTCCAATAAAAATTAATTGAAAAAATAAAGATAAAATGAGCCCCAAAAGCCCCTTTGTCTATTCCCCTCGCAAGTGGTTTCAGCTTAAGTACCTCAGAATCCAAGTTTGCGTTAAGAGCCAGTGAGAAAGAAGAAAGAGAAGTAAACACTGACGTACAGGCTTTTCACTTTAGTTTTTAAGGAAATATAGGCTATTCTAGAATAATGGACCCCTGAAGGACAGTTTGTAGCAAAAAAAAAAAACAAAACTATTGTGGGAGAATTGAAACGGACCCCAAAGAGATAATTTATCCTGTCATCTTTTCTCACACTGCAAAATACAGAAAGCATTAGTTAATACCAACATTCCACATTTGTATAGTACTTTTATTTCCCAAAGTGCTTTCAAAGACATTATCTTCATTAATCTTCACCAGAAGTAGGTATACTTTCCTGAGGTCAAAAGAAATTACTAGCCCAGAAGAAATGGGTGCTTGTTGACTTACTGGTGCACAGTTGCCTGAACACAGAAATGTGGAATGCCTTTATAAAATACAGCTCCACAAAAATATACATTCATTTATTTGGTAACAGGGAGAGTTGGAGTTAATTGGTATCTTGTCTTCTTGAAGCTGTAAATTTGTCGTTATTCATCTGGGAAGTATTTTTCTCTTCCCCTCCCAAGACCATAGGATGGAGAGCCACAAAGTTGTTTTGCTGCCTGCGTGGGGAGGGGAGGGAATGTAGGGAGTGGTCCCGCCCTCATGAACGTTTCTCAGGGGCTGGGGAGGGTGTGTGTGTCCTGAGCCTCACCATGTACTTGTGAACCACTCACAGGAAATGGTGGAAAGGGTAGGGCTTAGATAGGGATGCCTCTGGCAGGGGTCAGAATGATGGGGGTTAAGGGTTTAGCGTAACACTTCCAGAGCAGGGATCCCAGTTCAGTTCAGTTCAGTCGCTCAGTCATGTCCGATTCTTTGAGACCCCATGAACTGCAGCACGCCAGGCCTCCCTGTCCATCACCAACTCCCAGAGTTTACCCAAACTCATGTCCATTGAGTCAGTGATGCCATCCAAACATCTCATCCTCTGTCGGCCCATTCTCCTCCTACCTTCAATCTTTCCCAGCATCAAGGTCTTTTCAAATGAGTCAGTTCTTAGCATCACGTGGCCGCAGTATTGGAGTTTCAGTTTCAACATCAGTCCTTACAATGAAAACCCAGGACTGAACTCCTTTAGGATGGACTGGTTGGATCTCCTTGCAGTCCAAGGGACTCTCAAGAGTCTTCTCCAACACCACAGTTCAAAGGCATCATTTCTTCAGTAGCCCCAGCTGGTAGCAAAAGACCAGAGCTCAACAACTGCATTATATAGCACAAAAGGCCCTTTGCCTCCATTTACCTTAGCTGCATAATGTTGTAAGCCTGGAATTTTGGTACAAACCATAGGAGATGGAAGGCGTTTTTTAAAATAAGAAATTACTTGGACTTGTTACTAACCTTGGTAAATTGTATTTGATTTGACTCAGAAATATAAAGTTGCTATTTAATTTAGAAATATATATGTGATTCATATGTAGTGGAATATTACTCAGCCACTAAAAAGAAGGAAATAATATCATTTGAAGCAACATGGATGGACCTGGAGATTATCATGCTAAGTAAAGTAAGTTAAATAGGGAAAGACAAATATCATATGACACTGTTATATGTGGAATCTAAAAGAATGATACAAATGAACATTTCAATAGTTACAAAGCAGAAGCAGACTCACATACTTAGATAATGAACTTGTGAATACCTGGTATGGGGGATTGACATGTACACACTCTGTTTTAAAATATATAACCAGCAAGGACATACTGTATAGCCCAGGGAACTCTGCTCAATACTCTGTAATAACCTAAATGGTTGAAAAGAATTTGAAAAAGAATAGATACATATATAAAAAACACTGAATCACTTTGCTCTACACCTGAAACACAACATTTTAGGCAACTATACTCCAATATAAAATAAAAATTAAACAAAGAACTATAAAGTGTAATGTTTCTTGCATTTGAGTGTCATGGAACAATTGTAGTTGGAGTTTTCATTCAATAAGCACTTATTGAGCACCTACTGGGAATGTGAACCTGCTTTAGGATAACAAAGCACTTGTTTCTCACTACATTAGGGCTGTTCAGTTCAGTTCAGTCGCTCAGTCATGTCCAACTCTTTGCGATCCCATGAATCGCAGCACGCCAGGCCTCCCTGTTCATCACCAACTCCTGGAGTTCACTCAAACTCACGTCCATTGAGTCAGTGATGCCATCCAGCCATCTCATCCTCTGTCGTCCCCTTCTCCTCCTGCCCCCAATCCCTCCCAGCATCAGGGTCTTTTCCAATGAGTCAACTCTTCAGGTGGCCAAAGTACTGAGTTTCAGCTTTAGCATNGATCTCCTTGCAGTCCAAGGGACTCTCAAGAGTCTTCTCCAACACCACAGTTCAAAGGCATCATTTCTTCAGTAGCCCCAGCTGGTAGCAAAAGACCAGAGCTCAACAACTGCATTATATAGCACAAAAGGCCCTTTGCCTCCATTTACCTTAGCTGCATAATGTTGTAAGCCTGGAATTTTGGTACAAACCATAGGAGATGGAAGGCGTTTTTTAAAATAAGAAATTACTTGGACTTGTTACTAACCTTGGTAAATTGTATTTGATTTGACTCAGAAATATAAAGTTGCTATTTAATTTAGAAATATATATGTGATTCATATGTAGTGGAATATTACTCAGCCACTAAAAAGAAGGAAATAATATCATTTGAAGCAACATGGATGGACCTGGAGATTATCATGCTAAGTAAAGTAAGTTAAATAGGGAAAGACAAATATCATATGACACTGTTATATGTGGAATCTAAAAGAATGATACAAATGAACATTTCAATAGTTACAAAGCAGAAGCAGACTCACATACTTAGATAATGAACTTGTGAATACCTGGTATGGGGGATTGACATGTACACACTCTGTTTTAAAATATATAACCAGCAAGGACATACTGTATAGCCCAGGGAACTCTGCTCAATACTCTGTAATAACCTAAATGGTTGAAAAGAATTTGAAAAAGAATAGATACATATATAAAAAACACTGAATCACTTTGCTCTACACCTGAAACACAACATTTTAGGCAACTATACTCCAATATAAAATAAAAATTAAACAAAGAACTATAAAGTGTAATGTTTCTTGCATTTGAGTGTCATGGAACAATTGTAGTTGGAGTTTTCATTCAATAAGCACTTATTGAGCACCTACTGGGAATGTGAACCTGCTTTAGGATAACAAAGCACTTGTTTCTCACTACATTAGGGCTGTTCAGTTCAGTTCAGTCGCTCAGTCATGTCCAACTCTTTGCGATCCCATGAATCGCAGCACGCCAGGCCTCCCTGTTCATCACCAACTCCTGGAGTTCACTCAAACTCACGTCCATTGAGTCAGTGATGCCATCCAGCCATCTCATCCTCTGTCGTCCCCTTCTCCTCNCTTTAAAAAAAAAATTTGAACAATGTAAATATAAAAGTTTGAGATAATTAAAAATATACTTTGAGTATACTCTCTTTAAACCAAACCATCTATTTTACTATAAATGTAACTCAATCTGGAAACATTATGAATGGTCTAGTACCATTTTCTTAATGTATGGCATACTTTACAAGTGCTATAAAATAACTGCAAAAAAATCATAAAAGGTGTACACAAGCTCATGGATTCATGTCGATGTATGGCAAAGCCAATAGAGTATTGTAAAGTAAAATTTAAAAAATAAATAAATAAAAATTTTTTTAAAAATCATAAAAGAATATTTGGTAAGTAAAAAAATCTTTAAATATTTTTTCAAGAGTTAACATCTTGATGTTTGGTTTTTACTAAGTGTTTAAGACGACAGGCAGAAGAACATGGTAGGAAGATCAAAGGTTTGGGGATCAGATAGAATTGAGTTCAAGGACCAGTGTTACTGTCATTTAGCTTGTCATTGTGAAGAAGTTACCCAATTTCTCTGTCTCGATTTTCTCATCTATAAAACAAAATTACAGCAGCCAGCCCAAGGATCTGTAAATGAGATAACCCATGTGGAGCGCCTAGCACCCTGAGGAGCACACTAGAAGTACCTGATGCATTCTTTCATCATCACTGCTCACCCTGGGCCACACGACAGCCCAGCACCGTCAGCACAGTGAAGACAGTCCTTGGGAAAGACAGCGAAGAATCTGCTGGTGCCCAAAGCAGCTGATAATTTAAGGGGGCACAGATAATACTTTGTCACCTAAAACACTTAAAATGCTGCCACAGGTGTCCAGTCAGCTGGCACAGCGGGTTAAAGCACACATTTATGACATTTACCAAACACAGGCCAGACGATCTGTTTTCATCCCACAGAAGCTGCTGCTCCCTACCTGGGCATCAGACAACTTGTCAGCCTTTTATTAAATGCAATAGGTCAAAGAGAGCTGAGCGAATTCATCAAAGTACTGAAGAAACCTAAACTACGCCTAGCTCATGAAGAAAGGCTTTTGTGTAAAAAAAAGACTATGTTAATAAAAGTTTAAGCAACTGACTTTTTTCTTTTCTATTTCAAATTACAGATGAGAAAATCATTCAAAGTAATTCTGAATGTTTTACATATTTTCATGCAGATAGTTTTGTGGGCTCATATTGACTATGGTAATATCTGAAATTAAGTTTATAAAATAGTAAAAAAAAAATGCTAGGAGATGTATAATGAAACAAAAGAAAGAAAAATACCTTATATCAACTCCTAAAAAATAAGAAGAAATATTCTTTAACATATATTTTATGCCACATCAAATTTAAAGTAGATTTATCTGCTTTGTAAGAGACTTCCTTTCATAACAGTATAATTTTGTGATTCCCTAAAATTATGCTCTATTGCCACTCTGCTTTATTTAGCTGGGTGGCATGCCCTTCACCTCTCAGACTTGATTTTTCTACTAGTAAAATGAAAGGATTAGACCAGAGATTCCCTATGGATGTTCTGAACTGCACAATGTCTCATTTTGTGCACTTCAGTGGTGTCCAACACTTCGCAACTCTATGGACTGTAGCCCACCAGGCTCCTCTGTCCATGGGATTCTCCAGGCAACAATGCTGGAGTGGGTTGCCACGCCCTCCTCCAGGGCATCTTACGGACCCAGGGATTGAACTCATATCTCCTGTGTCTACTGCTTGGGCAGATAGGTTCTTTACCACTAGCATTACCTGGGAAGCCCAACATCACGTTCATATGCCTCCAAATGCAACAGTATGTCATGGTTATACAGTTATACATAAAAAGGGATGGCTCTGATGGTAAAGGGGCGACTTCCCTGGTGGCTCAGATGGTAAAGCGTCTGCCTACAATGCGGGAGACCCAGGTTCAATCCGTGGGTCAGGAAGATCCCCTGGAGAAGGGAATGGCTACTCACTCCAGTATTCCTGCCTGGAGAATCCCATGGACAGAGGAGCCTGACAGGCTACAGTCCATGGGAGTCACAAAGAGTCTGACACGACTGAGCGACTAACACTTTTTAAACATAAAAAAGAAAACAAAAAAATGATTCCAGCAGAAGTTACCTAAATAATTTTAACTATTATATTAATTACAATCATGTCATTAAAATTGCAATTAATATACTTATTACAGGAATATTATTTTATTTTATTAATTATAATTATCATATTAGTTAACCATTCAAATAATCACTTTCCTAATAAAATGATTCAAACTAATAAGTTATGGTTATATATTTAAAAGCAAGATTAAAAAAAGAAAACAAAAAGCAACTCCAGCAGAAGTTAAACTAATTATAACTATTGTATTTATTATAATTTTAATTATAGCATAAATATTGTATTAATTATAATTATTATATTAATTAGTCCTTCAAGTAATCACTTTCCTTATTAAATACTCAGAGTAACTTTAAAAAGTCCTAGCAAAGTCAAAGTCCTACCGACTGCTGCGCTTCCTCTGCCTTCATCAGGTCCTCATATACCTCGCCACCGTCATCCTCCCCATACACACAGTCATACAGACCCTCTTCATCTTCCACGTGGGTTTCACTGAAACAAAGGGCACAACATAAACGCCATTTTCTATCATGCAGTAAACACAATAGTGAGAAACAGGTTACTGGATTTTAGTAGAAAATCCGGATCAAATAGAGTGGAACAAGTGAAAGGCTCACATTTCAGTTCTGTCCCTCCTGATAAGAACAATGACAAACAACAGGATCCGACAGTGATGGTAATGACCTAACACTCACTGGGCCTTTACTACATCACTCTGCATGGATTATCCTCATTTGCCCAGGTCCAGCATTTACTGTGTTAACAGGTAGGCATGTTGGTCTACCTGTTAACAGGTGGTCCGTCACAGTGGCAAGGATTTTGAGAGAACAAAAGATTCTTTGACTTGCCCAGAATGACACAGCTCATCAAAGGGCAAAGCTAGGATTTAAAATTCAGGCCATCTTACACTCTGAGTGATTTAACTGCTCTATTATTGTTATTGTTGTTCAGCTGCTAAGTCGTATCCGACTCTTTGTGGATCCATGGACTGCAGCATACTGGGTTCCTCTGTCCTCCACGACCTCCCAGAATTTGCTCTTCACGTCCATTGAGTGGGTGTTGCTATCTATCCTCCTCTCTTCCTGCTCTATTTTACTGCCTCCCACTGTTCATATGGCAAGGCCTCATGGGAACTCCCTGGTGGTCCAGTGGTTAGGACCAGGCACTTTCACCACCCTAGCCCCAGGTTCATTTCCTGGTTGGGAAATTAAGATCTCACATGCCTTGGCCAACAATAAAGTCTCAGTTTCATCATCTGTATTAAAGGATATACTATGGAGAAGACAGAGGAGTTGGGAAGGAGTTGCTATGTTATAAATAATCTTTTTAAAGCATTAATTTCTGTTGATTATAATCATCAATATCTAGTGCAATAGTTTTCAAACCATGTTCCTTCAAGGCCACTCAAAGGATACCCATAGGTTCGCTTTGAGTCAGATTCCTTTTTCATCTGTTTTATTTGTATTTTGCTTAAAGAAAAGGTCCCAAGGCCACAAGACATTTTTAAAAGCCTTTTAAATTCTTCTGCTAGTCTCCCAGCAGTGGAAATAATCTCTATTTTTAAAGCTTCCATGAATGCTTCCACAGTGACTGATTGATGTATCATCCCTAAACTCTTCATGTGAGACAGTAAACCTGTTCAGTCAAAGTAAAAACAGCCGCTTCTACCTATCACCCATTCTATCACTACTCCTTGAGTTTTTCCTTTCTGTTCAAGAGTTCCATAAATAGCTTCTACTAACAAATAATGCCAAAGAACTGAGATTAATAAATTAAAGTGTGTTAGAAAGAAGCATTAACCTCTCTCGGAAAAGAAATTCCACTCCTCCAATACTGCCAGCCCTTAGCATTTCTCTTGGGCCTGTGCAGATAGAACATTATAAATTGATATGTACAAAAATAAAAACATTGTAAGTATAAATGTCACTCTGCAACTCGGAGCATTTTTCAAAGTAGGGGCAATCACAAGGTTGTCTATGTTTGTCAGGAAGAATTATTTGGAGACATTTGACAGAAAGGAACTGTCAAATACCCAGAAGAAAGAAAGGTGCCTTAAGGGAGAGTAATCTAGTGGTAAGAGAAGTTACAGAGAACTCTGCTCTGAGAAAACTCATTCCAAGATGACTTGTCCTCCTGTCTACCCACCTACCTGATTTTTACTAAGAACATACTGATTGCCAGATCCAGAAGATCCAGAAGAATGCCTAGATCCAGAAGATCCAAGGGCTCTCCCATAGTCTAATGTGGAAAACAGCACAGAAAGACAGAATTCTATGATGCAGAGGAAAGAGTAAGCGATACTCTGACTAAGGAAGTCAGGGAAGGCTTCACAGAAGATACTACATCCGAACTGGATCTGCAGTGTATTTATTTAGTCAACGTGTATTTGGGGGATAAATACCATGTTCCAGGAGATATAGCTGCAGATGAGGCAGACACAGTTGCTGCCCTCAGGGATGACACACAGAATGAGAAGACGGGATGAGTATTCAGACAAAGGACACCAAGCTGTGTGAAGGCAGGCGGGTGTGCAGAGTCTGGCAATGTGAAGGTTGGAGTCCTGTCCAGGTGAGTGAGGGAAGATCCAGAGAAGAAGGGTTGAACCAATCTGAGAAGAGCCTTGTTGTCCTCTGTGAGCTGAACCTTACCTGGGCAACTAGGGACCATAGCGGAGTTATAGAGGGGTCGTGTGGAGGGTGAAGAAGTCAGACAGGGAGATGGGGTGGGAGGTCATGAGCACTATAACTAGGGTAAAGGCAGGTAAGGAAAGAAACACAGAGACTGTGTGATGCACAACCAAGCAGACTTGGGGACCAACCTGGATTAGGGAGAGGAAGGAAGGCAGGAAGGGGTGAAAGATGCTTCTCAGCTTTCTACTCTGGAAAATTAGGGAGATGGTGAGTCATATCAGCAGTTCCAGAATTTCCATACTGAGGGGCTTAGGCGGGCAGCCCCCTTTGAGAACAGTGGGGCATTTCAACTGGTTTGAGCACTTTCCGTAACCCATCAAAGGATAAGAAGGTTTGATGAGGTCATGAGGAACTGAGATTTTAAAAATAGATAAAGGTTCTATATCAAAGGAGATCCTGTTCAGAAGGAAGACAGGCTGTGAAATCCATTTCCTGCCTCAGACNACCTCTCTCGGAAAAGAAATTCCACTCCTCCAATACTGCCAGCCCTTAGCATTTCTCTTGGGCCTGTGCAGATAGAACATTATAAATTGATATGTACAAAAATAAAAACATTGTAAGTATAAATGTCACTCTGCAACTCGGAGCATTTTTCAAAGTAGGGGCAATCACAAGGTTGTCTATGTTTGTCAGGAAGAATTATTTGGAGACATTTGACAGAAAGGAACTGTCAAATACCCAGAAGAAAGAAAGGTGCCTTAAGGGAGAGTAATCTAGTGGTAAGAGAAGTTACAGAGAACTCTGCTCTGAGAAAACTCATTCCAAGATGACTTGTCCTCCTGTCTACCCACCTACCTGATTTTTACTAAGAACATACTGATTGCCAGATCCAGAAGATCCAGAATAATGCCTAGATCCAGAAGATCCAAGGGCTCTCCCATAGTCTAATGTGGAAAACAGCACAGAAAGACAGAATTCTATGATGCAGAGGAAAGAGTAAGCGATACTCTGACTAAGGAAGTCAGGGAAGGCTTCACAGAAGATACTACATCCGAACTGGATCTGCAGTGTATTTATTTAGTCAACGTGTATTTGGGGGATAAATACCATGTTCCAGGAGATATAGCTGCAGATGAGGCAGACACAGTTGCTGCCCTCAGGGATGACACACAGAATGAGAAGACGGGATGAGTATTCAGACAAAGGACACCAAGCTGTGTGAAGGCAGGCGGGTGTGCAGAGTCTGGCAATGTGAAGGTTGGAGTCCTGTCCAGGTGAGTGAGGGGAGATCCAGAGAAGAAGGGTTGAACCAATCTGAGAAGAGCTTTGTTGTCCTCTGTGAGCTGAACCTTACCTGGGCAACTAGGGACCATAGCGGAGTTATAGAGGGGTCGTGTGGAGGGTGAAGAAGTCAGACAGGGAGATGGGGTGGGAGGTCATGAGCACTATAACTAGGGTAAAGGCAGGTAAGGAAAGAAACACAGAGACTGTGTGATGCACAACCAAGCAGACTTGGGGACCAACCTGGATTAGGGAGAGGAAGGAAGGCAGGAAGGGGTGAAGGATGCTTCTCAGCTTTCTACTCTGGAAAATTAGTGAGATGGTGAGTCATATCAGCAGTTCCAGAATTTCCATACTGAGGGGCTTAGGCGGGCAGCCCCCTTTGAGAACAGTGGGGCATTTCAACTGGTTTGAGCACTTTCCGTAACCCATCAAAGGATAAGAAGGTTTGATGAGGTCATGAGGAACTGAGATTTTAAAAATAGATAAAGGTTCTATATCAAAGGAGATCCTGTTCAGAAGGAAGACAGGCTGTGAAATCCATTTCCTGCCTCAGACCCCACAACTCGCCCTCCACCAAACAACAAAACAAAAAGCAAACAAAAAATGACAGATTCTTGCTTACTTCTTGCTATTGACTATTTCCCATGAGAGCGGAGGCATATATGTATAAATCCACACAGATTTTTCTCTAAGAATTGCAGGAGGGACACACATGCACCCACATGCATCGCGACTGGGCTGGAACAGCTTGGGTTTTGTTATTCAATCCCATAGTAAAACTGTTCCTTGCTAACAGTTTGGTCAATAATTTCTGATTTGCATAAAATGAAGAGGGGCGATGAAGGAAGGAGCTGTGATTTTTCAAATGGCCAATAGATCAACAGCCATCCATATTAGCTTTCCTGTGTCCAGGCCATCTATCTATGGTTACATCTGACGCTCCAGTCATGAAGGCTGGAGGAGCAAGGACAGTGTACAGTTTAGCCATCTCACATGCTCCCCATGCCATCCTGTGTCAGCTTCTCTCCACAACAGGAGGGAGTGTTTCCCTCTGCAGTGCAGAGCAGAGCAGACCACTGTTTGTTCCGGTGGCCTCCCTTCAGGAGATTCACCCCAAAGGTGACAGTGAAGTATGTGAAGCCACAGAGTTCATCACAAAGCCAAGACTGAAGATCAAGACCTTATGGCAAACTCAAATGCAAGCAGCTGCAGGAAACACATGACATTTAGACCTCCAACTCCAGGTGGAGAGGTGAAGCTGACTGCATCTCCCAGGGCAGCCAGGTTTGGGGACCTAGGTTTTCTCTAAACTTGTATCCTTACAGACTAATTCTGACATCAACAGAACAAGATGAGCAAGATTGTAGGAATGAGTAAGTATAAGTGACAAATGCTGGAGGTTAAAAAAACGTCATCATAGCACTGGAAATAATAATATTCTTTTTAAGACTACAAAGAATTTAATTATATTACCAGTAATTTTATAGTCACTTGATGAAGACTATAGCCAATTCAATGAGACACTCAGTGATGACTTTGCTGAAGATCAGTACATTCTAGGAGATTTTAACTAGAATTAAGAAATCCTTCTTCTTCTTCCTTTTTTTTTTTTTTTTGGCTGCTCCAGGTCTAAGTTGCAGTATAACATGAGTGATCTAGTTTCCTGACCAGGGATCAAACCCAGACCTCCTGAAATGGTAGCACAGAATCTTAACCACTGGACTGCCAGGGAAGTCCCGATAAGAAACCATTCTTGATGGACATCTGAAATACTAGACTTTGTGACCCATCCAAATGCAGCCTACTCCTGGAGAGCTGCTGGCTGGCCCTATGGCTCCCATCACAGAGCTCTCCAGCTGAGAGCTCTTGGAGGAGCAATGCAGGGTGCTTGTGGGAGTCAGTGCAGTGAGCCAGAATAAGAACTGCATGGGTCAAACCCAAAGACTACTATTTACTAGCAATACAATCTTTAGCAAGTTACTTAGCTTTTCAAGACTCATTTTTTCTCATTTGTAAACTGTGGTGATACTAGTAACAACTTCATAATGTGGTGTTACATGAGAGAGTGTGTGGAAACATGGTTAGCACAGGCTTCTAGGAACTGATAGATGTTTCCTGATGGACAGATCAAGCCTGAAATATCACACCTGGAAGAGGCAGATGCTCAGTGCAGCTTTGGCCTATTTATTCAGAAAACAGATATTTATTGAGAGCCTACTAGATACCAGACACTGTTTGAAGTGCTAGGAAAATAGCCAAGAACAAGGTAAAGTCCCTGATCTTCTGAAGTCGGTGCTCTGATGAGCAGATAGACAGTTCATGAAGCAAACCGAGACTACCTCAGGCAAAGGCGAGTACCATAAAAACACAGGGCAAGGGAAGTGGGGTGACAATTTTAGGTAGGGTAGTCAGGAAGGCTTTGCTGGGAGGGCCATCTGAGTGAAAACTTGAATGGTGAGGGGTCAGCCACAAGGGCAGAAGGCACAGCAAGTGTAAAAGTCCTAGAGTAAGAACAAGCTCCTTGAGCTGGAGTTATCAGGATGGATAAGTGGATGAATTTCCATAGGACCTGAATCTCTCCTGGAGCAGAATCTATGTCTTATTACAATTCTCTGCAAACATACCTGATCTTTGGCATCAGTTCCCTGAGGGGTGAGGATCACATTTTATATTTATTTGTAATCTGCACAAGTCACTCAATCAGCAGGAGATAATCAGCTGCAAAGACCTTTAGCCTCTCCTGACTATTTAATAATATGGCCCAAAAGGATTCTCTGTTCAGAATCAACACTGTCTGATGAAACATCCCTGAATAACCCCCTCCCACACTAATCTCATCTGCCCTTGAACTTGCAGAGCAAGCATCATCTGTCCTATAAGTCTGATGGTAGATTCTATTTCTCTCTCTGATTGTTTCTTACTTTCCTGATTCCAGGTTCGTCTACTACCTCTACAATGCCTTTGAGAAACTTCCAAATGTTAACTTCATCACCGTCTGTTTCTTTACTCTCCACAGAGACTCACACAATGCAAGATACACAAAAGAAATTAAAAGCCACTTGAAGTACATTTTCTTGTGAACATTTCCATCAGAAGTTTGAGGTTAATTCTTACATATCTTAATCATTAAGCCACAGTTCCCCTTTAGATAGCTACTTTAACACATATTGTTACAATTCACAAAGGATGCAAAAATTGGCACTGGTGTTAATTTTGCTGAAATTTTGCTGAAAACGCTCAACATACTCTATTAAATCAGGCAGGCCTTTGTAGATGTCATCATCATTAATGCTTTCTTCTGTCGGGAAGGGCCTAGGAGAGAGGGAAGAAAAAAGAGTGAATGAGAAACAAGGAGGCTGGACGTTTACCACTCACTAAACACTAAAGTCCAACTGCAGTCAAAGTGGTCAGGTCAGTCACCATGTTTCACATGATTTCGGGGGTTTCTCCCAAAGTGTGGGACCCTGTGGCTGTGTCAGGGTCCCCCAGGAAGCTGTGGCACCTGCTACCCCAAAACCCCTGCAGCAATCACTGCTGGTCACTACAGTCATGTGAGTGGTTGCAGACGTGCTAAGGTGCTCACCATTTCCCACCAGCCACACGCTTACAGGCTCGCCTCACTGCCCACTGCAGCTTCCCAGTTCAGAGTGGGCCCTTATCTTCCACACTGTCTCTTTGCACTTAGAGAATCTGATCTGACAAATAATTTGGTGACAATCCTCCAAGCATGACTCAGTTGACTAGTATCATTAAAAAAATTAGAAGTAAAAAATGTCATGTCTTCTATATATGATCACTGATTCTGATATACTTTTCTACTCAGACCATAAACTATATAAGTCATATTTTTGTATTTTCATCTATTGGACAAATGAGTCAAACAGGCCTCAGGGAGAGTATGGTGTTTTCTTTGTCCCCTGGTCAAAGAAAATCACTTTAATTTATGCCCTATTCCTAGCCATTGACTCCCCTGTTTGTCTCATGCTTTGATCTTTGTTCATAACAACATAATGCCCTAAATTTACATCTAACAAAATAACAGTGATTATCCTGTGGTGCCAAAAGTTTTATGCTTTCTTTACATACAGCCAGCATGTCATATGTTTCATAAAAACAAGAGGACCCATCAAAATAACAAATAAGCACTAAATAATTATATTTAGTATAGGGAAAAAATTTCACATTGGTTTACAGATTAACTTAATAGTTAGGACATTTAAGGAACATACATTTTTCAAATAAATTAAAATGTGTGAGAAATGCCAGCTTCAAACCCTTTTTAAAAATAAATATCTTGACACATTTTATTATATTCTTATATACAAGTCCATTGTAGTAAAAACTGAAATTATAAATAAGAGTAATTAAAAAGGAAAAAAAGAAAAAACTGCTATGTATCCTTTCAGAACTAACCATATCAGTTCAGTTCAGTCACTCAGTCGTGTCCAACTCTTTGCAACCCAATGAATTGTTGCACCCAGGCCTCCCTGTCCATCACCAACTGCCGGAGTTCACTCAGACTCATCGAGTCAGTGATGGCATCCAGCCATCTCATCCTTTGTTGTCCTCTTCTCCTCCTGCCCCCAATCCCTCCCAGCATCAGAGTCTTTTCCAATGAGTCAACTCTTCGCATGAGGTGGCCAAAGTACTGGAGTTTCAGCTTTAGCATCACTCCTTCCAAAGAACACCCAGGGTTGATCTCCTTCAGAATGGACTGGTTGGATCTCCTTGCAGTTCAAAGGACTCTCAAGAGTCTTCTCCAACACCACAGCTCAAAAGCATCAGTTCTTCGGTGCTCAGCTTTCTTCACAGGCCAACTCTCACATCCATACATGACCACAGGAAAAACCATAGCCTTGACTAGACAGACCTTTGTTGGCAAAGTAATGTCTCTGCTTTTGAATGTGCTATCTAAATATGGTTAATTAACACACAAAAAAATAAAAACATGCCATTTCAAAATCTTCTGCTTGCATATAACAAAATATATGCTGACATGGAAAGATAATCATAAATTGAAGAGGAAATGACAGGGTATGCAAAATTTATCCAACCTATAGACTCCCTCTGTAGAAAGCTGTCAAATTCATGGTCTGTTTCTGAGAAAGGGTCTGCAGGGTATCCTCCCCAAGGTCACTATGCTTTGTACCTAAGGACTGGGCTACCCAGCCACAGCTGATTAACACTGTAGACATGATTGTATCCCCTCTGTTAAGAAACTGAATGTGAACAGAAAATTGAAAGCAACAGAAGACGAGTCAGTGGTTCACAGAGCCCCATAACAGCTAGAGACAATTATAGACTCCTGAGGAAATCGCATGAGAAATGAGATCCATTCCATTTCCATGTGGCCTGGCTGTGTGACTACTGAAACTGCTTTTCTGTTATTTCTAACATCACTAACAATACAACTTTCTAACTGAACTCACTTGAATATGCCGTATTTTAAACAGAAAAGGCCCAACACAACATTTGTATCTCTATTTCCATACTTCTTAACTGCGTAACATTTCACTGCGTGGAAAAAGTAGAATTTACCCAATTTCCAGTTGACCTTTGAACAAGAGGCTCTGACCTGCACAGATCCACTTATAAACTGACATTTTTCAGTAGTACATACTATACAATCCATGATTGGTTGAAACCCGATGCAGAGGAACAGAGGATGCAAAGTATCAACTGTAAATTGTACTCAAATTTTCAAATGTGTGCACAGTGGGTGCCCGTAATGCCCACACTATTCAAGAGTCAACTATAATTCCAAGATTTCATTTGGTACCAAACCTTCAGTATATCTCCTTATACATATATCATTTTGGTTGACTGATTAATTCTTAAAATGCCTGAAAGTTGTGACTCCTTCTTATGGCTTATAGGATATAAATGTACTACAACATCTTTTAAAATATTTAATTAAGCATTTGTCTTAATGAATCACCTGTATAGAAATGTTAGAGGAAGTTAAATAAATAAATAAATGTATCAGTGACTGTCACCAGTAAATTGAGAACAATATTTAGCCAAGGTGCTTTATTCAACTCTATGAATAAGTTCTTACTTGCTCAACAAACTTCAAATGTCTATTGAGTACTTATATAGTAGGTATTCTGAATGAATGAGATGCAGTCCCTGTGTGCAAAGTGCTTCACAAACAGTAACTATTTGATAAACAGTCACTTCACTGAACTGAAAGGACACTCGAACCACAGAGAAAACAGCTTACCTGATTCCTGTGGCCAATGCTATGGGTGTGCGAGAAAGTCGTGATAACGTTTCTATTACCTGAGAAAAGAGGACAGGGTTTATTAGACATGCATTTCATAAAACAAATTATTTTCAAAAACTAGTTTTACTAGCTAATATTAACAACAGCAGCAGAAATGTAAATTTGTAGATTCCACAAAAAAATGCAGAATGGGAAGAGCTATAACTGAGAAGGATAAACATCCGGGTTGTAATTTTGTCCCTTGCTGTAACTTCATGATGCTAAGCAAATGACTAACCATCTGGTTTGCCATTTCTTGACCAGTAAAAACAAGGAGTTAGGCAAGTGAGTCCTAAAGGTCTCATATTTCCACTTCTACAAGATCTGAAAGACCCTGTACACCCTTGCACTGTCCAAAACAGTAGCCACTAGACACAGAAGTGAAGTCGCTCAGTTGTGTCCGACTCTTTGCAACCCATGGACTGTAGCCCACCAAGCTCCTCTGTCCATGGGATTCTCCAGGCAAGAACTGGAGTGGGCTGCCATTTCCTTCTCCAAGAAACAGAGAGGCTGTTTAAATGTAAATGAATTCATATTTTTAAAACAAAAAATCAAGTTTCTTAGTGGGACTAGCTACACTGCAAGTGCTCAGTAGCCCACGTGCCTAGTGGCTACGGCACTGAATGATACAGACATGAAACACTTCCACTATGACAGAAAGTTCTATTGAACAGCACTGCTGTGCAGCACAGTAATTTACAGGGTAGGCTCTCAAGCCAGACCATGTGAGTGCTAATCTTGACTTCACCATTTATTGGCCATATATACTTAGACAAACTAGTTAAATTCTTTGGGTTTCCATTTTCTCATCTGCTGCTGCTGCTGCTACTAAGTCGCTTCAGTCGTGTCCGACTCTGTGCGACCCCAGAGATGGCAGCCCACCAGGCTCCCCCGTCCCTGGGATTCTCCAGGCAAGAACACTGGAGTGGGTTGCCATGTCCTTCTCCAATGCATGAAAGTGAAAAGTCAAATTGAAGTCGCTCAGTCATGCCCAACTCGTAGTGACCCCATGGACTGCAGCCTACCAGGCTCCTCCNAGAAGACTGTTGAGAGTCCCTTGGACTGCAGGGAGATCTAACCAGTCAACCCTGCTGCTGCTGCTGCTAAGTCGCTTCAGTCATGTCTGACTCTGTGCGACCCCATAAATGGCAGCCCACCAGGCTCCCCCATCCCTGGGATTCTCCAGGCAAGAACACTGGAATGGGTTGCCATTTCCTTCTCTGATGCAGGAAAGTGAAAAGTGAAAGTGAAGTCTCTCAGTCGTGTCTCTTGGTGATTCCATGGACTGCAACCCACCAGACTCCTCCATACATGGGATTTTCCAGGCAAAAGCACTGGAGTGGGTTGCCATTGCCTTCTCCCCCAGTCAACCCTAAAGGAAATCAACTCTTAATTTTCATTGAAAGGACTGATACTGAAGCTGAAGCTCCAATACTTTGGCCATCTGATATGAAGCGCAGACTCATTGGAGAAGAGCAGATTCATTGGAAAAGACCGTGATACTGGGAACTATTGAAGGCAAGAGGAGAAGGGGGCAACAGAGGATGAGATGGTTGGAGGGTATCACTGGCTCAATGAACATGAGTTTGAGGAAACTCAGGGAGATATGATGGACAGAGAAGCCTGGCATGCTTCTCTGGGGTTGCAGAGGGTCAGATACGACTCACTGACTGAACAACAGCAACAACACTGGCACATAGATATTGGTATTTAAGTATCATTCCCCATTAAAAATAGCTGAGTCAAGAGTAACTAGACTAGAACATATTGTTGTGCAGAAAACAAAGAAATGCTTTTAAAAATGTGAGACTTGACTATGTCTCACAGTATGGAGGTGACTTAAAAAGCTAAAAATAGAGTTACCATATGATTCAGCAATTCCATTCCTGTGAAAACATCAGGAAAAGACAAAAACTTTAATTTGAAAAGACACATGTACCTCAGTGTTCATAGCAACATTATTTCCATAGCCAAGACATGGAAGCAACCTAAGTGTCCGTCGACAGATGAATGGATGAAGAAATTGTGGTGTCTATATACAATGGAATATTAGCCATAAAAAGGACAAACTAATGCCATTAGTTGAAAAATTATGTGGAAAATTCTGTGGAAAATTCTGAAAGAGATGGGAATACCAGATCACCTATCCTGCCTCTTGAGAAAACTGTATGCAGGTCAAGAAGCAATAGTTAGAACTGGACATGGAACAACAGACTGGGTCCAAATGGGAAAAGGAGAACGTCAAGGCTGTATATTGTCACCCTGCTTATTTAACTTATATGCAGAGTACATCATGAGAAACACGGGGCTGAAATAAGCACAAGCTGGAATCAAGATTGCCAGGAGAAATGTCAATAACCTCAGATATGCAGATGACACCACCCTTATGGCAGAAAGTGAAGAGGAATTAAGGAGCCTCTTGATGAAAGTGAAAGAGGAGAGTGAAAAAGTTGGCTTAAATCTCAACATTCAGAAAACTAAGATCATGGCATCTGGTCCCTCACTTCATGGCAAATAGATGGGGAAAAAGTAGAAACAGTGACAAACTATTTTGGTGGCTCCAAAGTCACTGCAGATGGTGATTGCAGCCATGAAATTAAAAGATGCTTGCTCCTTGGAAGAAAAGTTATGACCAACCTAGAGAGCATATTAAAAAACAGAGACATTACTTTGCCAACAAAGGTCTGTTTAGTCAAGGCTATGGTTTTTCCAGTAGTCATGTGTGGATGTGAGATTTGGACTGTGAAGAAAGCTGAGTGCCAAAGAATTGATGCTTTTGAACTGTGGTGTTGGAGAAGCCTCTTGAGAGTCCCTTGGACTCCAAGGAGATCCAACCAGCCCATCCTAAAGGAGATCAGTCCTGATTGGAAGGACTGATGCTGAAGCTGAAACTCCAATACTTTGGCCACTTTAAGCGAAGAACTGATTCATTTGAAAAGACCCTGATGCTGGGAAAGATTGAAGGCAGAAGGAGAAGGGGACAACAGAGGACGAGATGGTTGGATGGCATCACCGACTCGATGGACATGAGTTTGGGTAAACTCCAGGAGTTGGTGATGGACAGGGAGGCCTGGTGTGCTTCAGCCCATGGGGTCGCACAAAGTTGGACATGACTGAACAACTGAACTGAACTGAATGCCATTTGCAGCAACATGATGGACCTAGAGATTATATACTAGGTGAAGTAAGTCAAACAGAGAAAGACAAATATCATATGATAATCACTCATTTAAATGATAGAAATGAACTTATTTACAAAACAGAAAGACTCACAGACATAGCAAACAATCTTATGGCTTAATATGGGGGATAGGTGAGAGGGGTAAATTAGGAGTTTGAGGTTAACAGATACCTATAAAAACAGACAGATAACAAGACCTATGGTATAGCATGGAGAACTATATTCAATATCTTGTAATAAGTTAAATGGAAAAGAACCTGAAAAGAATACATATATAGACTGAATTACTTCACTGCTCACCTGAACTAACAGAACACTGTATAAGTTAACTATACTTCAGTTTTAAAATGTACCCCAAAATGGGACATGTGAAAAAGAAGAGGAAGAAGCATGAATGGGTTTCTACTGGTCAAGTCAATGACAATTTGAGCAAAATAATAATAAAGAATAATGATAGTTATGGATCATAACACATTGGGGGAAAAATCAACCAAGAATCCAGGAGTCCTTAATGATACTAAAAAAAAGAAAAAGAAACAAAGAAATAAATAATAATGGTAACAAGAAGTCTTTCTTTATAGTACTATAGAACATCGACTAGTAAATGTGGAAGGAATAATAGAAACTCACTGTTTTTAAATCATCATACTAATATTTGGTTTAGATAAGAATTATCAAGAAATGTTAAAACCATTAGGTAGAAGTTTGTTGAGCAAATTTCTCCTCAGAGCTTATTAACTATAAGAAAAAAAATGTGCTTTAACAGCAGGCAACACTATAGCTAAATAGTCATAGTCAACAGGACAAGCTGCTGTCACACGTTTCCTGATAAGATGAGCTGAGGGACACAATATCATTTAGGTAACATGCCTGCCAAAAGTGTATAACCAGAATTTAATCATGAGAAAACTATCAGCGAAATCTAAATACAAGGAAAAGCCACAAGCTTTTTATGCACAAGTTGTTTATGCTTTACAGAAATATCAACGTCAGACGAGACAAAGAAAGGCTGGGGAACCATTCCAGATGAAAGGACACTGAAAAAACGGTGACAACTAAACACAGGCCTGATGGGCTCTCTCATGGATGAACAACTGGGAAAACATCTCCACGTTGGCATGAAGATCTCCAGATTATTGGGATAACTGCTAAACATTTTTATCTGAGTGCCTAGTACATAGTATTATATCACAGAATTATGATATAATTCTAAATCATTATTGGTCCATGTAAAACAATGTCTCTTTCCTCAAAGATAGATGCTATTTAGGAATAGACAGCTGCGATGTCTGCAACTTGCTCTCAAATGGTTCATCAATAAAATAACAATATACATACAAATATATGGAGAGAGAGAAAGCAAATGTGGCAAAGTATTAGCAACTGGGGAATTTTAGTCAAAGATTTATGATATTTTATTGCTCTAATTTTGAAATTTTTCTACAAACTTAAAACTTTGGCAAAAGAAAAGGTGAAACCATTTTTTTTTTTTCTTTAGGTGAAGTTCTCTCCCCAACTAGATGAAATAGAAAATCATTTTCTCTTTAAGCCCAGAGGTCTTCCATTAATCCTTTTCACTATTACACTTTTCTGTTGATAACTCCTCTTCCTCTGGCTTGTACAAGTGGAGAGAAGGTGAGGGGCACAGTTTTGATTCACTACATTTACAGCATCTCTGGGATATCCAGTGAGACTCAGGAGATGTTTAGGCTGAGACATGAATCAAGTGTCAGGTGGCGACTCTCCTGTGGGAGTTTTTCTTGGGGCAACTTGGGGAATAGAGCATTACCATGAAGAAGGCTAAGAACTGGCTCCCATGAAGGGCAAACCCAGGAACGCCATGTCTCAGGAGGTTCGGAAGGATAGAATTTCAGTTATGGAGGCCATGGCCAACAGTGTGAATGCTCTGAGGAGTAAAGCAGACATCTGCAAAGTTGACCAGATTTGACAGGTGGTCCCGGGGGACCTGGGCAAAGCAGTTTCCAGAGGGGGGGCGACAGTGGGGTTGGTGTCGATACTACGATTGGGTGCCATGAAGAGTCATTGTAGGGATGAAATTACTGAGTCTATAATTCTGCTAAGCCTACTTTGAAGGCTGGGAGAGCAATGCTAGGGAATCTGAGTGACCGTTGGGTAAAGGCAGATTGATATTGTTGGTTTTTAAAGCTGGAAGGGATTTGCCTGTGGAGAGTGGAGGGTTGGAGAACTGACACAGAGGGATTCCTAGAGCAGCAGCAGCTCAGAGGAGTCCACGGGCTTCCCAGGAGGCGCTAGCAGTAAAGAGCCCACTTGCCAGTGCGGGAGACCAGGAGATGCAGGTTTGATCAGTGGATCAGGAAGATCTCCTGGAGGAGGGCATGGCAACCCACTCCAGTATTCCTGCCTGGAGAATCTCATGGACAGAGGGGCCTAGCAGGCAACAGTCCACAGGGTCGCTTACACAGAGGAATCCATAGGCAGGGGAGCTCAGCATGGTGGCGGAGCCAGCCCTAATAAGGTGAGGAGGGCATCTTTTCCTAGCAGTTGCCTGTGGTCCTCAGAGTCTTGCCTTCTGTCCTGGGTGCCCTTTCTCTCCTATAGGGTTTTCCTCTCCTCTCTCAAAGCAAACCAGAGCATTCCCTTCTTCGCTAATATCTCCCCTGATGAGCCACCCACAGCCTCACAGGATCCCACAAAGCAGAGGACTGATACGGGTAGGACTCAGAATTGGATTCAGAAGATAGCTTTTTTTTTTTTTTTTTTGGCTTGACATACTGTGTTTTTCTTCCCAAGCAGCAATTTCCTCATCTTTAAAATGGGAAAATATACTCTATTTCATAGGTTTTTCTGAGAGTATCTTAATATATGAAGATACTTTAAAAACTCTAAAGGAAATGTGATTAAGTAGCTTCCATTGTTCATTTTTTGTTGTGTGTGTATGTGTTTGCTTGTTTCGGTCTATTTTTTATTATTGTGGCAAAGATTCATCCTGCAGTTATTTATCAAAGGCTCACCTTGTGCCCGACCCTCTTCTCTTAGGATCCAGCAATGTTCCAGTGACCGGGAGACCCGAAGTTGTCAAGAACATTCTCTACAGCCACTGGTTTCTGACTGGGCAGCTTCACACAGGATCATGTGCCTTTGCTTTTGGGGGGTGTAAACTTAAAATAGGAAAAATATACTTAAAATGTTAAGAATATTCACAGCTTAAAAGTGCAGAGTTACATTTTATTCAGTGGGAATTTTTAGGACTTAAGCCCAGGAGGCATCATCTTAAGTAACCGTGAGAAGACTGCTCTGAGGAGGCAAGGGGGGAGGGACTAGGTTATACAGAAGCTTTACAGCAAAGGGCAGGTAGTCTGAGTATCAAGAGGTGATTGTTAAAGAAAGCCAGGTATCCCAAGTTAAGGAATTCAGCGCTTTTAACAGAGGAGCCTAGAGTGCTACAGTCCATTGGGTCGCAGAGTTGGGCGACACAACTTAGCAACTCAACAACAAGCACAAAATGTATGGGGAGACAGAAAAAACTCACTAAAAGCGTTCCTCTGATCTGCACCTCAGTTGTCTGGGGCTAGTGTCCTGTGTTTTCACATCCTGAGTTTCCTCAGGGTTCACTGTAGGGAATTGCTAAGTTGTGTCCAACTCTTTGCAGCCCCACGGATGGCAGTCCCCCAGGCTCCTCTGTCCATGGGATATCCCAGGCAAGAATGCTGGTGTGGGTTGCCAGTCCCTTTGGCAGAGGATTTTCCCAATCCAGGGATCAGACCTGAAACTGCTAGGTGGTAGGTATTCCTTTCGTTTCTGAATTCCCTCAGGCTCACTGGCTCATGTTAAGAGCTGCAATCGCTGTGACATCTTTATTTCCTGATATGGCAGGGGATATTCAGTTTTCGGGGAGGATAAGAAAAAAGGTGTGTCAACACAGACATGGACTCTGTTCTTGGTTTGGAATTGTGAAAAACTATATAGTGCAAGTCAGTGGGAGCTATTATCACAATGAGGCTGTATTTGAGAACAGCTTATAATAATCTAATTTTCCACTAGGTGACAGCAGAGCCCATGGTATTACCTTTATCATCTTTCCCCCAACAACTAGGTTTGAGAATCTTCTGGAAGAAGATCCTGCCATTCTGGAGGGAGTAATTACTGCTAAAACGATGATACATGGGTTTGAGATGTCACGGTTGGTCTCTTGAGAGAGCTAAACTCCAGATTTAAAAAAAATGAATTTTAGCTTTTGACACTCTAAGTCACTTGAATTTATTGAAACAACTACAACAATAATTTTAAAAGCTAACATTTATTAAACATTTGCTACATGTCGAGTATTGTTACAAGGCTCTGGAGCCCTTGAGACAACTCGACTTTCTAAGGCTTCTCAGGGACAGAAAATCCCTTCTTTAATGAAGAGCTAAGCCTTTCCCAAGCTGCCCCTGTAACCATAGCGCTAACCACACAAACATGTCCTCACAGTTTAAATACCCTGCTTGGGAGAGGATGAGTTTGGTTAAGCATTTTACAGCTTAGTCAAGAGCGCTTTACAAGGTTGTATAAACAATTTCAATTATAACTGGGGATTCTCAGAGCATTTGTCTTCTTTTTTATAAACATCTTTTTCCCTTGGTTGGATTGTTAACCCTTGGCTGGTAGCCCATCTGGGAAGTGGAGGTGAATTTCTAAGTGACTCAAAGGAGTCTTCTAAGAAAGCCAGACATAATGAGTTTGACTCACCACAGCACAAAGCCTTAAGCATCAGCAGGAAGAGGGAATTAGAGCGAGTGGCTGCCCTTTGACTGTCTCTTAAATGACTCCTACCTGCTGGTCTTGGGCCCAAACAGATCAAGGACTGAGAATGAAAATGCCAGGGCTGTTCTGGAACACACTGATGCACAGCAGGCTTGCTTTGGATTTTTTCTATCAGAAGCCAGAGAGCCATTCTAGCTGTCTCCTACACAGCTACCTGCACAGCTATTTGCTTGTTTGGACTTTTTCTCTGTCTGAAAGAATTGTAAGTATAGACAAAGTTTCAAAAGGCACAACAGGGCATATTTAAAAAGGTTAAGTTTTCCCTCCCACACTTGTTCTTCGCAGGTACCCACTGTAACTACAGTTATCAGTTTTCAAAGCTGTGTCGCTTTGTCACCCCGAGAGAACCGCTGTGCTCGGCAGAGTCCCAGAAGAGATGCTGGCTCCTGACAGATCAGCTAGAGGCAGCTCAGATAGCAGAGTCTGTTAACATATGAGCATCTCCTGTTGGTTCTTAGAAGCTAGTGGATATTGGAAGGTGGGGAAATGAGCCAGAGAAAACTGGCAGTTAATGAGAAAATAGCCTTATTAGTACACACAGACTGATGTGCTTTGGGAAAATTCAGTGTACTATTCCTATGGAAAAGGCATGTTTTTAGATGAAGGTTTAAAAATACAGGCAAGTATATCTTCTCTGTAAATACATGTAAACACATGCATAAGTGCACACGTGTGTGCGTGCTTAGTTTTTCAGTTATGTATGACTCTTGGAGACCCTTTGGATTATAGCGCACAAGTCCCTCTGGTCCATGGGATTCTCCAGGCAAGAATACTAGAGTGAGTAGCCATTTCCTTTTCCAGGAGATCTTCCCAACCCAGGGATCAAACCCACATCTCCTGTGTCTCCTGCATTGCAGGGGGATTCTTTACCTGCTGAGCCATCAGAAAAGCTGAAAATGCATATATGTATTTGTTAATATATATTTGATGCGGTTCTTCCCTACAATGTGAACCCAAGAATTAGCAAACAAAGTCTCCAGGAGAGAAAAGCTGAGTTTCCTAGGTTTTACCAGGAGCCTGATCCCAGAAGTTCAGGCGGAACTAGGAGAAGGAGCAGCCACTGCGGAGTGGCAGCCCGGCTGGTCACACACACCCCAGGGAGCACATTCGCTGGTGGACCACGTAGTTGACTCCGGGCCTAATTATAGAGTCCTGCTTGAGCCTCAAAAAATGTCTCAAGTTTGTCAGTGAATTATTTTGTTGTTGTTTTGTCACTAAGTCATATGTGACTCTTTGCAACCCATGGACTGTATCCCGCCGGGTTCCTCTGTCTGTGGAATTTCCCAGGCAAATGTACTGGAGTGGGTTGGCATTTCCTCCTCCAGTGGACCTTTTGACCCAGGGATCAAACCTGTGTCTCTGTATTGGCAGGTGGATTCTTTACTGCTGAGCCACAAGGGAAGCCCATCAATAAATTATAGGATCACGTTAAATACAATTCTTCTGTGCCTCGTCTTTCCCAGCACAGCTCCTTCTGGGAGCTGGAGTGATTATGGACCTCTGAGGGCAGGTCCAGGGGTCTAGCAGCTTACAGACCCCAAGCTGCAACCACTTTCTCTCCTGGAGCCTCTTTTGGATCGAACAGTTCCCAATTTCTGGGGTTCTTGAACATAAAAAAGTTAATTCTACCTCTTGTCCAGTCAATAAAACTCCTGACCCTCCTTCTAAGATTGGTTGTCCCAAGTGCCTATACAGTAAGTCCCCTATATATGAATGGATTCCAGCCTGAGAGCATGCTTGTTAAGTACCAATATGTTCATAATTCCAATAAAGTTAGGCTAGGTACCCAATTAACACAATCAGCTACAAGGTACTATACTGCAATAGTACTTTTGACACAAATAATATGTAATAAACAAAAAAAAATAAAGAAAATATTTTGAATCTTACAGTACAGTACCTTGGCAAGTATAGTAGTCCAGTATGACAGCTGGTATAGAGGGGACAGTCACATCTTTGAAAGTTCACTAAATTTTACATGTGGGGGACTTACCATATTACCTTTCTTAAACGAACTGCACTCCGTAACACTGAGGAAAGTTACTGCTCATAAGGGTGTCTCAGGATAATTCTTTTGGACCCCTTTGAATCCCTAGCATGTCAACTGTAGCACAAAAAAGAAGAAAATAAAACTCCCCTGTAACACTCAATTAGAAACATTTCTAGTGGTTATTCTTCTGGATACATAGGTAAAATCTTTTATTAGAGCTAGCAATAATTCATTTGAAAACCTTTTGTGGGTAGACAATCATGATTTTTATTTAATCTTTTAAATATTTTTACAGTCTAAAACTTCTAGGATGAAATTAAATAATAACAGTGGTAGCTGGCTTGTCTCCCTGCTACCATTAGCAGAATACTTCTAGTATTCGACCATAAAAAATGATGCACGCTATTGATTTAGGATAGGAATTTGTATGTAGGGAGTATCTTCCTATTCTAAGTTTATCAGTTGCTTTGGTTGTAATTTATAGAATAAATTGTAAGTTTCTTGATTTTCATTTCTGTCCACATGGATGACACTGGAACTAGACCTTGGCTAGGGAATAATAATGTTAATTTCCTAGCATTGCTGCATTAACTTATCAAACTGCCTAGAATGTAGCAGCTGATCAATGAACACATTATTATAGCTATTGTTAATAATTCTATCCTTGAATGGGATCATAGTGAAAAGTCTCCTTAAAAAGGACTTGTGAATGATTACAAGTGTTAAATCTCTCATTATTAGAGAAATGCAAATCAAAACTACAATGAGATGTATCACTTCACACCAGTCAGAATGGCCATCATAAAAATCCACAAACAATAAATGCTAGAGAGGGTGTGGAGAAAAGGGAACACTCTTGCACTGTTGGTGGGAATGTAAATTGATACATCCACTATGGAAGATGGTATGGAGATTTCTCAAAAAACTGGGAGTAGAACCACCGTATGACCCAGCAATCCCACCACTTAGAATATACCCTGAGAAAACCAAAATTGGTAAAGGCACATGTACCCAAATGTTCATTGCAGCATGATTTATAATAGCTAGGACATGGGAGAGATCTAGATGTCCATCATCAAATGAATGGATAAAAAAACTGTGGTACATATATACAGTGGAATATGACTCAGCCATAAAAACAAACACACCTGAATCAGTTCTAATGAGGTGGATGAACCTAGAGCCTATTACAGAGTGAAGTGAGTCAGAAAGAAGAACAAGTATCATATATTAATATGTGTATATGAAATCTAGAAAGATGGCAGTGATGAGCCTGTTTACAGGGCAACAACAGAGACTCAGATCCAGAGAACAGACTTACGGATGTGGCCTGGGGGAGGAGGGAGAGGCCGGGACAGAGGGAGAGAGTAACACGGAAGCATATACACTACCATGTGTAAAATAGAGCCAGTGGGGACTTGCTGCATGACTCAGGGGACTCAAACCAGGGATCTTAGCAACCTGAAGAGGTAGGAAGGGCTGGAAGGTGGGAGGGAGGTTCAAGAGGCAGGGGACACATGTATACCTATGGGTGACATGTTGATGTATGGCAGAGGGCAATACAATATTGGGAAGCAGTTTTCCTTCAATTAAAAATAAATAAGCTTGGAGGGGGGGAGTAGTAAATCTAAGGCTATCTAATAAACATCTAAGGCCACTGTGCACTTTTTCCCTTTTCTGACAGCAAGAGCCATTTATTTAGTAGCTACTCCATGTCAGTAGCTTTTCTTTTAAACTTTCTTTTTTTAATTTTTAAATTTTTTAAATTTTACTTTACAATACTCTTTTAAACTTTCTTAAACATCTTTTCTTTTAAACTTGCTAACTCTAAGATAAAACTATTATTATTTTTACAATTTTTATTTTGTTTTGGGGGTATAGCCAATTAACAAACAATGTTGTGATAGTTTCAGGTGAACAGCAAAGGAACTCAGCCATACATATACATGTATCCATTCTCCCCCAAACTCCCTCCCATCCAGGCTGCCATATAACATTGATGTGCTCTTTCTTCAAGGGTGGTAGGGTGACCATCTGTCCTACATTGCCCAGAATTGAGGGTTTCCAGGAACAAGGGCCAGATGTGCATTTCTACCGTCTGATGCCGTTTTCCACATAAGGTCCCTCGTGGTCATCTCAATTCAGCATGTTCAAAATCAGACTCAACATGCTAGCTTTCAGATATGAATTTTTCTATCTTTCCCATCTCTGCCAAGACCAGTACCATCCCCCCAACTTGGGTTTAAATGTCAGAGTTATATCACTCCCTCCTCCCATCTGGCCAATTCTAGCGTTGCACTTTGATCACCTCAGCAGAACCCCCCTGCTATTCACCTGACATCCGGCCTCCTCACATGGCGTTTGTATTGCAGGGTTTATTAGCTCAGCACCCAGCACTCAGGCTGGGCCCCACCTGATTCCCCTCTGCATTGCTGCTTATGTCTTCTTAGAACTGAGTTACAGTCATAGCAGTTCCCAGAAGATTAGTGGTTCTCGACTGGGATGTGCCCCAGAATCACCCAGGAGTTTTGAAATACTCAACTGCGAATGAGACTTAGTCTCTGGGAGTAGGACAAGGGCATGTGTGTTTTGAAAAAGCCCCTCGAGCGATTCTGATGACTGAATCACTGCAGCAATGGGACCTCAATGCCTAGTGAATAAACCTCAGCTTTTTTATCCTGATACTTTAGGCACCAATTTTTTGGGTTGAGCCTTACTTCCCTGTTCTTTACATACCCCAAAGTCTGCCCTGACTGATGATGACCGTCGCTGTTTCCTGAATGCCTCCCGATGTTACACCTTTCATCAGTTTGTTCCTGCTTCCAGGAATACCCTTTCTTCTTTGTTTCTGTTTCTCTTAATTATAACTTTTATTCAAGGGCAAGTTTAAATGAGACTGATTTAGATAAAAATACCTTTAAAATATTCAGAATAGTTCTGGAGTGTTAATAAACCCTCCATAAATACTAGTGGAAGTTTTTTATTATGAGAATATAAATTAAAAATTTCTACCTCCATGAATCTTTGCCTTCCTCTAAGTCAAAACTACTCTCTCTTTCTTTTTTTGTTTCCATTGCACTTGTTTCTACTCCTTTAGGGTACTTGTCAGATTCTATCTCATTTTCTACTTATTTTTACCCTTCCTTCACCTCTCCTGGTAAGTGCAGTTTTGTTGGTGAACTCTGTGTTGGTCAAGGAATACATTATATTCAAAACCCTAGAGTCCCCACTTGGTCTTGTTCACAGTATATTCTCATATTTTTGCTCCTTTAATTTGAGTTCTAAATGATCTATATTACTTGCCAACCCAACCAGACCCAGAAGTTAAAGGGCATTTCCAGCCTTCTTGCCCCGCATGTTTTTGTCTCAGAATTGAGCAGGGGAGAAGCCTGACTCAGAGTCCTTTCAATTAAAAGTAGCGAGAGATTTTCAATTAGAGCTGGGAGAAGGAGACATTAACACGAGTAGTACACACAGTCTGCCAGGACTCCATGGTCTGTCTGCCCTTGGAGCAGGTGTGTAGGGTGGGGCTGCTTCCGACCTGTCTTGTCTTCTTCCCTCCTGTTGTTTTCTTATTGTCACTTTTATGTCTGACATTTGGTTAGCGCACCTCTCCAGCTGTTTCCGAGCCTTGTAAAGAGGAAATGGGTCACTGGATAGCAGCTCCAGGTACTCACATTTCCCTCTGAGAATTCAAGACCAGAGCTGCTGAGCAAGGGCAGAATTTGTGATGGTGTTAGCCGGGCTCTTTGAAAAACGTAACACTGTTAAAAGTCAAAATACATAGATTTGTTGTTATTGTCAGTCAGGCGGCTATATAAATTGTTTTCAAAGGATGAATTTCAGAGAGCAGTGTGTGTGTGCTCAGTCACTCAGTCATGTCTGACTCTTTGAGATCCCCTGTAGCCCACCAGGCTCTTCTGTCCATGGGATTTTCCAGGCAACATTGAAATGTGTTGCCATTTACTTCTCCAGGGGATCTTCCCTACCCAGGGATCAAACTGGCATCTCCTGTGTTTCCTGCATTGGCAGGTAGATTCTTTTACCATTGAGTCACCTGGGAAACCCTTCAAAGAACAGTGGCCTTACCCAAGTCTGCACTCCTGGTCGGGGTGACACTATTGGCCCATCATTATGTCCCTGTGAACAGCAGCGGAAATGTAGATCCAGTTTGCTGGGACAAGGGGCAAGAGTGGCTCTCTGGGCACAAGCCCGCGTGTTGGGTGGTGACTAGCACTGTGCAGAGGGTGGCCATATGTCTTATTCAAACTGGGACCTTCCAAATAACAGAGTAAACTTGGGCTATCCCAAGCAAACTACGACCTGAGCTATCAGAGTATAGACCATCCCACTGGAGATGTGGTCAGAGGCAGTCATTCTTTTCAACTGCAGTTTAGTGTTAGAAGAGAAGGTGTAAATCCTGAGAGCAAGTACAATGATCCTCTTGGACGTGCCAGATTAATCTGGAAGTGACCGAGCTATTCAGTAAGTCTCTGTACTGTGACCTAATGTAAGAGTAGGTGTCTCAATACAAAGAGCAAGTCAGGCGTTGGGTCGGCTGAGAAAAGTCAGGCTCCGTGACAATGGAGAGGTGTGGACTCAGCCTGTACACTGAAGCTAATACCTGAATGGGAGTGTGTGTGTGTGTGTGTGTGTGGGGGGGGTCATCACCATGACTGGGAGTGTGTGTGAATGTGTGTATGTGTAGGTGGGGGGTCATCACACTGACTGGGTATGTGTGTGTGTGTGTGAGGTCATCACAATGACTGAGAGTGTGTATATGTGTGTGTGTGTGTGTGTGTGTGTGTGTGTGTAGGTGGGGGGATCACACTAACTGGGAGTGTGTGTGTGTGTGTGTGAGTGTGTGTATGTAGGTGGGGGGTCATCACACTGACTGTGTATGAGTGTTTGTGTGTGTGTGTGCGTGTGTAGGTGGGGGTCATCACACTGACTGGCAGTGTGTGTGAGTGTGTGTGTGTGAGTGTCTGTGTATGAGTAAGTCGGGGGTCATCACACTGACTGGGAGTATGTGTGTGTGTGTATGTGTGTGTGTAGGTGGGGGGTCGTCACACTGACTGCATCTGCTGTTTTCTGGCTTCTCCAGTCAAGTGGTCATTTCAGGGCCTTCCCAAATCCTGACCTTATCCTCAGGGTTCAGGCATAGGTGAGCTGCTCTGGGAAGTATTCTTGCTGCCCTTCAAATCCCGTGGCTTTCCCTTTCCTGAGACCTGCTATGCCTTGTCTACTACAGACTTTCAGATTTACGGGGAAATGTATCACTGGCCCAACTAGAAGGCACCTCTACTCATTTTTAACCCCTGTTGCACTGAGAAGTTCTTCAGTCCAGTTGGCCGATGGCATGTACAGCTGTGTGTGGGTAAGTGCTCTTGTATATGGACTGTTTTTTCTTCCCAAGTGGATTGGGCAAATGAACTATATATTATTGTCCCTCCTCCATCTAAATGATTCAGTTATCTATGAACAGTTGTTGATTTTGAGAAGCATATTTTGTACGTGGAACCATTCTGGGTTTTTTCCCCAAATAGAAGAGCTACTAACTTTAGTAAAAATTACCTGAACTCTCTAACTTCTCAACACATTACCAAAAAACTTATCCTAATTTGGTTATTGATTATCAGACTTCTTACAGGCCTAGGGACATGAAGTCAGTGTTTTAGCTTGCAGAATGATGCTGGCAGCCTTTGCAGTGGAAATGATACTCTAGGGATGGTGAGTAAAAACACTATGTGAAAAATTTTATGTGCTTATCTAGATACATAAAGGGAGAAGGCAAAGGCAACCCACTCCAGTGTTCTTGCCTGGAGAATCCCAGGGACTGGGGAGTCTGGTGGGCTGCTGTCTATGTGGTTGCACAGAGTTGGACATGACTGAAGCGACTTAGCAGCAGCAGCAGCAGATACATAAAGGGAACTAGTTTACTTAGAAAAGTAAACTTGGATTGCATAGAGGTACTTACCAGAAATTGTAATAGATGGATGTCTCATTACTTAGAGGGCAAAAGAGCTTGGGCAGTATCATGTTCTATTGACTTAATTCACAAAGTTGGTCCACGGACCAACAGCACCCTTGTCTTTTTAAAATGCAGAATCTTAGGCCCTATCCCAGATCTACTATAAGCCAGAATCTATATTTTTAAAAGAACACAAGGTGAGTGATGTGCACATTCAAGTTTACGAAGCATCATTATAGGAAATAACATGAGAGAGACTGATGGAATTTCTCTACTCTTTAAAAGTAGTTCTCAAAGAGTGGTCCATAGACAGTGACATCATCATTACCACCTGGGGCTTTTAGACTTAGGAATTCTTGGCTCCCACCACAGACCTACTGACTCAGAAACGCTGAGGGTGTCTCCCAGCTATTTGCATTTTGACAAGCCCACCAGGGTGATTCTAATGCATGTTAAAGTTCGAGAGCCACAGTTTTAAAGCAGAATTTCCTAAAATTTGATTTTTGGAATAGTAAAGTCTCTCTAAACAGATGTTATGTGAAAAGAGTTTCATGGTCAAATAAGTTTGAGAAACACCAGATTAAACAAAACTCAACAGTTGTATTTAAAAAGGGGTGTTTTGTAGCCTTTAATATGTTAATATGCATGGCTGTATCCAAGAGGGTCATATAGAATGCAAACACATTTGACATCAGAATCATTTTTCCTGAGTTATCACATAGGATTTGTGCTCATCATCCCTACAGTGTTGTCCTTATTTGTGTGATTCAGGGGCAAGAATGATATGCTGCGTATTTTCTTTCTGCTCAAATCTCATTGGCCTGAGTCCAGTCATATAGCAGAGATGGCTAGGTTTCCACATACAAAAGCTGTATTTCAATGAAAGAAAAAGAAGAAACAATCAGAGAAATAATCTCTGCTATAGCAAAGATATCAATAAACTATAGAAGTGGGCGTGTGGGGGCATGTAAATAGCAATTTGCTTGAGGAATATTCACTTAAGGTATTAAGACATGCCTGTGTGTTACTCTAGCCTTGAGACAAAGTTCTGTTGTAAAGCAGACTTTTAAAAAATTAATTTTTACTGGAGTTTAGCTGCTTTACAATGTTGTGTTAGTTTCTACTGTACAGCAAAGTGAATCAGCTATATGTATACATATGTCCCCTTTTCTAGATTTCCTTCCCATTTAGGTCACCACAGAGCACTTGGCAGAGTTGCCCAAGCTGTACAGTAGGTTCTAGTTACATACAATATCAACAGTGTATGTATGTCAATCCCAATCTCCCAGCTCATCTCACCCTTGCCTTCCCCTCTTGGTGTCCATGCATTTGTTCTCTACATCTGTGTCTCAATTTATGCTTTGCAAACAGGTTCATCTGTACCATTTTTTTCTAGATTTAACATATATCTGTTATGGCATATTTGTTTTTCTCCTTCTGACTTACTTCGCTCTGTATGAGAGTCTCTGGATCCATCCACATTTCTACAAACAAGCTAATTTCATTCTTTTTTTATGGCTGAACAATATTTCCTTGTATATGTGTGCCACATCTTCTTTATCCATCCCTCTCTTGATGGACATCTAGGCTGCCTCCACGTCCTGACTGTTGTGAATAGTGTTGCAGTGAGCGTTGAGGTGCATGTATCTTTTGAATTATGGTTTTCTCTGGTATATATGCCCAGTAGTGGGGTGGCTAGATCATACGGTAGTTCTATTATTTTAAAGCACAGTTTTTTAAATGTTTCCTGCTTTATATTTCTTTCTCAACCATGAAGGAAGATAATTATAAAGACAATAGATGGTTTAGTGGCAAATCTTTATAAATCCATTAAATGTGTTTCAAGAGTCTGGCAAGGAACCAATTCCTGTGAATATTGGCAGTTAACAACACATTCATCTATTGGTTTGGATAGCATACAGGAGAAGAGCTTTTAGGGAGAGGGTGATTCTTTGACCACTCTGTTGTAACAACCTGGAATTCAGCCCCGTGTACGTTAATGGCTTCGTTTTTCCAGGATGTGCCTAAAGAAATCAGGCTGTGTGGCACTTGAGAGGCACTGTTTTGTATAAGATGAAGCTGTAATTTATGGTCAGCTCCAAAAGGTACCCTCTTATGCTTGGGAAACCTAACTGCCATGAGTGGAAAGTCTACTCTGACCCCATCTCTACTGTACCAGTTCAAGTCCTGAAGTATGAGACCAAGTGAATTTTATGCATGGAGATCTAGAGTTCAGAATCAAGGGTTTTTTTTGTTTGTTTTTACAATTTTAAAAATTGAAGTAGAGTTGATTTACAGTGTTTCAGGTGGACAGCATAGAGATTCAGTGTCATATATACATATATATATTCTTTTTCAGATTCTTTTCTAGTATAAGTTATTCAATTCAGTTCAGTCACTCAGTAATATTAGACTCTTTGCAACCCCATTGACTGCAGCATGCCAGGTTTTTTTTGTCCATCACCAACTCCTGCAGCTTCCTCAAATTCATGCCCATCAAGTTGGTGATGCCATCCAAGCATCTCATCCTCTGTCATCCCCTTTCCCTCCTGCCTTTAATCTTTCCTACCATCTTGTAACAGGTTATTACAAGATGTTAAATAAAGTTACCTGTGCCATACAGATCCTTGTTGTTTATCCATTTTATATATAGTACTGTGCATCTGTTAATCCCAAACTCCTGATTTATCCCTCCTCACTCCTTTTCCCCTTTGATAACCATAAGTTTATTTTCTATGTCAGAATCAAGTTGTGGTAATTGACATGTAAATAAAGATTATGATTAAGAGCCTTATTTTTAAACAGTTAAATGTTATGATATAAAGAACTTTGTTTTTTATTTCCTTCAAAAGCCACATTTGAATGATGGCCAATGAAGATTAAAAAGTTTGACTTTAGTCAAACTTTTAGAAGGTAAAGAATTTCTTGATGCAATTAATGTAGATTCAAAGAGCTGATTAGACTATAAATTAGAAAACATTTATATTATGCAAAATGAACTGTTCCTTGGTGAATTTCTCACTTCTCTGACTTAATACAATGGGCCTGTCTTTAAGAAGTCCATCAATGCTTTAATCTATTATAAAATGGATGCAGCCTATTGAGAAAATCAAGTCAAAATACTTAGCCATTTCATGAAGGAAAAATCAAACAATGAACAATTATGTGTTATTATGCCTGAGAAACAAAATTGATAGGAACAGAGCCATATAAATGGCATCTACTGTGATTGGCAATAGCCTGGCCTTAAAGGAAACAGGTTGGTGACTATTTTTTTGCCCACCAAGGGCATCTCTTTGTCAGGACTTCTTGTCTTAAGGGCTTCCCTGGTGGCGCAGATGGTAAAGAACCTGCCTGCAAAGCAGGAGACCTGGGTTTGATCCTTGGGTTGGGAAGATTCCCTGGAGAAGAGAAAGGCTACCCACTCCAGTATTCATGCCTGGAGAATTCCATGGACAGAGGAACCTGGTGGGCTGCAGCCCATGGGGTAACAAAGAGTTGGACACGACTGAGCAACTAACACACCTGTCTTATAAACTTCTGAGGACGTTAGCTGGAATGCAAGTTTCTGACTGGAACATTTCCTGTCTCCTAAGTGGAAGCTTTCTAACTTCATGCCACTTCTTTTTACTAGAAAAAGCAGGCTATGTGCTTGTATGAATTTTCTCTAATGAGGTCCACTGGGGATCGGTACCTCTTAGGCAGATTTCCCTAGCGAGGTATGGTTGGTTCTACTTCTTCCCAAGGCTGCTGGTATCACCCAACAATGTTATTAAGTTGTGAGCCAACTCCTCAGATCACCATGGAGAGCGTTCTAAGTAGCAGGAATTCACGGATTCCTCAGGTCTGACATGTCTCTGGTGACCTACTTACCATAAGCAAGTCTTTCACGTACTCCCTTTGAACTGTGATAAAAAGTAGGCTACATAAGAGCTGACAGGGACAGCGTATCAAATCAAATCCCTAACCAGAGCCTGATGTTAAAATTGTGAAACAGAGGGGACTTATCAAGTTAGATTTTACATGTGAGAATAATGAATTCTTAGTGTCCAGAGAAAACCTAGACTTCTATACTCAGCATGACAATAGTTTCATTAGAAGACAACACAGATTAAATTACTTCGTTGTAGGTTAATGTTTAACCAATACATAATACTTAAAATGGAAAGAAGCACATTTTTGAAAATACTTTTTTTCCTTTTGAGCCTTTTAGAAGGACATCTGGGATTTATTTCAAGCTTTAAAGCCTTCTTACCATTTATATTGGGCTTTCCTGATGGCTCAGCAGTAAAGAATCCACCTACCGTTGCAGGAGATACGGGCTTGATCCCTGGGTAGGGAAGATCCTCTGCAGGAGCAAATGGCAATCCACTCCAGTATTCTTGCCTGGGAAATCCCATGGACAGAGGAGCCTGATGGGCTACAGTGCATGAGGTCGCAGAGTCTGACATGACCTAGCAACTTAAGTACAACAAACATTTATATTAACCACCAAGAGAAGTAAATAATGTGGGAAAATAAGTATGGGCTTCCTAGCACTTTCCATAATCACCTTTTCTACTGCCCTTCACAGAGTAATATTTTCAGAGGACAATGTTGAATATGTGAGTTCAGTTCAGTTCAGTCACTCAGTCATGTATGTCCGACTCTTTGTGACCCCATGGACTCCACACCAGGCTTCCCTGTCCATCACCAATGCCCGGAGCTTGCTCAAACTCATGTCCATCAAGTCAGTGGTGATATATATGTCAGAGTTAAGCTCCAATAGTGAAGCTCATTTACCCGATTTCCTGATGATTTATGCAACACTTCATTAGCTCTCTGAGAATGGACAGACGGACACATACAAGGCTCTAGTGACTCAATCACACCACCAACCAGTGGCCTGCCGTGTGAAACTGCACCCATGACCTACCAGCTCAGGAGGCAGGCCCTTCCTCAAGTGGCTGGGATGCCCAGTGGTTTGGAGCACACATTCTAATGTTGCAGTTGAACTTAGTTTTCAGCTATGAAACCAGGGCAAACTGCCTAATCTACCTAAGCCCCAGGGGGGTTTTTTGGCTAAAAAGTGGAGTAATATAATACCTGCCTCATCGGGTTGTTGTACAGGATAAATGAGGTCATGTCCGAGTGAGACTCACTTAGCACTGGGCCTGCCTCTATGGCAGCCAATTCCCTTTTTGTTAGATTTATTACTATTACTATTTTTAACTAGACCATTGTGATATGAGACCTTACCTTTTTAATATGACTCAGAAGAAAAGGTAAAAAGCATGAATCTAGTTAAAAGGACCAAACAGAACTAAACTAAGCCATTGGCAGAAAAATGGAGCTTTGATGGACAGTTTTTCCAGGATCATTTACAGTCTGATGGCTTAGCTCTAGGACAGTAAAATTTCAGTTCAGTTCAGTTCAGTTCAGTCACTCAGTCATGTCAGACTCTTTGCGACCCCATGAATCGCAGCACGCCAGGCCTCCCTGCCATCACCAACTCCCAGAGTTCACTCAGATTCACGTCCATTGAGTTAGTGATGCCATCCAGCCATCTCATCCTCTGTCGTCTCCTTCTCCTCCTGCCCCCAATCCCTCCCAGCATCAGAGTCTTTTCCAATGAGTCAACTCTTCCCATCAGGTGGCCAAAGTACTGGAGTTTCAGCTTTAGCATCATTCCTTCCAAAGAAATCCCAGGGCTGATCTCCTTCAGAATGGACTGGTTGGATCTCCTTGCAGTCCAAGGGATTCTCAAGAGTCTTCTCCAACACCACAGTTCAAAAGCATCAATTCTTCGGCACTCAGCCTTCTTCACAGTCTAACNAGCCTTGCTTAACAGTTCTCTTCCACATGACCTTGTCATGGGTGGGATCTCCTGTGGTGGCTCCCAGCAAAGTGTCAGAAAAAGAGGAGACCTAAACAAAGTCCTGCTACACAACTGAGTTAGCAAATACTTGGTATTAGCTGCAATACCATTCAAGGATTCCTTGAAGGAGAATAGTGAATGGAACTCTTTCCAATATGAAAAGTGAACTTAAATGTTTGTTTTGTTTGAAAAGAGAAGTGACCAAAGCTTTATTATATATATTGTGATTCTAAGAGGAGGTGGTTGAGTTGGTTGGTCCTTGAACTAAAAGAAACTAAGTCATAATTCCACATTCCAATGCTGGAGATGTGGAGATGGTACATGTAGATGAACATTTTGGGGTATACACAGAGGGTCCAGATCTAAGATCTTTAGACTTCATGTTCATTCAGTTCAGTTCAGTTCAGTTCAATTCAGTTGCTCAGCCGTGTCTGACACTTTGTGACCCCATGAATCACAGCACACCAGGCCTCCCTGTCCATCACTGACACCTGGAGTTCACCCAAACTCATGTGCATTGAGTTGATGATGCCATCCAGTCATCTCATCCTCTGTCGTCCCCTTCTCCTCCTGCCCCCAATCCCTCCCAGCATCAGAGTCTTTTCCAATGAGTCAACTCTTCCCATCAGGTGGCCAAAGTATTGGAGTTTCAGCTTTAGCATCAGTCCTTCCAATTTACACCCAGGACTGATCTCCTTTAGGATGGACTGGTTGGATCTCCTTGCAGTCCAAGGGACTCTCAAGAGTCTTCTCCAACACCACAGTTCAAAAGCATCAATTCTTCGGTACTCAGCCTTCTTCACAGTCCAACTCACATCCATACATGACCACTGGAAAAACAATAACCTTGACTAGANCATCGAATTCGAGTCTTAGTGATCTGTGAGGCGACGTTTCCCGAGAATAGGCCTTTCTGGGGCCTAACAACTGGAAGCCCTGGCTCTAGCTGCAGTTAGAAGTCCATATTTGCCATTTACTACGTTGCTATCCTTGGACAAGTGTTACTTAGCTCTGTGTGCTTAGTTCCTGCATGAAAATGGACAAACACATTAGAATTATTGCAGAGGCTTATCATCTGAATAAAAGAAGACACTCTGTGTACAGTGCTTAAGAATATTTGACACTGCATCAGTATTAGTCTTAACCTTAATTTCCTTTCAGCACTGTGGTAAGGGTAAGCATCTGTGAAGGGAACTGAAAAAAAGTTCTTAAAGTGAGACTGACTAAATGAAGTGCTTCTTGAGGGGACACTAAAGCTCTAAATAGACGCACAGAGAGATCAACAGCCAAGGAGTGGTCAGAACTTCAACACGGATGGGGCAAATGCCCTCCTACTTCGCATTCTTCAAGGTGCCTTATAGAATGATTGTGTTCTTGCTCAGTCCTGTCCTGTCCAATTCTCTGCGACCCGATGGGCTTTAGCCCATCAGGCTCTTCTATCCATGGGATTTTCGTGGCAAGAATATAGAGTTGGTTGCCATTTCCTCCTCCAGGGATTTTCTCCATGCAGGGATCAAACCTGTCTTGGCAGGCAGATTGTTTACCATTGAGCCACAGAATTCAGAATGCTCTGTGTGTGTGTGTGTGTGTGTGTGTGTGTGTGTGTGTGTCTCGCTCAGTCGTGTCCGACTCTTTGCGATCCCATGGACTGTAGTCCATCAGGCTCTTCTGTCCATGGAATCTTGTGTGTGTGTGTGTCGCTCAGTCGTGTCCGACTCTTTGCGATCCCATGGACTGTGGTCCACCAGGCTCTTCTGTCCATGGAATCTTCCAGACAAGAATTCAGAAAGCTAAAGCCTTGCAAATACACGGGCTCCTCAAATTTAAGCTCGTGGTTATATTTAAAGGCACTCTCCCCGCCCATGCATGGTGGCCCAGTTTGTAAAGAATCCGTCTGCAGTGCGGGAGCCGTGGGTTCGATCCCTAGGTTGGGAAGATTCCCTGGAGAAGGGAAGGTCTCCCCACCCAAGTATTGTGGCCTGGATAGTTCCATGTCCTGTACAGTGCACTGGTCGCAGAGTCGGACAGGACCGAGCGCCGCTCCCCTCCCGGCCCCCGCCCGTCCTCAGCTCTGGCTCCCGCCCCGGGCGCTCGGGGCGGGCTGGGCTGGCCCACCGCGCAGTGCGCATGCTCGGCGGCCGGGTGGCGGGAGGCGGGCTGGCTCCGCCGGTGCCCTCGGCCTGCAGCCGGCCACGCAGCGGCGGGAGCGCGCGCCCCGAGGCGGCGGCGTCCTGGAGACCCCCGAGCGATGGAAGCGGCGGCGCCGGCGGCGGCCGAGGCGGCTGGGCGCGAGGAGCTCGGTGGGTGCGGCGCGGGCGGGGGCCCGGGGCTCGCCGTCGGCCTCGGGGTGCGCGGTGCTCGAGCAGGCGGGGCCGTCAGTGGGCTTCTTGCGGGGCGTGGGTCTGGCGTGGGCTCGAGCGCGAGCGGAGCCGGTCCCAGGACGCGGGGCGGCCCGGGGCCGCGGCGGGGGCTGCGCGCGGGGTGGGCACCGCGCAGGAGCGCGCGGTCAGGCGGGGAGCCAGGCCTGCAGCGGCTGTCAGGACGCGCGCGTGTGTTTGTGTGAGAGTGTGAGTGTGTGACAGCGTGCGAGGGACTGTGCGTGTGAGAGAGGGTGTGTGTGCGCGCGTGACAGTGTGTGACAATGTGAGAGTGTGTGTGACTGTGAGGGTGTGTGTGTGAGACAGTGTATGAGAGAGTGTGTGTGCATGTGTGACAGTGTGACTGTGTGTCTGTGTGAGAGAGAGTGTTGTGTGAGTGAATGTGTGTGTGTGAGGTCGGGTGGCGTGCACTGAGTGTACGTGTCAGAGGCACACCGCAGCCCGCGCTGTGGCTCGCGCTGTGNTGTGAGACAGTGTATGAGAGTGTGTGTGCATGTGTGACAGTGTGACTGTGTGTCTGTGTGAGAGAGAGTGTTGTGTGAGTGAATGTGTGTGTGTGAGGTCGGGTGGCGTGCACTGAGTGTACGTGTCAGAGGCACACCGCAGCCCGCGCTGTGGCTCGCGCTGTGTTTTTCCAGCGAGGCCTTAAGGAAGTTGTCACGGTTGGGCTTTTCCGAGGAGGCTCCGGATCAGGAAGCGGGTGAATCCTTAGTCTCCTCTCCGCCCCTGGGCGTGGCCAGCGCTCGGAGCGGGCGCCTGCAGGCGAACTTTCGTTTTCCTCTTTTCCTCTGGTGTCTCATCTTGGCGACGGGGAATACACGGCATTGTTTACGGTTTCCCGCTGTCAAAAGGAAAGGGCCGCCCCCTCCAGCCTTCTTGCCTGCAGAATCCCGGGGACGGGGGAGCCTGGTCGGCTGCCGTCTGTGGGGTCGCAAGGAGTCGGGCACGACTGAGGCCACTTAGCAGCAGCAGCAGCTGTCAAAACGAAAACAAAAGTGGAGATCGGAGTAGTGATAATATTGCTCCTCCCAGTTACAAGCATCGTATTAGGAATATTTGTAATTCGTTGTTAACTCATTAAATGATTAAAAAAGAAGTTGAAGGAATTCCCTGGTGGGTGAGTGGTTAGGCCTCCTCCCTTCCATTGCAAAGGGCACGGGTTCCAGCCCTGGGTCCGGGAGCTAAATTCCTGCTTGCGTCTTTAAAGAAATAATTTATTCTAGAAGTAGACGTCCTGTGATACTGTGCACGTTTCAGTTGATTTCTTTCACGTCCCAGTAATGGTAGAAATAAACCTAGCGGGATTGAATGTTTACTGTGGGTCGGGTACTCTTAAGTGCTTTTCCTACGTTTTGTCTCCTTTAATTCTCACAGTGATGAGGGAAGTAGGTGTAATTATCATCCCTGTTTTATAGATACAGCAATTTTAAGCTTATTAATGGTAGTACCCAGATAGGAACCCAGGTTTATCTGTTGTAAATTCGTTAATAACCCAACCCAGTGAGAATGTTGGGAAATTTGTATTCTCATGCATTACTGGTAAAAACAGTGTAACCTATTTATCCTTAAAAATGCACATATTGTTTGGCCTCGCATTTCTACTTCTAGAAATATTTCCCAAGGAAATAAGTCATGAGTTATATCAACAGATGTTCATTACATCATTTATAAAAGAGAAAAGCTGGTGACTATTTAAATGTTCAGTTAAAGGAGATTGTTTAGGTAAATTGTGATATAGCTATATGATCATATGCTGAATAGCCATTTCAAGTTACCTGGGAAGATATTGCCAGATATATTTTTTCTAACTGAAAAAATTTTCTAAATTATTTTTTTAAGTTATGTCTGTTCATTAATTCAACACGTATTTGTTGAGCTTCTCCCATGCACTAGGCACTGCTTTAGGCATTTGGGATACATCTGTGAGCAACACAGATCAGATCAAGATTCTTGCTCTCATGGAACTTATATTCTAGTAAGAGGAAGCAGACAGTAAACAGTAAGACTATTATCAGTTAATGTATGTGTGTGCTCAGTTGCTCAGTTGTGTCAGACTTTTTGCGACTCCATGGCCCACTAGGCTTCTCCGTCCATGAAGTTTTCCAGGCAAGAATCCTGGAGTGGGTTGCCAATATCCAGGGGGATCTTCCCAACCCAGGGATTGAGCCTGAGTCTCTTGCGTCTCCAGCATTGGCAGGCAGATTCTTTAATGCTGCACCACAATGATTGCATTAGGCTAAAAGTGCTTTGGAGAAAAAGAACAAAGGAAGGGAAATCAGGAATGATTGTCAGGCTCGGCAGTTCATAGTATTTTATAAAGTGGTCTAAATGGACTTTATTGAAACAGTGAGATTTGAACAAAGACTCGAAAGACGTTAGGGGATTAGTCAAGTGGATATCTGAAAACAGACTATTACAGGCAGAAAGAACAGCTGGAGTAATGACAGAAATAGCAAGAAGGGCCAGGAAGCTGAAGCAGAATGGTCAAGGTGGTGATAAAGCCAGATTATTAGTGGTGTGGACGTCCATGTAAAGCCTTTGGCTTTTACCCTGAGAAAATAGGGAGCCAACGCAGGGTTTCAGGAGAGGAGAGACATGATCTGACTTTAATTCTAAAGGATCACTCTGGCTGCTGTGTGAAGAATAGACTTAAGGGGGCAAAAGTAAAAGAAGGTTATTTCAGCAAATCAGCAAACAGATGGACTTGTCCTTCACAGCAGTGTAGTAGCAGCGTGGAGAATGGAGAGGAATGTCAGACTCTGGATATATAAAGCAGAACCAGGATGATTTCCCGACAGGTTAGATGTGGAGTGATGGTGCACCAGAGGAGACAAGGATAACTCAAGGGACCTGCGTGTCTGGAAGAATGAAACTGCCATCATCTGAGATGTGGTGGTGGTTTTATAGTATGTCTACAAATTCTTTGATGTTTCTCTCTTCTAGAGGAGGAACTTAATTCCCTTCCCTTTGAATGCGGGCTGTATTTAGTGACTTGTTTCTAGTGAATAGATATGGTGGAAATGGTGATGTAATCATGGAAATGGTGGCAGTGACCCCAAAGCTGGGTCCTGAAAGGCACTGTGCCATGCTCTGTCTTTTGGATCGGATCCTTGCGGGGAAGCCAGCTGCCGTGTTGTGAGGATACTCAAGCAGCCATAAGGAAGAACCCATATGTCATGGAACCGAGGCCTCCTGATGCAGATAGCAGCTTCCTATGGTTAAAGCTGGGCGGAGCAGGCTTAGTGGTGAAGATCAGGAGTTTAGTTTGAGGCTTGCTAAGTTTGAGATGTCTGTTAGACATGCAAGTGCAGATGTTGAGTAGGCAATGGGATTTATGTCTAGAGTTAGTGAGAAGCCTGATCTGGAGATAAATATTTGGAAGTCATCAACATGTAGATAGTATTTAAAGCCGTAGGGCTGAATGAAAATAAACTGAAGTGAATTAACATGTTTTTGTGTATATTCTAAAATATACAGATTATTATTCTAAAATATACAGATTGCCAGTGGTAGTTTCTAGGTAATGAGGTCATTTTAATTAAAAAAGTTTGCTTATCTTTATATTTTCTCATTCTCTACTATGACCAAATATTATTTGATTTAAAAAGGAATTTAAAAAATTGGCTGTCTATGTGAGAAGCACTAGTAGAGTTGTTAAGATACAGGTTTCCTTCAGCTTAAGGTCCACACTTTATTTCAGAGCAAACAGGAACCTCTGGAAGGTTTCGTGCTGTACATGTAAGCTCTCTGCCTCAGAAATGGACAAAATAGTTACTGTTCCTCTCATATCTGGTAGTATACAGATTTAGGTGGCAACATTATGTTATTTTTTGAAAAGGAAGCTTTCGACTTTATTTTAGTTTCTCCATTGTCAAAATATAAGTGGCTTCTTTTGCTATTATAAACGTAAGGCAAGTTTATTACTTTCTCCTCATTTTTTACATTTTCCAGAGAAAGACAGAAAAAGGTACTCACGCTTTCGTTGTCTGTATCTATCCTTGTTAACTTATTCACATTTTGTATTATTTCCTTTTTTAAATTTTTATTTAACTTTTAAAACATCAATGCACTCATGCTGTGATTATCTAGCTTTTTCTTCCTCAGCAGTTGATATATTATCTCTGTTTTGTTCAGACTTTGAAAGCCATAATTTAATGTCAGTGTCATAGTTTACAAAGTGGATGTACTCGAGTGAATTGATCGATTTCCTGATTGTTACACATTTAGGTTGTTTCCAAATTTTCAGCAAGAATTATTTTTTGATTAACATCTTTGTGTAGAAATCTTTTTCTTCATATACTACATTTGTAGATGTGGGATTACTCAGATTTCAGTTCATATTGCTAAATGAATATGATTGTTCTTTATTCTGATGATAACTAGAAATTTCAGGTTGATTTTAGGTTAGGAAATTGAGATTGCAAAGAGCATAAAAACAAAGCTAAAGAATCTTCCAGTATCTTAAAGCATAGCTTTACTCTTACGAAGACCTATTGTGCTGAGTTCCAGTTAGCACTAGGATAATGTCAGCTGCCTAAATCTTATCTCTCCACATATCCTCACCCAAAATCTGTTAATTCAACAAGATCACAAGAGAACACATCTATGAAATTATTCTTTTAGTATAGGAGACCAAGGATACCATAAACTTCAGATAATCTGTAAATAGAAAAATAAACAGAAAATTTCCAGCAGAGATCCTTTTGCTGCTGCAAACGTGGAGAGTAGAAAAGTCTCTGTGGAAAAGAGGAGAGGGAGCAGGAGGCTTGGAAGAAGCTCAGTGAAAATATCCTTCAGAAAGGGAAAGTGTAAAGTGTGGCATATATTTATAATGGAGTACTACTCAGCTATAAAAAAGAATGAAATCCTGCAATTTGCAACAACATGTATGGACTTGGAGGACATTATGCTAAGTTAAATAAGTCAGGCAAATACTGTATAATATCACTTATATGTGGAATCTAAAAAATATATAAAACTAGAGAATATAACAAAAAGGCCGACTCATAAAGGACAAAATAGTAGATACCATTGGGGAAAGGGAAGCAGGGAGGGGCAATATAGGATCAGAAGATTAAGAGGTATGAATTATTAGACGTAAAAGCTGTATGTACAAATGCAACATGTGGAATATAGCCAATATTTTATAGTAACTATAAATGGAGTATAACCTCTAAAAATTGTGAACCACTATGTGTATACCTGTAACTTATGTAATATTGTACAACAATATTAAAAAGCTTTTTAATTAAAAGATAAAAATATGATTGCCATTTATGTACTCAGTATGATTTGATGCTAACAAGAGATAAAAGTTCATTGGATTATTTCTTCACATTTTCCATACCATAATTCTACCGTCATTTATTATAAACCTCATGGAAACAAAGTAGAAAACGTGTTACAGTGAATACTTCTGCTTTTCACCTTGCACTGCTTAGTCCAAACAAAATATCCAGCAGTTAAGTCTAGTTGTTTCTTTATAAATATGGTAAAACTGTTAATGTGCATTCTAAATATGGTAAAAGTATTAATGTGCATTAACTTAGGGTGGAAATAGTAAAGATAAGTAAAATTGCATGGCCTTCTATTAAAAACTTCATTTACACCAGCTTTAACTCAATTTTTTAAATGATGGTGAAGCACTTTTTTTTCTTTTTAAGATATGGATGTAATGAGGCCCTTAATAAACGAGCAGAATTTTGATGGGACATCAGATGAAGAACAGGAGCAGGAGCTTCTGCCTGTTCAGAAGCATCACCAGCTTGATGATCAAGAGGGTATTTCGTGAGTAATTAGGGTTTAAATGTCTTTTTCTCTTTTCATTCACTGTATATTTTGTAATCATTTTCTACAGACCAGGCACTGGATACTGCAGAAGTCACAAAGATGAGTAAGATATAGTCCTCACCCTCAAGAGATTCATAGTCTATTTGGGAAAGAAGAAAAACATCTAAATTACAGAGCAGTGTATAGGAATCACTACCTGATGAAAGTGAAAGTCGCTCAGTTGTGTCTGACTCTTCACGACCCTGTGGACTATAGTCGTTGGGATTCTCCAGGCCAGAATACTGGAGTAGTTAGCCTTTCCCTTCTCCAGGGGATCTTCCCAACTCAGGAATCGAACCCAGGTCTCCCGCATTGCAGGTGGATTCTTTACCAGCTGAGCCACAAGGGAAGCCCCCTCACTACATGATAATACATATCAAATGCTATGAATCTTGAAAGTAGGGGGATTGGATTAAGAGGAATAGAATTTTCAGAGTCGGAGCTTCTGCAATGTTTAGGAGTTAGACTCTGGGAAGTAGGCAGTAAACAGTTCTTTATGCTGAGTGAATGGTGTGAAACAGTCATGGTCTCAGGAAAGCAGTGGAATATTTTTAAAATCTTTTTTTGTTATTTTGTCATCATTAATAGATTTGAGTAAGTTATTATTCTAATGATAATTTGACAGTTAAGCAAAGTAACATTTCTATTGACCAAAGATGAATAGTATAAACTAATAAAAATTTTAGATAAGCATTATTTTAAAAAAATTAAAAATGTGTGCCCTTCTTCCTAGTTTAATTTGTGTTTTCTTGGCCAAGAGACTCTCCTATTGCCTATTGGAATGCTTTCTTAGGTGAAATCCCTTGGGAGTTCATGATTGTAAAAGCTGATTAGTATTTATCTTACTTGATGATACACACAGTTTTAGACATTGTATTTTTTTCTTTTAATTAACTTCCTCTGAGTTTGATAATCATAGATAAACTATGTTTAATGTCATGATTGCATAGTGCAATAAATTGCTGTCTTACCAGCTTAGCTGTATATAATATTCAGCATTGTTCTGAATATCATAGCAGCAAAGAAACTTATGAGAAAATTGCCTTTCGTTTATTACTTTAATATGTACAAAAATACTTTCATTTAACTCATTTAATCTCCATAATAACCCTCTGTATTCTGCTTTTAAAGTGCAAAGGTAGTACTTGAACCAGATATAACTTCTGTCTCCTTTAGCTTCTGGTCACATGGAAATGTTAGTTTGATTCCTTGCCTAGATAAATTTTTAGTTCCCTTCTGATGCTAAAACCATGGTCATGTAATTTTAATAGCTTTTGTTCTAAAATGTTTAATTCTTACAACTTCTACTTTTCAGATTTGTACAAACTCTTATTCATCTTCTTAAAGGAAATATTGGAACTGGTCTTTTGGGACTTCCACTAGCAATAAAAAATGCAGGCATAGTGGTAAGACTCATCTTTGTAATCTCTAGTTAAAATACAGTTACCATTCTTAATTTATAGCAAAAATTAGAGCAAGTTGACATCTAGCCTAGTCAAATATAACCTGGTCAGGTGACAACTAGATAATCATTTAGCTATTGTTGTTAAAATTATATGAACTATGATAATATCTAACTAAAAATGAGAATCAATTACTCTTTTCATTTCTACCTAATTACTTGTTTACAATATTTGACAGATCCTAAATCAGTATCTGATTTTTCCAGATATAGTTAGATCTTATTAGCCTTTTGGATTTTCAGGAATTTAAGTGATACATTCATAGCAACGGATATATTTATAGAGTATTAGTATTGGTGAAATTTTATAGTTTTTTAGATTCCAAATAAAATATATAGTTTTCAGGTTTTAAGAATAATAGTTAAAAAAAACAGAATAACAATATCTTTTGAAAACAAATATTCAAAGAGTTTGTTGGAACCAATTATTGTAATTATAGAGAATCCTTATAGGGAAGTATTCAGTTATGAACTAATGAAATTGAATTTAACATTTTTTAACTGATGAATTTTCTTAAGAGTTTTAACTGTCATTCTGGACTTTGTCCATCCTAGGTTAGAGAAACTGAAAAATTTCTGATTATAAAAATAACTTTGGCAATATTTTGTCTGTCAATATATAGGCATCACTTTAATTTTAGTAATTGAATACTTGAAATTTTTATGTACCACTTTTTCAAATAATTATTTTCTAGGCACAGTTTCTCAGGTGTGATTCTCAACAAGTGATATACAGAAGAAGTAGATTGCCTACAATCCCAGATGATACAGTGCTTTTTAGTAACTTAGATAATGTTTTATGGTTGCATATACTTTTAATGATGGGATACCAGTTGTCACAGACTTGCTATCTGATGTTAAATATCACGCTGTATTCTATTCTATTGTGTTGCATATCTATATTCTACCTTCATAGGTTTGGATAGTCAAGTTGATAATCATATGTAGTTGTCTTAAATATTACTAAATTCTTTCTGTATCAAGTCCATTAATTTCTATTATGCAAATGATTCTTTAATCATTTTTGTCTAACAAATAATTATTTGTTACTGAAAATTTGTCAGTGACAATTAATAGTCTGTATTTCATTGTTTATGAGATAATTTAATTTTTATTAAACTTAAATATTTAAAACTTATGTTTGTCCCACAGCTTGGACCAATCAGCCTTGTGTTTATAGGAATTATTTCTATTCACTGTATGCACATTTTGGTACGTTGCAGTCACTTTCTATGTCAGAGGTAAATGTGGATTTGTTAAGTCTATTTAATTTATTTTAAAGCTATATAGTTTTTAAAGGATAAGATAGTCTTATATTTCTACTGTGCTTTGCAACTAGACATTGTATTGCCTATAAACTGTTACATAGACAATTCTAAGACAATTCTAAGACAATTCTTAGACAATTCTAAGAGAATGATTATGGAAAAAGGTAGCATTTTATATGATTGAAATCTGGTCAGCATAAATATACTTCTTTTAAAAGTAGTGAAATCAAATTTTTTTAATATAGTGTAAATGAAAAACATCAGGGAAGATACATGGGGCAAAAGGAGGCAGCAGGGCTACTTTTAGTTAAAAAATAATGGTCATTTGTTACTAATTTCATTTTGAGTATAAGACCTTTTATGCTCTTTGCTGATATGTGGGTTGGTAGATAGTAAAATGACATTCTGTTTTATTTTTGTATCAAAATGTTTCTGTTGGATAGTGAACCAACTTTTAAACAAAGATTGTCTATTCTGGCAAACTAAAACTCACTTTTGTTGTTGCTAAATGTTCTTAAAACTTTAGGCAGGTCATTTATGATCTTTAAATAACACTGTATACTTGAAAAAATAGAAGTGAGAATGTGGCTATTAGATGATTAAATAGGGTAATTTATGTGACAGTATATTATAAAGCCCTGTATGGGTTTTTTAAAATAATGCTGTTATAAGAATGGAATAATTTAGGCATGAACAGTATAGTTGATGTTTTTAGATAATTGAAATATTTAAATCAGTGAAACACAAATATTATATGAATTTAACAAATATATAAACTTTAACAGTGGGTTAAAACTAATATATTGGTTAAAAAGATATATAAAAACTTTAAATTTCATGAGATGTCTTTAGAAATATGCAAATCTCCAAATTTCAAAAACTCCTCTGTCAGTATATAGCCCATTTATTGATGTTCTTTTCAAGAAATGGATTTATGGAACAGTTAAAAATTTTTCTTTTTCATATGCATGTATGTCATTAAATTTCAGGTTTAAAAAGTCAACATTAGGGTATAGTGACACTGTGAGTTTTGCTATGGAAGTAAGTCCTTGGAGTTGTCTGCAGAAACAGTCAGCATGGGGGCGGTGAGTACTTGCTATGTTATTAATATATAGTTATCAGTATAGGTATGTTAATCTGATAAAGCACATTAATAGAAGTATAATAAAATTGGGGGGAAACATAAGTTTTAGAGTTAAATGGACTTGGGTTCAAATTTCAGCTCTATCATTTTACAAATTTATCATCTGGGTCAAAGAATTTTTATTTTATTTACGTTTTTTCACTATCAAGTGAGTTTACAATTATACTTCACAGAATTATAATGATAGCTGAAATAAAATGATATTTAAAAAGTGCCTAGCTAACCTATGACATAATCATGTTCGATAATTTTTAAGTAAAGAAAAAAAGACAAGAAAAATGTTGCTATCTATATTTCAAATAAAATTGTAGTGTTTAGCCCATACTCATAAGACATCTGAAGTATGTATTTTAATATAATGTTGTTTTGATCATTGTATAGTTTAAATGGAACTTTATAGTTGTCAGACATGGCTAATCAAAATCAGGTGAACACAGGACTGGAAAATAAGCATAGGCAATTTACAGCATGCTAACCAGGGTACAAATAATGTGTGTGGTGGAAGTTAAAAGAAGGAAAAGGATGGTATTAGTAGAGTGGTTTACGGTTTGATTTTCAAGAAGTTAGATGTGTCTGTGAGCTGCTCAGAGTTTCCGGCCTGATAGACTGTGCGGGAGAAGGAAGGAAACAGAGCCCAGTGCCCTGGGGATTGCCTCCAGGACCCCGTCTTCCTCCTCCTCCTGCCAGTCTAAAGGCAGCTTTGTCTGCTTTTCCTGTCTAAAAGAATGGCGTTCAGACAGAAGCGACTGGGATGATTGTTGGTAAAGGGTACTAAAATTAAAGGTGAGTGAAGAGATCTTAAAGAAATACTTAATTCATCAGAGAAAAGGAATTTGGATTCATTTCAAGGTACCAAGATTATTTACACATGGGATCCCTGAAGAACCGTGAAGAAAGAGAGTTATGGCAAGAATGAATATAGACAAGGGCCTTTCCAGCTTCACATGGGAGGAGGAGGGTTTGTTGACTCTTATACTAGACTACTTGATAGTTTGATTTATGGTTAAACAAGAGACTATAATGAATTAGTAAGTGCCAGCTCATTGTTCCCAGAACAATAGGCAGAGGTGTGGACTGTATACTAATATTATGTAGGCAGACTTTTAACTTGATTATAATCATACCCAAATAACGCTCATTTGGCCAGTGATTTTCCTTCCCCCATTCCATACCCGCTGTGTTATGTGGCTGGAATTGTTTAGAGTACCTAAAAAACTGTGCACAGAGCTAAGCACCTGGAGAGGTCTCTGGTAGAATGATAAGGGCCATGGTCCCAGTCCTCTCCCATTTCGTATTCTTATTAGTGATTTGGATGGTAGGAAACATGCTCATCCTATTTGCTGGGAAATACACTAGGTTGGAGAAGGAGATGGTAACCCACTCCAGTGTTCTTGCCTGGACGGGGGAGCCTGGCGGGCTGCCGGCTCTGGGGTCATGCAGAGTTGGACATGACTGAAGCGACTTAGCAGCAGCAACACACTAGGTTGGAGAAGGCAATGGCACCCCACTCCAGTACTCTTGCCTGGAAAATTCCATGGATAGAGGAGCCTGGTGGGCTGCAGGCCATGCGATCGCTAAGAGTCAGACACGACTGAACAACTTCACTTTCACTTTTCACTTTCATGCATTGGAGAAGGAAATGGCAACCCACTCCAGTACTCTTGCCTGAAGAATCCCAGGGATGGGGGAAGAATCAATATAGGGACCATGAGTATGCAACTCAAGTCAACCTATTAGTAAGTTCATTCACATTGATATTCTCAGATTTA
>SJYV01034114.1:309287-326937 GCA_006410875.1 Neotragus pygmaeus
ATGTTGTTTTGATCATTGTATAGTTTAAATGGAACTTTATAGTTGTCAGACATGGCTAATCAAAATCAGGTGAACACAGGACTGGAAAATAAGCATAGGCAATTTACAGCATGCTAACCAGGGTACAAATAATGTGTGTGGTGGAAGTTAAAAGAAGGAAAAGGATGGTATTAGTAGAGTGGTTTACGGTTTGATTTTCAAGAAGTTAGATGTGTCTGTGAGCTGCTCAGAGTTTCCGGCCTGATAGACTGTGCGGGAGAAGGAAGGAAACAGAGCCCAGTGCCCTGGGGATTGCCTCCAGGACCCCGTCTTCCTCCTCCTCCTGCCAGTCTAAAGGCAGCTTTGTCTGCTTTTCCTGTCTAAAAGAATGGCGTTCAGACAGAAGCGACTGGGATGATTGTTGGTAAAGGGTACTAAAATTAAAGGTGAGTGAAGAGATCTTAAAGAAATACTTAATTCATCAGAGAAAAGGAATTTGGATTCATTTCAAGGTACCAAGATTATTTACACATGGGATCCCTGAAGAACCGTGAAGAAAGAGAGTTATGGCAAGAATGAATATAGACAAGGGCCTTTCCAGCTTCACATGGGAGGAGGAGGGTTTGTTGACTCTTATACTAGACTACTTGATAGTTTGATTTATGGTTAAACAAGAGACTATAATGAATTAGTAAGTGCCAGCTCATTGTTCCCAGAACAATAGGCAGAGGTGTGGACTGTATACTAATATTATGTAGGCAGACTTTTAACTTGATTATAATCATACCCAAATAACGCTCATTTGGCCAGTGATTTTCCTTCCCCCATTCCATACCCGCTGTGTTATGTGGCTGGAATTGTTTAGAGTACCTAAAAAACTGTGCACAGAGCTAAGCACCTGGAGAGGTCTCTGGTAGAATGATAAGGGCCATGGTCCCAGTCCTCTCCCATTTCGTATTCTTATTAGTGATTTGGATGGTAGGAAACATGCTCATCCTATTTGCTGGGAAATACACTAGGTTGGAGAAGGAGATGGTAACCCACTCCAGTGTTCTTGCCTGGACGGGGGAGCCTGGCGGGCTGCCGGCTCTGGGGTCATGCAGAGTTGGACATGACTGAAGCGACTTAGCAGCAGCAACACACTAGGTTGGAGAAGGCAATGGCACCCCACTCCAGTACTCTTGCCTGGAAAATTCCATGGATAGAGGAGCCTGGTGGGCTGCAGGCCATGCGATCGCTAAGAGTCAGACACGACTGAACAACTTCACTTTCACTTTTCACTTTCATGCATTGGAGAAGGAAATGGCAACCCACTCCAGTACTCTTGCCTGAAGAATCCCAGGGATGGGGGAGCCTGGTGGGCTGCTGTCTATGGGGTCGCACAGAGTTGGACATGACTGACGTGACTTAGCAGTACACTAGGTTGATCTGAAAAAGATCTGGAAAAACAGGAGAGATGGGCTTAATATAATTGATGAAATGTTTTCATGAAATCACTTTATAGATAGATACTCATTAATCTGTTGAATTTCAGAAGTAAATAATGTGAAAATTAGGAACTTTTAAGTATTATAAATTTTTTTGCTCAATAATATGTCTAGTGATATGTAGATCATAAATATATGCTCTTTGTAGAAAATAAATATTTTAAGCAAATAGAACAAAGTGGAAGCAGCGACAGATTTTATTTTCTTGGGCTCCAAAATCACTGCAGATGGTGACTGCAGCCATGAAATTAAAAGATACTTGTTCCTTGGAAGAAAAGCTATGACAAATCTAGACAGCATATTAAAATGCAGAGACATCACTTTGCTGACAAGGTCCATATAGTCAAAGCTATGGTTTTTCTAGTAGTTGTGTCTGGATGTGAGACTTGGATCATAAAGAAGGCTGAGCACCAAAGAATTGATGCTTTGGAATTTTGGTGTTGGAGAAGACTCTTGAGAGTCTCTTGGAATGCAGGGATATCAAACCAGTCAATCCTAAAGGAAATCAGTCCTGAAGGTTCATCGGAAGGACTGATGTTGAAGCTGCAATACTTTGACCACCTGATGTGAAGAGCCAGTTCTTTGGGAAAAAACCCTGATACTGGGAAAGACTGAAGGCAAAAGGAGAAGGGGACGACAGAGGATGAGATGGTCAGATAGCATCACTAACTCAGTGGACATGAATTTGAGCAAACTCAGGAAGATAGTGAAGGTCAGGGGAGCCTAGTGTGCTGCGGTCCATGGGGTTGCAAAGCATTGGATGTGACTTAGCGATTGAACAACAACAGCATTATGAAATGTTTTAAAATAGTTAAAAGGGAAAAAATGTATTGACATTTCTTCAGCTCTTACTAATACTTATTTGTGGGTATCCCTTTTTAGGAATGTGGTTGACTTTTTTCTGGTGATAACACAGCTGGGATTCTGTAGTGTGTATATTGTCTTCTTAGCTGAAAATGTGAAACAAGTAAGTGTTTTTCTCCAGTTTTTGAAATCATTTTCTTCTGATGCCACAGTTATGGCATCATATTTAGATACGGCATCAAACATAGATGGTTTGCAGTCTTGGTAGAGACTGTCAGTTTAAACAAACATGCAAAGCACTGAAATAAAAAAAAAAACTCTCCTTTTAGCACAATGCCAAAGTACATTTCTTTATGTGCTTTAACTGATAGTTGGCCTGTATTATTCTTACTTTACCATCTGTTTTTATTTAGTTATTTTAATCAATAACGTTATTAATTATCTACATGTGCATGGTACAATAGTAGGCATTACTCAGTAATCTAGAGTACTGTAGGTATTTTAGTGCAAAATCATGTGAATATGTGTTCTAAAGAACCTCTATACCTAGTATATACTTGGGCTTCCCTTGTGGCTCAGCTGGTAAAGAATCTGTCTGCAATACAGGAGACCCAGGTTCAATCCCTGGGTTGGGAAGATCCCCTGGAGAAGGGAAAGGCTACCCACTCCAGTATTCTGGCCTGGAGAATTAAGTCCATGGGGTTTCAAAGAGACATGACTGAGCTACTTTCACTTTCAAGTATATATTTGACTCACTTTTCTAAGTGTAAGATAACTTCATTTTATATTTAGAGCAAGATTTGGCAACCATTTTTTGTAAAGGGCTAGATAGTATTTTCAGTTTTGCAGGCCATGTGATCTCTGTCTCAACTCAGCTGTAGACAATAATACGTTATAATGGCTATATTCCTATACAATTTTATTTGCAAAAATAGATGGTAGGTTTTGGCCTGGGGGCCACAGTTTGATAAAGCCCTGCTCTTTGATTTTTAATGGTGGAAAGGGTCACTGAGTCATTCTTTTATAAATAAAGGAGTTGATGCTTTTATCAGCATTATTCATCATTGATGATGCTTTTGATTTTACAAGTATTTAATTCTTCAAGTCATATAGTTTTAGGATTACTGACTCAGTTAAGAGGCTATTTAATGTCAAGATAAGATAACCCATTTTGGCAGTCATTTACACAGAACATAATGGAAATGCTGCCTTTCTAGGACTGTGCAACTTGGTAGTAGTGAATGTGTTCTATCGTCCCCTAAGAGAGCTGCCAACAAGCTTGACCTAAAGTTATAGATAACGCTCATAATGCTTTATGATCCTATATTTATGAACTGTGATACATATCCTTTAATTTTTGCAACTGCACTGTAATATAAGTATTATGCTCATTTTATGAATGAGAACACAGAGTCTCACAGAGCATGAGCAATGTGCCCCAGTTCATGTGAATTAGGCAGCAACCTAAATGCCTCGTACAGCTGTCACACTACTGTTCTTCCTAGGGCAGGGCATTGTCTGACTTTAGTTGTGAGTATGTGTATGACAGACCATATAAGTGTATAAAATAAATATTTGTAAGCTCAAGATTGGTGACTTTCTCCAATGAAATGTTATTAGTTGCCTCCAAAGTTGAATGGAAGAATTTAACTCATTTGCACATATCATAAGACCAGGTAGAAAAAGTGACTCTCTGGAAGGTAAGGAGAAGCTTGGAGTTGATAGAAAGGTGAAAGTTCTTTTGCAGCCCAAAGAGCAATATGGAAAAAGACATTGAGGCAGATGTGAGAAAAGTTGAAAGCAATGCTAAGCACCTCACCTTAGAGAGCAGACTGAATCAGCAGTCTGATCACTGAAACAGCATCATCAGAGATTGCCCCTCTCTGCAGAAGCATCCTCACATTTGAGAGCAGTCTCCAATAAAAGACACACAGGTTGATTAAACCGTACTAACTGCTACTACTTTTACAGTTTAAACCTGTAAGGTTATTACCACCTTACTCTGCCTAAAACTGAAGGTTCAGTATTACATCAAACCAAAGAATTAAAGAGTTTAGTTCCCATCTGGAGTCATGCGCCTCTTGCTCTGTAGCTGCTGCATAGCTCTTCTTGGCCCCGTTAAGCTACTGTGGACAGTTGGCAGGGGTGAGGTACTGTGGCACTTCCAGTGATGCTGGTCCATCGTGGTTATAGTAGCTTCTTGCTGATCTTACGTTAAAATGCTCAAGAAAAGGTCAGATAGAGAAAATAGTGTACGTGGGTATGAAGAATAGGGAAGGGCTATTACATTCAGAGAAAAAAAAATCTTGTGATATCAAAGACCATGGACTTCAGAGTCAGAAGATCTGAATTCAGGTGCATGCTCTCAGTTTTAACTTACACTTTGGGTAAGACCCCCTCATTCTTGGTCAAACCTCGATTTTCTTATTTGTAAAATAAGAACAATAGCAAAATCTCCCCATGTTCCTCATAGCCTTACTGTGAGGCTCAGCTGATGAAAGGTTTGTGAATGCCTTTATACAATGCATTATGCATTTTATATGCAGTATGCAAATGTAGCATATTATAGCTTTAATTCTGCATTATAGCTTTGCTGAAGAACATCATCTGCCTTTGGAATTTTAACCATTAAATCACTGAATTGAAAAGTTAATAAATTGTAGAATTTAGTAAATTTGAGCTCTACTGGAAGCAACTGAATTTAGTAATTTTATCTTATAATATTTATTTCAGTGTTTTGCATTTTGGTAAACATGTGAGAGCGTAGGAAGTCCTATTAGATAGCCAATCTCTGTCTCTAGAGGGCACCGAAGGACTCAAATGTTTACCTGAATCTTGCTCTGGGTATGTATCGATATTTTTATTTTACTTTATTTTTCAATCTTGAGAATTTCTTATAACCGTCTTTCTGCCAAAGAATACTAAACTATTATGAGAGGTTTGTGGTAGAATTGATGTGAAATTCCCAAGCACCTAATGACTCAAACAACCCTTTTATATGACTACTTTTCTCTTGCCAGGAATCCTTGATAGAGCTTAACTCTATCATTACCTCATCTTGATTATGGGAGGTACTTCTCTTGAATACCTGTACTTCAAAAGTATTTGGCTGTATATAATTTGATGACAGAGAAAATCGGGTCAGCAAATAAAATATCTTCTTAAAAGCCAAGTGATGTAAACAATCAATTTTGCGTCTATTTCAATTTATAGAAGATAAAATAGGAAGTTTTAATGGCCAATTATAAAATAAATGAGAGCTGTGCATTTCTTAAATGGTACATGGCATAACCTGAGAGTCTGCTAGTCCAGTATGAGTTATAAGTTGCCAACATAACTTAAAATTAGTAGGTATAGTCCTTGCAATTTAAGATGATTCGTACATTTCTAGTGACACTAAACATTACTTATTGTGGGTAAGGGTAAAATTAACCCCCTGAATTATTAATCATGTCAGAATTTTGTTCTGTACTTCTGACTTGTTGGCCTCCTATTCCTGTATTTCGGGGGAGAGAGATGTCACAGGGGACCAGGGGCTCCTTGGACAGGCCCCTCTTTAAGACTTGCAGTGTTTTGATCAGGTGAACATGTACCTGTCACACGCTAGATTCTTGGGTCTCAGACCTGGGCCTGAATTCTAGAACCACCACTTACTGGCTTGATATTATATAGATTTTTCTTTTTTGCTTTCCCTAAACCTCAGTTTCCTCAACTATAAAATGGAAATTAATATTACCATGCACCTCAAGAGTTGTTTTGAGAATTAAATGAGATGTTGCATATCAAGTATTTAGCTCAGTACTTGACACAGTGTATATAAATCATAGTTTTCTTCATATTTCTCCTTCATGGGTATACGTTGGTGTAAGTTTTCTCCTCCCCTCTTCCTTATTCTCCTAGTAATCCTGTATAGGTTCATGAAGGGTTCCTGGAGAGTAAAGTTCAGTACCTGACACATACAAAATACTCAGAAAATACTTGCTGTTACTACTATAAGTTTTGGTTCTTAATTTATATATCCAGAGACATGATCATGTCATTATGTTCAAAGGAGGGAACAGTGTTTGGGGCAAATAGATTTTCACTGATATTTTTATTTTAGCATGATCTGCCTCTTCTGTGAGTTTTTAAGATTATTTTTAAAGTCCTCTATAATTTCATTTCTATTTTTGTAAGTTGGACTATTTGATTAATTGAATGAGGGACAAATTTTAATATATGGAGCCTATAAATTATGGAATCTCTTTTGGAAGCTAAATATTGGTTTATAGAAATAGTTGAATAAATTTTGAGGTAAAATAAATTTTGGTTTATCTTATAGAAGCTTTTTGCTCTGACAAAAATTTATTGTCTAGCATGCAGAAGATAACTGATTTTTAATAAATATTTATTGACAGTGATACTAATTCATCCACAGTTGCTTTATAGAATACCTTTAAAATTGGGCTCTGATTTCTGAGTTTCATTTTGATTACTGTACATTTCTAAAAGGCACTGGGAGATTGTTTTCTGCTTTAAAAAAACTGTGTTAATAAACTACCCAGTGGCCATTCTAGACAAGCATACTTCTACTTTTGATTATCTCAGAAGCAGATTGAGCCTTTGCGGGCATCACGGGCATCACAGTCATAAAGCTTCAAAATGGATTAGCAAGTCTGTCAACATAAGTTTTTTAGTGAACTTTGTTTTCACAGTATGATAAAGTTATTTTGCAAAGAAGACTATTGTAATTATCCTTAAAGTATATATATATATATATTTCTAGGTTGCTAGATTGTCTTGAAACTATGTATTTTATTTACTCTAAAGGAATTTATCATAGAGTGTATACAGATCATAGTTTTCTTTATATTTCTCCTTCATGCTTATAAGTTAATGGAGGTTTCTGTCTTCCCTCTTCCTTATTCTCCTGGTAATCCTGTATAGGTTCATGAAGGGTTCCTGGAGAGTAAAGTGTTTGTTTTGAATAGTACCAATTCATCAAGTCCATGTGAAAGAAGAAGTATTGACCTAAGAATATATATGCTTTGCTTTCTTCCATTTTTAATTCTTTTGGTCTTCATTCGTGAGCTCAAGAATCTGTTTGTGCTTTCATTCCTTGCCAACATATCCATGGCTATCAGTCTTGTGATAATTTATCAGTACGTTGTTAGGGTAAGTATAACATGTTTTTAATTGTGTCATATGTTTTTTAACAAGTAAACTTTTTTTTTTTTTTACTTTAGAGGTAAAAGTGATGATAAGTAAAGATCCTACTTCCTATGTGTCAACTAGGAGATAATCAGGTTTTCTTTGGGGGGATACTGCTAAGCTGAAGAAGTATATGGCATAGAGGATGAAAGCATAGGCTTTGTAGTCAGATCTGGTTTTGAATCTTGGTCAGTATGCTTCTGAGCTGTATGGCATTGCCTCAGAAGGTAGTAATGCCCGCCCTACTAGAGTTGTGAGATGCAGGACCCTGCCTTAGTACACTGCCTAACATGAAATAAAGAAGTCATCAGTGTTTTGTTTATTCCTTTAAGACTTAAACCAATCATAGGAGATGGGAGTCTAGCTGTGATGTAATGATTTTCTTTCACACCTGAAGCTTTATTTGCCGCCACTGCTTCAGCTCACTGACACTGCCCTGGGCTGTAATCTCTTTCTGCAGTAACTGCAACGGAGTTCCTCATCAGTAGTCTGGAGATACTTAACTCAGTTTCCTTAAAATAATCTATTGAGGGGATCCAGGGGATCTGCAAATTCCTTAAAATTATTATAAGATTTAGTGTTTCTGTATGTATATGTGCATTTTCCACTGGGCAGCTGTATAGCTTTCATCTCTCACTGGGGCCAAGGACTCAAAAAAGGTAGAGAATCCTTGTTTTATTTTTTCTGATGCAATTAGACTTTTTAGACATTGCTGCCAAAGTAGTTGTCCTAAAGTCTCCATTGGCAGTCCATGATGAGTTCCCTTATGATGAGTCTCTGTCTCTTTTTTGCCCTGTCTGAATTCCAAAGCCTGTGGACTCGTTGATATAGCACATGTGAGTGGAAGAGAAGCAGGAAGACCTCATAAGATTTTCTAGAATTCCTGACCCCTTAGTTGGACATCTAGGAGTTAGTGGCACAGAAACGTTTGTTCCTTAGGTAGAGGGAATCTTGTGAGCCTTGAAGGACAGTTCAGTATTATCCAGCAATCCAAACGTTTTAATTTTCCATTTTGATCCTAACATGTTTTTAGTCGTGTAGCTCCATCATGTCACACAGTTCTGCTTGCGCTTCAGGTTTTCTCAGCTCAGTCGCTCAGTCGTGTCCGACTCTGCGACCCCATGGGCCGCAGCACGCCAGGCTTCCCTGTCCATCACCACTTCCCAGAGCTTGCTCAAACTCCTGTCCATCTAGTCGGTGATGCCATCCAACCATCTCATCCTCTGTCATCCCCTTCTCCTCCTGCCCTCAATCTTTCCCGGCTTCAGGGTCTTTTCCAATGAGTCAGTTCTTCGCATGAGGTGGCCAAAGTATTGGAGTTTCAGCTTCAACATCAATCCTTCCAGTGAATATTCAGGACTGATTTCCTTTAGGATTGACTGGTTGGATCTCCTTGCAGTCCAACGGACTCTGAAGAGTCTTCTCCAACACCACAGTGTTGGAAAAGCATCAATTCTTCGGCGCTCAGCTTTCTTTATGGTCCAACTCTCACATCTGCACATGATTACCAAAAAAAAAGTAGCTTTGACTAGGTGGTGGACCTTTGTCAGCAAAGTAATGTCTCTGCTTTGTAATATGCTGTCCAGGTTGGTCATAACTTTCCTTCCAAGGAGCAAGTGCCTTAATTTCACGGCTGCAGTCACCATCTGCAGTGATTTCGGAGCCCAAGAAAATAAAGTTTTTCTAGACCTCTCTTATTTCCCCAGTTATCCCTGTGCTGTCACACTTCAGTGCCTTTGTTCATGCTTTTCATCGGCCTCGAATTCTGCTTCCGGTCTGGTAAGGTAGAGAACACAGGGTGGTGGGGAGACTCGGGGCAGCTGGAGGAAGTAGCCACTTTGGACCCAGACATCTTGAACAAGATGTGCAGATCGTAAGTTTCCAGATAGTGAGGACTGGAACAAGGCTGTATGAGTCAGCACCAAGTCACTGAAGCCAGAGACAAGGCTTGTGCACAAATAATAAGGGTGATGGCAATCATCAGGTCAAAGAGTAAAACACTGAAGCCTGGAGCTGGGGAGCCACGCAGGGTGACGAGGCAGAGAGCCAGAGTTGGGCAGTCTCAGAAACCAAAAGAGCAATGAAAGGAGAGAGGGGACGAGTTCCACTGGACATGACAGCAGTGGTTGGTAGCTGATTGTATGGCTGTCAGCTCAGATGATGAATGTGCTTGCGTGTTTCCAGTGGTGGCAGGAGCCATGCCCAGTGAGAACAGCCTGGGCCTTACAGGTGGAAGCAGGTAGTCAGGAGCGTTCAGCTCAGCTGGAAGGTGTGGGCTCTAGGGAGACAATTGCTTATGGCAGTAAAATCCTAACAGCTTGGCTACCTTTAACATAGGATGCTTAAACTTTTTATTGAAAGAATTATTCACATTTATAATCTACATTTGCTAGCGTGAAGCTCATAAGTATATGATTTCACTCTTCTGCTTTAAATTGTTTCAAACAAGTAAGTAACTTATCTTTTCTTTCTTTCTCCAGAATATGCCAGATCTCCACAACCTTCCAGTAGTGGCTGGTTGGAAAAAATACCCCCTCTTTTTTGGTACTGCTGTATTTGCTTTTGAAGGCATAGGAGTGGTAAGGATTTAGTCTTTATTATTATTTTTTAAAATCTTAAGTCAACACAGAGACTTACTTACATTTAAAAATACATGGTTTTCTTTCCTTTTTCTGTTTTTTTTTGTTGTTGTTATTTCTATTTTTTTATTCCTAGAAAATGGTTTGCATTTTGATATGATAATCTTGAATTATACAGTTAAGCTCCTCTACTAACCAGGAGTTCATCATGTTTTATCTTGGATAATTTTCTTAATAACTGAGAGCATTAGAATAGATTATTTTTAATATTTTGTTGTGAAAATTTTCAAACCTATATAGCGTGATGAACTCCTCTGTAAGCGTCACCAAGCTTCAAAAACCATTACTCGTGCTTAATTTTGTCTGATCTATATTCACTCTACTCTGTCAAGTCTGGGTTATATTTAGACAGATCCCAAACATTATATCTTATAGACTAGATTATTAGAAATGAATTGAAATTGTTATAAAGTTTACTATTAAGAAGAGTCAAACATAAATTCTTTTTAGATTTATGCATATCACATTTGTGAAATGATGTTATCATGAAGCTAATACCAAGAGATACAAACATCGTGAGGATTCTGAGATCCTGAATATTTCCATTCAAGATGTTTCCAGTTCAGGGACATCCTTGTGGCCTAGTGGTTAAGACGCCAAACTTCTAGTTCAGGGGATGCAGCTTCAGCCCCTGGTTGGGGAGATAAGATGCCAGATGCCATACGGTGTGGCCAAAAATTAAAAAAGATGCTTCCCACTCGTTGAAAGCCTAGAATGTATAGATTTGGGCAAAATAGGATATTGCTGTTTGTGTGCTCAGTCAGTCGATCATGTCCAACTCTTTATGACCCCATGGACTGTAAGCTGCCAGGCTCCTCTGTCCATGGAAGTTTTCGGGAAAGAATACTGGACTGGGTTGCCATTTCCTACTTAAGGCGATCTTCTCGACCCAGAGATCAAACCTGCATCTCTTGTGTTTGCTGTGTTGCCAGATGGATTCTTTGATGCTGTTCCACACGGGAAGGCCCCATACTACATTTGATCTTGGTCAAAAGACCATGTCTTTTTGTCTTTTTATACCGTTCGTGGGGTTCTCAGGGCAAGAACACTGAAGTGGTTTGCCATCCCCTTCTCCCTGGACCACTGGGTCCTTCTCCAGTGACCCAGACCCTGATGTTGGGAAAGGTTGAGGGCAGGAGGAGAAGGGAGCAACAGAGGACGAGATGGTTGGATGGCATCACTGACTCAATGGATGTGAGTTTGAGCAAACTCAGGGAGATAGTGAAGGATGGAGAAGCCTGGCATGCTACAGTCCATGGGGTTGCAAAGAGTCAGAGATGACTTAGCAACTGAACAGTGAAAGGCCATAGCTTATGTTTCATAGACTGATGTTTGGTGTGGGAGCAGAACCACTGATAAACATCTGTTTGTGTGAACCACAGACAAAATAGAACTGAGACAATTTTATGCAATTTTAGTTGGGTTTCTGCTATCTCTGAATTCTCCTTTACAGAATTCTTATCTTGGAAGCTCCATTTATCCCTGTTAGAGACATAATTGTAGATTTTCATTTCTGCTTTAACTAGTAAGCCGTAGTTAAGCTATTGGACGTTTCCAATTAACTGTTTTTCCTCTGACGTCTCAGATTCAACAACTCTGAAGTCTGACACATACTTTTTCTTTTTTATATAAAATCAGTTTCACTTCCTCATTTCTGTATTTCTTTTAGTTTTACTTTTGGTTGCTCAAACTTGAAACACTGGAGTATTTCTTTTCACTGTGTCCCTGGTTTCCCCATTCCAGTCAGCAATTAAGACGTGCTGAGTCTTCTTTTTGTGTTTCCCCAAATCAGCTCCGTAAGTGAGGTTATGTGTGGAACAGGCGGCGCTGCTTCAGGCGGATGGAGCCTCTGTAGCGCCCGTTTCCTTCCCTCCCTGCTTTCCCAGCTGCGCTGGCGCCACCCCTGACTTGAGCTTCTCCTTTCAGTCTGGGTTTTCTCTGAGCATACGACTCGTGCACGCTTCTGATTTCTGTTAATCACTCACAGTTTTCATATGGACTGACCTAACTCACCTGAAGAGCGGAGATAACATTAGTTATTATCTCATGAGGTTATTGTGAGGACTGTGTGAGATCCTATGTGCAAAGCTTTTAGAAAAATACCCGGCACACTGTAAGCACTTAGTAAATACTTATTATTACTTAGTGTTTTTTACTGTGTAGTCAAATTTGTATGCCCAAAACCTCCGAAAATTTGCCTACAAATTAAACTTTTAAATTAGCCCCCCCCCCCCTTAATGTAAATACTTATTTATCTCGCTGGGGCTTCCCTGGTGGCTCAGATGGTAAGGAATCCGCCTGCAATGTGGGAGATCTGGGTTTGATTCCTGGATTGGGAAGATCCCCTGGAGAAGGGAAAGGCTATCCACTCCAGTATTCTGGCCTGGAGAATTCAATGGACAGAGGAGTCCACAGCATCGCAAAGAGTCAGACATGACTGAGTGACTTTCACACTTCACACGTTCATCTTGTTAAATTGACAGACAACAGATACAGATGGGTAGATAGAGAAACAGTTGTAGACATGTGTACTTGGGTCAGTATGCATGCACGTACCTACTAACTCCGTCTGCTGAGAGAGCAGAAAGCAGTGGCACTCAGGAGCACTGAGCCCGCTTAGTGCCCAGATCTTGAGTTCTAAATCTGATTCTCCAGCAAAGGACAAAAAGTTCTTTGGAGAAATGGCTGATTACAGGATGGAAGCAAGGAAATTCAAGGTATATCTGGAGCATATTGTAGTGCCAGAGACTATGTTTGTGTGTGTGTTAGTTGCACAGTTGTGTCTGACTCTGAAACCCCATGGACTTTAGCCTGCCAGGTTCCTGTCCATGGAGTTTTCCAGGCAAGAATATTGAAGTGGGTTGCCATTTCCTTCTCCAGGGGACCTTTCTGACCCAGGGATTGAACCCTCATCTCTTACATGTCCTGCATTGGCAGGCAGGTTCTTTACCCACTAGTGCCAGCTGGGAAGCCCTGCCAGAAAGTACAGAAGTGCTCAAAAACCAAAAGAATAAATGCACATCAAAAGGACAAAGGACCTCATCTGATGGAATTCATGATGACGGAAGCTGGAATGACAGTAGTAACAAAATAAGCAGTAGGAAACTATAAAACAAATATATATGAATCCCTATGAATGCAAATATGTGATTAAATAAATAAGCACATAGGGCAGATTTCCAAATAGCTTATATAGATACTATCCTCGAGGAGTTGTAACTTAATCCCCCCAGTCCCTGGAGTGTGGGCTGCCTGTAGTGATTTACTTCCAATGAATAGAGTATGAGGAGGAGGAAGGAAAGAACTTTATAAGCAGAACTTTACTGGCAAACACTGCCTTAACCAGGGAATCAAAATGAACTTCACCAGCGGTAAATCATGTTGACAGCATGTGTGATAGGAAGGGCATCGTACCTCCATGGTGTACTTTTCTGAAAGCTATAATCCCAGTCTAGCCGTGAGGAAGACATCAGACGATTAATAAAGGGGCAGTGTGCTAAATACATAACCTCGCTCCTCCAAACTGTCAAGGTAATCAACAAACTGCCCCAGACCCCAGGGGACTAGGGGCACATGATGGCAAAATGCAAGGTGCTGTCCTGCAGGATCCTGGGGCAGAAAAAGGACATTTGTGGGAAAACTGGTGAAATCCAAATACATTTTGGAGTTTAATTGTAATGTCCCAATATTGGTTCTTAGTTGTAACACATGTACTTTGGTTGTGTAAAATGTTAATAAAAGGAGAAATTGGTCAGGAATATATGGGAGTCTTCTGTTTATCTCTGCATCTTTTCTGTGAATCGAAAATTATTCCGAAGTAGAAAGTTTATTTTTTTAAAAAAACCTGACAGTTTTGTGTATTAAGAGCTGATTTCAAATCTTTTTATTTTAGGAATTTAAAAAATCTGTAGTCTGAAAAAATATGTAATATTTAGAAAAATACATCAACAATTATGTGTTGCATATACTATAGAAAGATTAATTTGGGCACCTATCAGGCAGATGCTATATTGTTTTCATTTACTTGCATTCTCTTCTTAGGTCCTTCCACTGGAAAATCAAATGAAAGAATCAAAACGCTTCCCCCAAGCATTGAATATTGGCATGGGGATTGTCACAGCACTGTATGTATCATTAGCTACTTTAGGATATATGTGTTTCCACGATGATATCAAAGGCAGCATAACTTTAAATCTTCCCCAAGACGTGTGGTAGGTAGACAAGAGTTTGTTAACCTAATTTGTATATTTTATAAATATAATTTACTAGTGTTTTATGATAAAGATGTATTTTTAGTTTTATGATTTAAACATTTAAAATCTTTACTGTGGTTTCTTTATTTGTGTAATCTAAATTTTTTTCATAATCTTCAGAGGAGATCATCTGATTTTACAGATTTTTGTGGCATATTTTTAAAAGATTAAAAATTACAGGTTGTTCCAAATTTGGATAACAGATGAAACATGAACTCTTTTAATATGGACTCACTTTAATAAAAAATTTAATACTTATCCTTGCTGCCAAAAATTTAACATTCTGGGTTTCTGATAAAATCATATAACCCATCACTTATGGCCCTCAAGGTTTTAGTGGTCAGCTTTAATACCGTATGTGCTTCAGTCCTTTCTGAACACAGGACACATTATACAGTTGACCCTTGAACAACAGGGGTTTGAACTGCACGGGTCCATTTATATGGATTTTTTTTCAATTAACATGTTAGAAAAATTTTTGAGATTCATGACAATTTGAAAAAACTCACAAACTACATAGCCTAGAAATATAAAAAAGATATGTCATGAATCTGTAAAATATATGTAGCAGTACCTGTAACATACAAGATATGAGTTAACTGACTGTCAGTAAGGCTTCTAGTCAGTAGTAAGCTATTAGTAGCTAAGTTTGGGTGGAGTCAGAAGTTATATGCAGGGTCAGACCTCAACCCCTGCATTGATCAAGGNATATACTATAGAAAGATTAATTTGGGCACCTATCAGGCAGATGCTATATTGTTTTCATTTACTTGCATTCTCTTCTTAGGTCCTTCCACTGGAAAATCAAATGAAAGAATCAAAACGCTTCCCCCAAGCATTGAATATTGGCATGGGGATTGTCACAGCACTGTATGTATCATTAGCTACTTTAGGATATATGTGTTTCCACGATGATATCAAAGGCAGCATAACTTTAAATCTTCCCCAAGACGTGTGGTAGGTAGACAAGAGTTTGTTAACCTAATTTGTATATTTTATAAATATAATTTACTAGTGTTTTATGATAAAGATGTATTTTTAGTTTTATGATTTAAACATTTAAAATCTTTACTGTGGTTTCTTTATTTGTGTAATCTAAATTTTTTTCATAATCTTCAGAGGAGATCATCTGATTTTACAGATTTTTGTGGCATATTTTTAAAAGATTAAAAATTACAGGTTGTTCCAAATTTGGATAACAGATGAAACATGAACTCTTTTAATATGGACTCACTTTAATAAAAAATTTAATACTTATCCTTGCTGCCAAAAATTTAACATTCTGGGTTTCTGATAAAATCATATAACCCATCACTTATGGCCCTCAAGGTTTTAGTGGTCAGCTTTAATACCGTATGTGCTTCAGTCCTTTCTGAACACAGGACACATTATACAGTTGACCCTTGAACAACAGGGGTTTGAACTGCACGGGTCCATTTATATGGATTTTTTTTCAATTAACATGTTAGAAAAATTTTTGAGATTCATGACAATTTGAAAAAACTCACAAACTACATAGCCTAGAAATATAAAAAAGATATGTCATGAATCTGTAAAATATATGTAGCAGTACCTGTAACATACAAGATATGAGTTAACTGACTGTCAGTAAGGCTTCTAGTCAGTAGTAAGCTATTAGTAGCTAAGTTTGGGTGGAGTCAGAAGTTATATGCAGGGTCAGACCTCAACCCCTGCATTGATCAAGGGTCAACTGTAAATAGGGTGGTATATTCTCTTTAATATTAGAGTCATATTCTGCTAAATGAAGCAATATATAGAGTCTTTATCTTCTTCCAGAGATTAATCTTTGGAGATTTAATAAAGATATTGGCAGTGATTATGGTGTAGACTTGCCCCCTTATTTATGAAATGGAAAGTAACTCCTTAGTTTTGATAAATGCAAAGAATAAATGCTGACTTAATATCATGCTGCTCCTTTAGCTGTTTGGATGGAAGTCTGTGAAACCTTAAATTTAAATATTTTGACTGGCTTCCTGATGAGAGTTTGATTGCTGTTCAGTAGTCATTAACCTGGGTCCTCATTGGAGTCCAAAATGTAGAACAAATGTGTGTAGGGAAACATTTATGATAGGGAGAAAGTACCTAGAGTAGTTTCCAGGTTGCACAAGTTTCACATACGCAGTGTGTTTATCTTTTTTTTAAATTACAGTTTTACTTTAGCTATGATGTATTTAGGAAGGCATTCCAAGATGGAACCGTTTCAGTGGTATATATTTGTTTCAAGCTGGAGACATTACTACTAACAACACATGTGATTGTTTGGCATTTATTTCATTAACCTATTTTATAGTTAATATAATTTTGTTTCCTTCAAAAGTGCTCCTTTTTATCTTTTTTGTAATGGTTTAGTATGGAGTATAGAAAAACAGCTTAATATAAGAGGATCAAGATAAGAATTCTGGTAGTTCAGTTTCTCTTTCAAAGATAGTATAGTGTCTCGAAAACAGAATGATACATTTTTCCACTTGAAGTAATGTTTAGACTAAATCCTAAAAGCAAATTTATAAGTAAATTTGACAAGTACTGTAAGATGTAGGTGGGGAAACGATCTCAGAATTCTCCCCTACCCTTAATCATGAACGTATCTGAAGAAAGTCTTAAGGGGGAAGAAACGGAGGTGGGAGTGCCTGCGTGTCAGGCTGAGACGCTCCTCTCCCCAGGGAGCTGGGAACCTGGCAAGCAGCAGTGGGCACGGAGGTGGAGGGCATGCTTTTGTTTTCACAGCTAAACCTCAAGGGGTGGCACTGTCCCTGCAGCAGCTCTAGTGCATCCGTTCCTTTTTCTGCACCCACGTCCCACCTTTGCCTGTTCCCTAATTGCTATGGCTCCCCAGTTAGAAAGGAACTCATTATAAGCCTTAATTAAAAACAGACAATCAAATCAAACAGCTCTCCACTTTCAGGTTCTGACTATTTTTTTAGTCATACAAGATCATAGTTTCTATTCAGGAAAGCCTGGTTAGACACCTGCTTTTTATTTAGAAAAGGGGAGCCTTGTATCCTTGGAAACAAAAATCTGTACAAAACAGGAAAGCAAGTCAAGATACTCCCCTTTAGTAACACCTTCTTGTGGAGACATGCCTTTTCTGGCCTACAGTCTATTTCTTTATGGTCTGCAACTGTGCGTGTGTCCTCAGTTGCTTCAGGCATGTCTGACTCTTAGCGACCCTATGGGCTGTAGCCCAGCAGGCTTCTCTGTCCATGGAAAGAATACTGGAGTGTGTTGCCATACCCTTCCCCAGGGGATCTTCCCAACCTAGTGATCATATGCGGCCCAC
>SJYV01034114.1:327037-362395 GCA_006410875.1 Neotragus pygmaeus
GCATTGGAGAAGGAAATGGCAACCCACTCCAGTGTTCTTGCCTGGAGAGTCCCAGGGATGGCGGAGCCTTGGTGGGCTGCCGTCTATGGGGTTGCACAGGGTCGGACACGACTGATGCGACTTAGCAGCAGCAGCAGCCTGGATGAAACTAGCCACTAGATCAGCAAGGGTTAGAGGCTAGAAGCTCTTGCCCCCATTGAAGTGCATTTCTCAAGGAGGCAAAAACTGTGAAAATAGGTACAAAGTTTATTAGTAGACACACCACACAATCACAAGTGCGAGGGCCCAATGGAGAAAGTTTGTGTAGCTGAGATAGATGTAAGGCAGAGATGCACACCCGGAGGGAAGGGGTGGGGTGTCCCCCTTAGCGATGAGGAGCACTGCAAAGAGGCAGTTAAGGCATTCATATAGGGCAGTTCTTCTGGGTCTTTGTTTACTTTGGGCCAATTATCTGGTTTCTTTTTCCACACCTGACTTACCCTAGGACCCTCCCCATAGGCATGTGCAACACCATGGACTATAGCCCCCCAATCCTAGGCTGGAATCCATTTTCCAGTGGATGCCAGGCAACCTTGGCATCACATACCATGGGGGGGGGTGCCCCCTCCTTTGACCCCGAGGAGCTTTTGTGCACATGTTCAGTGTCTCCCTTGCCCCAAGGATGGGAAATATATGACCTCTTGATCCTTTACTCAAACAGGGTTTAGCCCCTCTCTGTTTCTGCCGTGACTGTTACCTTAAGGTGTGCACAGAAGGCATAGCCTCGCTATTTTCCCTGTTTCTGTTGTTATTTCTATTTCCAAGTGCAAAGAGGAGGCTGGTTGTAAATACATAATCTGGTGCCCCCGCTATCTCCTGTCTCAGGAAATGCAAACAGGAGGCTAGCTGTAGAGTGTCCAGCCTGAAGCCCATTTTTTTTTTTTTTCAGTCCCAAGAAATGTAAGCAGGAGCCTACCTGATTCCTGCCTCAGATGTGAAAGCCAGTGACTGTCACAGGGGCCTAGGGAGCCCAGCTACCAGCCATGAGAAGCTGTAAAAGGCTTTTGATGTCACGTTGGCTTAAAGTCTCAGAGTCCATGTGGGGTATTCCTACAATAAAATGTTGAGTTAGAGAGCAGCCCCAGAATAAAGCAAGTATGGGTTAGAGAGACTCCACGTTATTAATTACTTAATACCTTCAATCTTAGTGAGGCATCATCCTTTAAAACTAGTTATGAGTGATATTGTTCAATGTAGTGCATTTAGCTTTTGAAGTAAAGGGTATATTTTAAAGATTATAATAAAGTAAATTGGGCTTCCCCGAGGGCTCAGGGGTTAAAGGACCTCCTGCAATGCAGAAGACACAGGAGACACAGGTTCGATCCTTGGGTCGGGAAGATCCCTTCAAGGAGGAAATGGCAACCGACTCCAGTGTTCTTGGAGCCTGGCAGGCTACAGTCCATGGAGCCTCACAGAGTCGGACACGACTGAGCGACTAAGCAATCAAGTAAATTCACAGTTCTGAGCTAGAACAGGAGCACCTTGAGGCAGAAACCCTCCACCTCTGGGTTTGTGATGCCTCTCCATAATATAGCACATTACTCAGCACTTAGTAAATGTTCATTAAATAGTATTCTAGGTATAAAAGCATTTCCTTTGTAACTGCTAGTCTTAATTGAATGATGTTTTGGCAGTGTTTTTCCAGGATTTCCACTAGAGTAACCCAAATAACAGACATTCTTCTCCTAAGAGATATCAAGGGTATATTAAGTTTTCAGATAAACAGACATTGAGAAGCAGCAAAGTGACTTCTTCCATCTCACACATGGAATCCTTTTGAAGCACACATTGGATAGGGAAAATTCAAACAGGAGAGAAGCATGTAAGAACAGGGAAGATGTCGGGTAGATATTTTAATTTACTTAGATAAGTGAACTGGGACTTCACATTCTCCACAAAACAGAAGAAAAAATCTTAAGTCTGAGTTCCTGTTTGTAGCATACAGGAACTAGGAGGTTGAATATTCTGGGAAATATAGATCACAAATAGTGGCAGATAATCAAGCTGTCTTAATTGATCCTACCAGGAAATCTGGGAGTTGACCTCTGAGGAATTTGTTATCTAAGATGAAAATGTTTAGGCAAGAATGGAATCACCAAGAGGCACAGTAAATAAAGATGTAGAGAAATATAAGGAAACAGGATAAAGAAGATTTGTATATTCTGAACTATTTTTTCCACTCTCGCCCTCAGAAATTGTTAATGATATTCTTCCAATATTAAAGTTGCCTATATCTAGGAATCCTGGCTGAAATGACCTCTGCCTTTCCTTTCCTCTGCCTGTCTTCTTTTTTCATCACAGTAGATATTATTAAATTTTTGAAACTATTAGTATATATGGCCAAGATTAGTACATATGGACAATTACCACAGATACATGCTTAAAACCAAAATGAGAACAAAGGTTGATAAACATGTAGGAAAGTTGAGTATAGAAAAATAGAGTGCTTGAAATTATGAAACATAGAAATTAGGGGGTTCTTGAAACAAAAATAAAAATGGAATAGTTGATTTTAAAATACTGTAATGCTTCTCTTTAACACTGATTTCTGTATTACTCTCTGATGGATCCTTAACAAATATACCAGCTTCTAAAAAGATACTAACCATTTTATCTCCCATTTTTACTCTGGGTAACAGCAAATGATAGTAATTACATATAATTAATATTACTGAGTGGTGTTAATAATAACCAGATTCTTAACCTATATAATGTTTTATACCAATAGAAAAGTTATTCAACCTATATGTGTAATGATATACTTTTAGATATATTGTTAATCATATTTTTAAAACATGTAAGTTAAAAGATAATTAGAAAAAAGGACTGTAATAATAAACTGATAAGAATATTCAATTCTCCAAAATTATGTATCAAAGTATATGAAGCAGGAGTCTTTTTGGTTATTTTGTACATTTCAATAGCTTGACCATTTATGTTTAAACTTTAAAACATCAAGGTGAGAAATATACCTTGAGGTCTTTTTAATAGTAAGTTTGTATTGTTCCTAGCCCTAAGGCCTTCCTTCTTTCCTTAATTTTGTTGTTTGTAGTATTTTCAAATCTGTTTCTACTCAGCTTTCTTCCTTCCTCCTTCACTCCTAGGATGAATACATTATAGAAGGAGACTTAATCAAATTCCTTCTTGTTTGGCAGCTGTTTAGGAAAACTGTTTATAATCTTGACATATTAGTGATCATGCAGTATTTGTCTTTTTCTACCTGGCTTATTCACTTGCATAATGCCTGCCAAGTTCATGTATGTTGTCTTGTGTTTGCTCATGCACGTTGTTTTAATATGAATCTAACTTTCTTTTTATTTTGGTTATTTTCATTTTATTTCTTTTATTTTTATTATGACTTAGATAAACAGGGAATAGATTGGTGTTTGCCAGGGGCTGGTGGATTGGGGAAAAGAGAAGAGTTTGGTAAAACGATACAAGCTTTTGGTTAAAAGATGAATAAGGTCTGAGCATCTAATGTATAATGTGGTGACTGTGGTTGATATTACTGTACTGTATGATTGAAATGTGCTGAGAATAGAATCGGTGTTCCCACCAAAACAGAAAAAAATAGGCAAATATATGAGGTGATGGATGTGTTTGTTAATTAATTCCATTTGTGGGAATTCTTTCACAATGTATATCAAATCATCATTTTGTAGACTTTAAATGTCTTATAATTTCATTGGTTAGTTAAATGTCAGTAAAGCTGGAAATAAAAGAATGACTAAATTCTGAAAATTTTTAACAGGTTATATCAATCAGTGAAAATTCTGTATTCCTTCGGCATCTTTGTGACATATTCAATTCAGTTCTATGTTCCAGCAGAGATAATTATCCCTGTGATCACATCCAGATTTCACGCTAAATGGAAGCAAATCTATGAATTTGCAATAAGGTCCTTCTTGGTTATTATTACTTGTAAGTATCACTGCACACTTATATCACAATGATTTTTATTGTTGAATTTCTTCTAATGAAGCTACTTAAAGTGTATTTTTTGTATTTTTGAAATAATTTTGTTCACCTAACTAGATACATTTTGGTTTAAAATTCTGTTATTCTACTGATATAGAAGAAAATCATAAATCAGATCCTATCACACGTAAAACAAGTAACCAAATTATTATTTTCAAAATAATATCGCTCATGATTGAAATATCAGTATATTTAAATCAGATGTAAAAGTGACTCTTTATATGGTTAATAACATTTTGCTTTGGCTTTCTAGTTTTCCTGAGGTTTTTTATATCCGCCAACCTTTGTATATTTAACAGTTCAGTTCTCCATGACTACCCATATGAATGGGTTTTGTTCTGTTTTGGTCTTTAACAGTTTTAGTGGCTTATTTTACTTACTGTTTGAAGGAGTGTGTATAATCTCTTATTATAGCTTCATATTATAAAATGCCCCACAAGGTAGAATTGATCATGGAGACTCGTGGAGAGGGGCCTTTAGTTGGGCGTGGCACCGCCACAGTGACGCAACGGTTCAGAACTCAGGCCTCCCACTTCCTTGCTGGGTCTTTAGTTAAGTTACAAACCATCTTTGAGCCCTTTCCTCAACTATGAAATGAAGATAAGACATTTAAAAATATGAACAAAGTGGTTAGAAGTTGCTGTTAATACTATGATTGTTGTCAACACTATTATTATAATTGCAAAGAGAAAGACGATTGCCACACAGACCTATCTGATGAGATTGCCTAGGATGATACCAAGGATGAGATGTCTGGTGATTAGGGGACAAGCAACTTTGGAAATTCTAGAGAAGATTTGAGTAACTGTCTTGGCCCATTCGAGGTTAGAGAATGGTAGAACTAGAAATTCTGGGCAACTCTGTAAATTTCATTGAGCACCTTGGGGTGGAGCTTATGCCTGGATTTAAAGAATTGGGTGTATTATATTTTGTTCAAGGAAACAGCAAAGCTGGGCAAAGTAGATAAAGTAGATAAGGCATACTTTTTGAAGCAATTAATTAAATGAAATATGTCAACTAATAAGAGAAATCACATTGAGGAATGAAGTCAGTAAACCCATACTCCAATGATTAATGAAACACCCAGGAGGAAAAAATTATTTTAAAATGTTTTAGAATATTCTTTACACATTACTTTTATTGACATTTTGACAGCTGTACTAAATAAAAAGGCGTATTTCAGGCAAAGTCCTTTTATCAGGAGATGTAAGGCAGTTCTATTCTGAATGCATGTCTCCTTTAAGGTTAGCTATTGAATTTTAATAACTTCACCCACTTCTGCACGTTGGCTGCTGTTACGTTGAGCTCCCTGCCTGCTGCGGTCCAGACCAGACTGCACCTCTGCCTCCAGGAGTTTATTCCCACAGCCAGGGCTTTTCCTCAAGGGCTGAGTAGATAGCACCGAGAATTGCAGCCTGTTCTTTGTTGCTGCTTTCTTTTAGTTAAAAATAGAGAAGCCTGTTTAACCATATGTGAGGGCTATATTTACAGCATGCACTGGACACAGAGAACACAGACCATATCATATGCCCTTCTACTTCATTGAGACACATCGCTGGACACTGACCTTCATTTAAATCTTTGGCAGGTCCTTCCAAGTTAAAATCAACTGATGTTCATGATAGACCTGTTTTGTACCCATTCTCCAAAGCACTTGAAAATGTCCTGGGGAGGACTCCTTACTGACGGGTGTGTAGAGAGCTGGCGGGACCTTGACCTGTCTGTAGAGCAGGCTGTGCAGCACCAGCAGGGAGAGTGGAGGCCCAGCAGGTTTGCGCGTTTCAGGCCCCACAGTCCTTTCCAGGTGCTCGGTCCATGTCTGCAGGACAGATCTGCAAAGTATGGGGCTCATCAGCTTGGGATGTATGTTATGGCTAGGTCTCCATTTAGTATTGAATCGCCGTTTCACAGCATCTTCTTCATGTAATCAAAAGCTTGAAAGGATGGGTCAGGCTCTTCCTGCGTGTTCTCCATAGATCCTTACCTGCTAGGTAGACATTACACAGGCAAGAGAGAAGAGTGACTAGCAACTGGCCAGAGGCCACCGTGGACTGCAATAAATGCCTTTTATTTTAAAGGCAAACTTGTAGAAAAAGCTGCTAAATTTTGATTTCAAACCAGTATTTTGATCCCCTGTTTGAATTGAACCTACAAAATATGTTAAATACAAATTATTTCTGTTATTGTCCAGTTCATTGATCCTTTTACTGTTTCTAATTTGAAAAGTCCTTGGATTTGAGAGTATGCTCGCTTCTTGGCCTTTTGGTTAAGATCAAGTGGTGGCTCAGACGGAAAGCGTCTGTCTACAATGTGGGAGACCTGGGTTCGATCCCTGGGTCGGGAAGTTCCCTGGAGAAGGAAACGGCAACCCACTCCAGTACTCTTGCCTAGAAAATCCCCTGGACAGAGGAGCCTGGTGTCCATGGGGTCGCAAAGAGTTGGACACGACTGAGTGACTTCACTTTTTTTCACTTTCTTCTTTTAGTAAACTATGACTACATAAAGCGTAGATCTTTGGTAGTTTGTAGAATACTAAGTAGATGTACCAGAACCATTTAACTTAGTTGTCACAGTAGCTGAAAATAAGTACCATTCTGTGCCCTGGTATTCTGTCTTAGAGTCAGTAGGTATGTGGAGAGGATCATTCACTGTGCAACTTGAATTTATATACTGCAACTAGAGAAAGCCTGTGTGCAGCAGTGAAGACCCAGTGCAATCAAAACTAAAACTAAATAAGTTTTTAAAAAGATTTACGAGCTAGAGTGTTGTTGATGTTACAGTATCAAGCATTTTATTTTTTTCTCTGATATATCTGCTTTTACCATTAAGATGTAGGAAAATGGGCCTTTTTTTGCCATTGCTTTTTTTTTTTTCCATGTCAGAGACAACTTTCTACCTTAAGGATACATTCTTTTCCTCTGTAATACAGTTTTTGGAAATACTGAATAAGATTAATTAGTACTTACTAGATGTATTCATCGGAGAAGGCAATGACACCCCACTCCAGTACTCTTGCCTGGAGGGTAAATGGATGGAGGAGCCTGGTAGTCTGCAGTCCATGGGGTCGCTGGGAGTCAGACACGACTGATCGACTTCACTTTCGCTTTTCACTTTCACGCATTGGAGAAGGAAATGGCAACCCACTCCAGTGTTCTTGCCTGGAGAATCCCACGGAAGGGGGAGCCTGGTGGGCTGCTGTCTCTGGGGTCGCACAGAGTCAGACACGACTGAAGCGACGTAGCAGCAGCAGATATATTCATAATAACTGTCTGTAAATGACAAAGGGCAGCATATTTATAGTAATCCTGTAGTGAATATTTGTAATTTGTAATGAATAACCTATCCTTATCCAAGCTATCCTTTGACTTACTATTTTTGCGATTTTTGAGTTCTTCTATGTCAGATTTGCCTAAAGTATATATATTTCACTTTCTTCTCTACTAATATTATCAAATAACATTTCAAGCCATTTTTACTAGCAAATATATATTGGTTATATAACATTTAAAGAATGACTATCTAACTGATAAATTTCATGATTTAAAAGCATTTGGTAAATGGAATTTTAGTCTGAATAAATAAATTCTAAAATACCATAGTGTTTCTCCAGATGCTTTTCCAACAATATTTCACTTGATTTACTCATAACAACTTGGCCTATTGGAAAACATTAATAACAAAAAGCAGACTCCAAAATGAAAGGCTCTTTAGATGACAGGGTGGTAGTTGTGTTGGTCTGGTTGTCCTTTTAAATACTGCCATCTTCTATATATTTTTTCACAAAATAGATAAAAGCAAATGGGTTTTGAAATGTTCTGTTGTGATTGAGAGTCATGCTTTATACTTCCTTTGAGAGAAATGTTAAAATGGTATAGCACACATCCATTAAACAAGGATTCACTTTATACTTCTAGTTTAGAGTTCCAACTTCACATTATTTTACTTAGGAAGATTTATTGTACTTCAGTCTTGTAGAAGTACAGCTATATTTATGATTTCAAAATAACTGTTTTAGGATTTTAGCTTTCATAATAATGTAAATAAAAAGCGGTAAGTAGTAGTGTGTGGTTCTAAGAAATGTGGTGGTTCCAAATTAATGCCACATCCTCCTGGAAAAACACTGAGAACCACAAAGAGAATCCGGGCAGTGAGAAACCATAAACTAACAGTTAATAAGTAAAGAAACCAAGAGACCAGAGACTCGAAACTTGATTACAAAGAGCATGAGTTAAATTATGCACACCCCCCCACACACAGAAAGTTTAGTAGGAGACAAACATGCAGGAAAAAGAAAGGCAAAGGAGAGTAGCCTTAGAAATAGAAGGATGACAAAGAATAGTGAGAAAACTGATAGCTTTTGAAGACAAGGAAAGGAACACCAACACATACGTAATTAGAGCCCTCCCAGCTGGAACTGTGGTCACACAGTCATCTTTGGTGGCGGTGGGGATAGAGTTGTCACAGCTTGCATGCCAGCAAACTTAGCTACTATTTCTGGTAGCAACTCCAGCCCTTCACAAATCATTCAATGATTCAAGGACAATTCAGATTTGGATCCCTGGGTCAGAAAATCCCCTGGAGAAGGAAATGGCAACCCACTCCAGTATTCTTGCCTGGAGAATCCCATGGACGGAGGAGCTTGGTGGGCTACAGTCCACAGGTGTCAAAGAACTGGACATGACTGAGCGACTTCACTTTCACTTTCAGAGAAAGAATATGTCTCGATTTTTGCAAACCTTCTATTGATACCTTTTGGTAAGATAAAGACAAGATCAAAAAAGTGCTGTATCAAAACTCGCAGAAAACTTGTCAATAGCTTGGCGTAAAATCCTGCTGAGAATAATGGTGCATATTTTTTTTAGCTTTTCATTTTGAAATAGCTTAGAAAAGCTGTACAAGAAAGTAGAATTACCATAAACCCTTTCCTGTGTTTCCTCTAATGTTAGCAGCTTACATACCACAATACAGCTGTTAAAGCCAGGAAATTAACATCGATAAAATGCTGCTAACTGATCTGTAGACCTCATTTTGATTTCACTGGTTTTCCCTTTTTCTGATCCAGGAACCAATTCAAGGTCCCACTTGAATTTAGTTGTTAGGCCTACTAGTCTCCCCTAGTCTTGACAGTTACCTTTTTTTGTCTTTGTTTACCTTGACATCTTTGAAGTGTCAGTAATTCTGTAGAATTTCCTTCAGTGTAGACTTGTGTGATGCTTTCTTATGATTAGGTTGAAGTTAAGCATCTTTAACAAGAATTCCACAGGTAATGCTTTGCACTTCTCAGTACATCACATTATGGCTTATGACTGCTGATGTTAACTTTGATCACTTGATTTAAGGTGTTGTCTGTCAGGTGTCTCCACAGTAAAGGTACTCTTTTTTTTTCCCTTTGTAATTAATGAGTTTTTAATAGGGGTATTTCCTGTTGTTATACAGTTGGTGTTAAAAAAAAAAAAGTGTAAAGTGTTAGTCACTCATTCGTGTCCAACTCTTTGCAACCCCATGGACTGTAGCCTGCCAGGCTCCTCCATCCTTTGGATTTTCCAGGCAAGAATACTGGAGTGAGTTGCCATTTCCTTCTCCAGGGGATTTTCTGACCCAGGGATCCAACCCAGGTCTCCTGCATTGCAGGCAAATTCTTTGTCATCTGAGCCTTTTGCCCATTAATTTTAGAATCCTTCATTGACTTTTCCTGCAACAGTTATTACTGATGGTGTTTACTTAATAATGATTTTCTGTTTCCATGGTTTCTTCGATTTTGGTTAATTGGAATTCTAATGTAAGAAATAGTTATCTCTTCTCTTTGATTTAACCATTTGTTTATACCATACCAGCCCAGATTCTGTGCTTTGTAGAATGAGCTGAATGGCAGAATAATGAAAATGGATTCTTCACCCAAAACCTCATAGCAAAAATTAAAAGTTGTTCATGTAAGAAACCCTATTGATAAGTCAAAGTCTGAGAAACATCACTCAGTGTTTTGGTTTCTTTCTTTATTTTCATTTTTAGCTCAGAACAAAACATGACAGATGCTTCTGCAAGCAATAGTTTCATAGTGCCTACTTGCATCAATTAATTTTAATGTATTAAAAGTATCTGCAGTTAGTGTTTACATAGGTATTAGATATTTACATAAGGAGGATTTGCATTTTCAATTTTCTAGGTGCCGGTGCGATCCTTATTCCTCGTTTAGACATTGTGATTTCCTTCGTCGGAGCTGTGAGCAGCAGCACGCTGGCCCTGATCCTGCCGCCCCTGGTTGAAATTCTCACGTTCTCTAAGGAGCACTACAGTATATGGATGGTCCTGAAGAACGTTTCCATCGTGTTCACTGGAGTTGTTGGTTTCTTATTAGGGACATATGTAACTGTTGAAGAAATTATTTATCCTACTCCCAGAGCTATCACTAGCACTCCACACGGTCCCTCTTTAAATTTGAATTCGACATGTTTTACATCGGGTATGAAATAGTAGAAGCAAAGATGTGAGTCTTCAGTTTGGAAATGATTTAAGAACCACTAGGTCACATTGGCAGTACTGATAAGCTACAACATATTTCTTGGTTTTAAGTATTAGCAGCAATTTCAAAAATTTTAGTTTTGAAAATTGAAAAAATTAAAATGTAAAATAATTAAAGAAATACTGTTACTTGTCTTTCAGTCAGAAATGATTCAACCAAGATTCTTTTACCTCCATGCTATTCTTTTATCACCTGGTTGAGGAGAGAACAGGGTTTCAGCATTAAGAGAATTAAAGAAGAAGGTATATAGGAAACTAAAATCTGACCACCCTAATGAATTTCAAAGTATACTTCATGTTAGTATAGAAATATCTCAATTGTGTTTTTATTAGAGAGCCAGATACTTACGTTTACCCTTTGGAAGTTTAGAAAACCCTCATTAGCCATGATGTATCAGAAAATCCCCCAAACAGAATTATTTTTAGCTGATCTTCATAATGAAAATCAAGAGGGCCTGTGCAAGTGTCTGACTTGGTGTTTCAACCAGATATGATAGAGACTTTAAAAGTTGTGAAATACAAATTCCCTTTTTTTAACCTGTGGAAATAGATACCCAGGATGGTTAAAGTTAACTTGATTGAGACCACTCAGCTTGAGATCGAGAGAACCTGATCTTTGGATTCCTGGTCCAGGATTTTTTATCTTTCACGTCACATCCTAGAAAAAGAATAAATTATGTTCAGTTCAACTTTAGTGTTAAGTCAGTTTAATATGATGTTTGCCAAGTGCATGTGACCTGAGCAGACAGGGAGCTCTGAAAAGCCTGCAGTGCAGCCGTGGGGCAGAAGCAGTGCTTTAATGAGCCAGTGGAAACACTTTGCTGGTTCAGCTTCCGGCAGGTGGACGGTGCCCAGCTGTCCTGTGTGTGGCTTTAGCTGTCCTACTGTTTGTTCCTTTCTAGATTTGTAGGTACCATCTTTCCTAATGACAAAAAAATAGATACCTGGCATGATACAGGACCTGTGCCCTCTTTCTGGCAAAATAAGAGAAAGATTCAAGCCAAGGGAAAATTGAGACAATAATAAATTGTTAAATACTGAGAGCTCCAGGCTTCTTCCAGAGAAATGCATTCTATTCTATTCCTCCATATTTTCAAGCCCAGTTATTAACCAAAACAAATAATCTCAGTGAGCATGGAAGATGAAAATGGTTAAATTTAAAATTGAGAATCATAATTTTTTTAAAATCATAATTTAAAACATTGAATTTTTTAGTCAGGTTGGTGAAAGATATCACCAAGATCATTGCAGTGTATATAGTCTCTATTTTTGTATGTAAATGTCAGTTCAAATATTTTTTGCTTACATCATAGAGTCGTGCATAATCCTAAAGGTATATCAGAAACTGTTTTGGTACAAATTCGTCAGCATCAAAACTTTTTAAAAAACATTTGCGTCAAGAATCACCAATAATTGTTTATGACACTTCTATGTTAAATCTGTTATGTTGAACCTTTAGTCATGTTGGGAAAATGTGGAAGAAATTGTAGGAAAAGCAATTGTCATTAAAGCTCATGTTGTATAATCTTGAATATAAGAGTAAATTAGGGTATTTTTTTTAAGATATGTAACTGGGTATAAAGTGACTTGAAAACTATTATATAATACAAAGCACTATTAGAGTTTTTGTCAGCTGTCTCAGATAATATTTCTAGTCTGTGTGAAATTTTATTTTTGTAGTTTTGCCTTTGTTTATTTTCTTTATGAAATTTATCAACTTCAGTGAAATATCAAATGTTTGATCATAGCAACATATAAATCTTAATTTATATATTGTGAACAAATGTTGAGTATATTTTCAGAGTCAAATTGAAATGCAGAAAGGAAGAGGGGGGGAGAATAGTTTTAGTTCCTAACAAGAAACACTATGTAGACGTAAATGCACTCTATATAAGGATTTTTGATAATTTATTTCATTGGCAAAAAAAATCAGGCAATATTTTTCCTTTGAAAATTATTTTTAATGAGTCATAACATTTTTGGAATGTTATTAGAGAAGATACTTTGATCAAACCAGCTATTGATTTTATTTGGGGACCTGAAAAAATGAGAGTGATTGCACCTGTCAGATTTTTTATCCACTATCTTTGGTCCATTGCATTCTGGCTAAAATGACTTCAGCATTTCGTCTGCCACCACAGTAAAACACCTTTGGAAAGCCAAGCAGGTGTCTTATGAACTTTACTATTGGAATGGGGAAGATAAAGGAAAACTTTATTCACCCCTGAAAGTCTCAGAGATAAGCCAGTCACCTCTGTTGCTTTCCAGCCAAAAGAGTATCTCCAGTTTCAGAGTCAGCTTATCAAAACACTGGCTCTCAGACCTTTCTTTTTTATCAAAGAATCTGTTTTTCCTCGAATGGCGTGGTTTCTCCACAAGTGAAGAAATAAGACCTGGTTTTTCTTAAAGGCCAATTTGTATAGTGTTACCAAATGAAAAACATACTATGTTAGCAAATGCCACATTATGTTTTAATCCTGTCCTCTGGATTCTCCTCTGTTGAAATGATTTCTGCCTCTTGTCTGTGATGCAGTTAACATTTTTGTAAGTGTTTTATGCAATATGCATGTTGTAAATGTCCTAATGTGGCCTAATTTCATTCAGTATTTTTGTAGTAGTTGTAGAAAAGCTAACTGCAAAGTGCTATACAGATATTAATTGGGATATTAATTGAAGTTCTAGATCAGTGACATGTCCAGCTGTGGGCATGCTTTACTCTAGCTTACCTGTGACATCTCCTCTGGGGCTGACATGCCAGAGAGGTCAGAACAGCAGCTGAGAAGTGCATTTGTTTATTGATAATATGTTTCCCCTCATTTCTTCATTTGCAAGGGAGAAGATACATAGCAGAGCTAATAGAAGTAATACATAAAATTATTTAACTGATACCAGTGGCTCAGTGAATATTTTCTGTTGAGAAAATAACTTGGTAAAAACAAAGCCAATGCTATAAAATGAGTTTTTTAAATGAGTATTTTTATCTTTTTGCCTCAGTTAGCTCGCCTTCATAAAACAATTTGAGAGACTTTGATCTAAAAGGTATAACAAGATATTTCCTAACATTAAACGGCTGACTGTAATAACTAACAAATTGGCAGTGTGGTTAACCATAATCTTATTCATGCCACTGGTGCTCACTAGGCTAAACACCATTCTCAAAGTTATTGGTTCTGACCTAGGAGATAAGAAAACATACTTTAGAAATGTTATTTATTGCCCTATGATAAAATGAAATGACAAATCACTCCCATTCTTAAAATTATATGTCAAGGTTACCTAGTCCTGATGTATCCACATATACACATTCCAGTACTCTGTGTTATATGCTAATATAATTTGCCTTTGAAATTGGATCCAGACAGATGTGTGTTGAAAGATCACCCTGAAAATGATTCCTTTAGAGTTTTCTTGATAACAAATAGGAAAACACATGCTTGTACCGTGAATAAATTAAGCTGTGGAGTTTTGTTTCTTGAAATGATGTTGTTTGTTTGAGTGAAAACTACATATCAGTGCACTTGAGTCAGTTATATTCCTTTTAACTTATTTTTCTTTATAATATGAAAAAATGTCTTTAAAAGTACTGTAACTTCTGAATTTTCAATAAAAAATATTTTGCTTGCAAATGCCTTTTTAAAATAAATTTGTCTTTTAGAAGGTTAAATGACACAAATGTCATAAACTGCAAAGGGCACTAGTATATTCTACTGTAACATTTTAACCAGTCTTTGAGGTTAATTCCTTGTCATGTGACCTTCTACATTGGAAGCTGCTGTTATGCACCACCGAGATATAAGAACCTAAGTTGACTGAAAATGAAAGGTCATACTCAAAACAGTGACCTGAACTTCCTGCGGAGGACATGCTGGGAGGGCGGTCTGCCGGTGCCACAGCCACGCTATCGTTTACCGTTCTCTTAGGGTCAAGACTGTACCAGTCACACTAATACGTTTTGCTTGCAGTATGCCAACCCCAAATCAAAGACCATAAAGGTATTTATACCTTGACATTCTGCTCTTGTGAACTTAAGAAAAGGGCATTCCATAGTTCATGAGAAGAGAAAGACTCTATACCTAAAGGTGCATTGGCAGCCTCATGTGTAATAGTGAACAGCTGAAAACAACCTAAATATTCAACACTAAGGAAATCATAAATTGTGATATTTTAGCCTACAGTACAATTTTAGCCTAGAGAGCCTACAGTACAACTTATATTTTAGCCTAGAGATTACATTATTCTACTAATGTTGTACTGAAGATTAGTAATTTGGTAAAGAATAAATACAAAGTTAATTTTTTAACTGCAACTCTATAAAAATATGCTTTTGGACCAAGACAGGAAGATAAGCAGGAAGTAAACCATGGTACTGAGAGAGAGAGAGGGGTTTTACGTTTTACTGCTTTTGAGTAGTTACAAGAAGGCACTGAGAGAAATAGGGTTTTGAGAGTGGGACAGGGAGTTTATAAAGCTTTAGTAGTAGTACATGCTTTTGTTAAAAAAAAAAAAGACGAAATATAAAGACAAGAAAAAAAACAACCAAACCAAAATTACAGGGTGTGGATAGGAGTGGGTACATAAGAAAGATGTGAATTCAATGAAAAGCCCTGTGGAATACTTCTTAGAGAAAAAAATATGACCACTTTGTAAAATTAACTTAGGGATTTTTTTTGTTAAATATAGAAAGTTTAGTGTTTGTTCTTAACAGATAAGCACATTCTCTCAAGATTTTACAAACAGATTGGTGGAGCTCACATCTCAAGGTGTCCACAGACCAAAGGGCAAAGAATTCTTGGAAGAGGCGCATCCGTTTTTGCAGAATGGGTTTGGTTCAGAGTTTCCCCGTGGAGGTGGACTTGTTGGCAGTGGTATGGAGGTCTTGGGTCAACACCGTTTCCTGAGGCCATGAGGTACAGGATGACACAGTAGGAGACAGTACAATGCTTCTCTAGACCTAACGCATTAATCTTGCCAAGGAATTTGGGAGTAACTTCCCCATCCTCCGTCCTGAATCTGGATCTGGCCTATAGGACAAGGACTGTAAACTGACCCTCCAACCAGCACTGTGTGGAGAGGAAAGCTGTGCTGGGTGTGGGTCAAGGCTGAGCAGGTCTTGAGTAGAACAAGAAAGTGCTGGAAAAAATGGGTAGTGCAGAAGAAAGCACCTTCAAATCACAGGCCTACAGGGCCTTACATACTTTTGTAGCTTCAGCAGCTCATCACACTATTAGGGCACAGAATAGGTGCTCAAAACACTGAGCTGGTGACTCCCCTGCCGTAAATCTTTTCTCCTTCCCCAACCTCAGCTGTGTGAAGACCAAGGTCTCCCCCACTATCTCAGCCTCCAGGTTCCAGCAGCACCAGCTGCACCACAACACACACACACCAGCTGGTTTTCATCGGCATGACCATCATGTCCTCAGGCTGAAATACTTTCTACTTCCTCCACTGTTTTCTGGTCAATCCCTGGTTATTCTTAAGATTCAACTTAGGCATGTCTTCTACCAGGAAGCCTTCCCGTTTACCCTCTCCTCCACCCAGAATGAGCTGTGCACTCTTTCCTTCACACTAGAAAACGGTCTTAGGTTTACTATCCCACTTTGCACACTGGGGTAATTCAGTTTCCGGGTCTGTCTCTCCATTAAATTAGGAGTTCTATAAGCATACCATATGTGTGTGTGTGTGTGTAAGCAATTTTGTCAACTGTTCAATACTCCTGCTGCTGCTAAGTCACTTCAGTTGTGTCCGACTCTGTGCGACCCCATAGATGGCAGCCCACCAGGCTCCCCCATCCCTGGGATTATCCAGGCAAGAACACTGGAGTGTTCAATACTAGAAGCCTATCAATCAGGCACTTTGGAGATGCTCAACAATATTTGTTGAATAAATGGTAAGGAAAAGCATTTATTTAACAAAATAAAAAGGAAAGCCCATATTAGAGTTCTCGTATTTAATAAAATCTTTGAGTACAGGGGCCAAGTCATATTTTTGTACTGACTCTTCCAGCCTTGTGTGTATTTGTTGAACAACTGTGGCCAACTCTTTTTCACTTCATATGTAAGCTCAGCAGTTGTCTTATAGAACATCCTCTGAATGAATCAAGCCTTAAACACATGTTCAGGAACTTCAGGTAATGGATGTAAAGTCCTTAAGGAAAAGACTGAAAACCCTCCTTTGCAAACCTTTATGTCTTCATGCTTTATATAAGCAGATTGTTTTGTAGAAAAAAAAAATCAGAGGTTATACTTTCTATTTATCATATAAATATATATATATATATGACCTAGAATGCAAAGGTCCATTTCTGCCTAAAAAGAAGTATGTGTCTAAAGTATAATCTCTAGTCCTGATATCTGAGGGTATTTTCCTGAACTTTTGATGCTTAAGGGATCCCTGCTGGTAAAGTCACACATTTGGATGTTTGGAATCTTCTCGCAGAGGTGACTACTCTGGCTGTTGTGAGCAGCTCTGTCTGTGCTCTGTGCTCAGTCGCACCTGACTTTTTGCGATCCCATGAATTGTAGGCTGCTTGGCTCCTCTGTTCATAGATTTTTTTCATGCAAGAATACTGGAGAGGATTGCCACTTCCTTGGAAGAAAAGTTATGACCAATCTAGATAGTGTACTTTGCCGACTAAGGTCCATCTAGTCAAGGCTATGGTTTTTCCTGTGGTCATGTATGGATGTGAGANAGTCCAAGAGTGTTTTAAATTATCTGAGCAAATACTTGAAAATCAGGAGATTTCACCAAAAATGTGAATACGAGTTTCCAGCTGCTTTTGAAAACCCAGCCAAAGGGTTGGAGCCGAGGCAGCTGTTTCCTGTCAGAAGGGCCAGTCTCCTCAGTCCAGCGTCCCAGCTCTTAGACCTGGTCATTTCAGTCAGTTATCACCTGGTGGGCCTCAGAGGATTTACTTCTGGGATTCCTGTTCTAAACAAGAACACTTTGAAGATCTCCTTAGGGTTTTTGCTCCTTGCAAAAGAGGGGGGAACTCAGGAAGGAAAAAGCCAATCAAATGAATACCATTTAGTATAAACAGATGATAAGTTTGGAAACACACCTATGTTTTAGGAAGCACTTGGACTGTGATAGTCTCCTGGGCACTTCTTGGCATGAGCAGACGGGACCACAGGGAGCTGGTAAGAGGCTGAATGTGGGGGAGGAGCATTGAGGCTGATAACTGACAGGGAGGAAGTGCGTGACTTGGGGGCAGAAGACAGAGAGAAGGGCAGCAAGTACTGGGGAGGCATCAACCACTCCTATTCTTTAACCTTCTCTCTCCACATCTCCTGTCCCAAACAAGACCCGCTTTTGACCAGCATTGGAGGAAGAAGTAAGACAGGACAGGGGTTAGGGTTATGGCAGAGTCCTAGGCGGCAGTGGGGTAATTCAGCATCAGCACCGAAAGAGAGGTTAAGAGGAAGTCTCAGCCATCCTTCTAGACCAGCCAGCTCTTAGTGGCCATTCACAGAAAGAGACGGAGGGTAAGTAAAAGGTTAAGTGCTGCCTGTAGAACTCTAATCAGGCATTTTCACGAACTTCTCTCAAGTTCAGCAGATAGTGCTATTCAAGAAATCTTTATACCCAACAGGATAGGAAATAAAGTTTAATAACCAATGAGGACATCAAGGGAGAGAGATTGTTTAGGAGAATTCTCAAGCTGCCCTTCAGTTAGAGCATCTGGAGAAGTGATCTAATTTCAGAAACTGTCTGCCTTAAGCCCTTCTCTTTATGATCTAGATGGAGGTCACACAATTAGATTTCAGTGGCCCATTCCAGGGCATCCATCAACTGGCTCTACACATAAAACCACATCTTTTGGCTTCTTGCTTTATAAAAAGTCAACATGACTAGGCAAATCTCTAAGCCATCCTGCATTACTTTCATCAGTTTCCACCTTCGCCTTTGCCTCTGTTGCTTCCAGAGCTTAAAATACACACCAGGTCTGCTGTCAGCCATGTCCATCAGTTTCACAAAGGCCTGTCTGAAGCTTGCCTCCATCTGTCAGTTATACTGGTCATGACTTGCCTCCCCTGAGAGAGTGGTGGTCCCACAAGGCATCAAAGGAGGCACGTTAATCTGGGAGTTGCATCATCAGGGCTGTGGCTGTAATGATGACTCTGAACAAGTCACTTTGACATCTCAGCATACAATCTTTAGAGGCTAAGTGATGTAGGCTCCGAAGGCTTATAGCAGCAGCAGAGGCAGGATGAGCACCCTAGTGCTCTGACTTTTGTCTCAATCTGTGGTTCTTTCCACTAAGAGTGTGCATGGTTGCACACTTTCAGATCTCTTAGTTACCAACCGTAAACAGATTTGTTCAGATTACCATCGAAGGTAGAGATGGGAATTAAATCAGGTGTTTTTCGTCTCCAAGTAAATACCTCCTGGGCTTCATTACATTCTGATTCAGAAACTGTGCTTTTAAAGAAAGTATAGGGTGAACCACGGAGAAGNTATGGTGTTATTTTAATAATTAATGGCTTACAGTTGATAAAGTTTTTATCCAAAGTTTAGCAATAACTCACAGAGGATTTATTGGCTTTCTTTTACTTAACAGCTGTTGCACCTTAATTTTTTAACTTACTGGTTTATAATTGGAGGATGATCGCTTTACAATATTATATTGGTTTATGCTGTATATCAGCTTGAATCAGCCATAGGTATAAGTGTGTCACCTCCCTCCCACCTCCCACCCCATCCTACCCCTCTGGATTATCACAGAGCACCAGATTTGAGCTCCCTATGTCATGCAGTAAATTTCCACTATCTTAATTTTACATATGGCATGGTATGTTTCAATGCCACTCTCTCAGTTCACTCCACCCTCTCTTTTCCCCCATGTGTCCAAAGTCTGTTCTCAATGTCTGCCTCACCATTGCTGCCCTGGGATAGGTACATCAGTACCATCTTTCTAGATTATATATATATATATGCATTCCAATAGTATATGGTTCCAATAATATACAATATTTGTCTTTCTCTTTTGAGTTATTTCACTCCGTATAATAGGATCTAGGTTCTTCCACCTCATTAGAACCGAGTCAAATGCATTCCTTCTTATGGCTGAGTAGTATTCCATTGGGTTTATGTACTACAAATTCTTTATCCACTCATCTGCTGATGGAAATCTAGGTTGTTTTCACACACTAGCTATTGTAAATAGTGCTCCGATGAACATGGGTGCATGTGTCTTTTCAGTTATGGTTTCCTAGTAGTGGGATTGCTGGATCATATGATGGTTTTATTCATAGATTTTTTTTTTTAAGGATTGTGTATACTGTTCTATTCTCTCTTTGGAGAGGGAAATGGCAACCCACTCCAGTATTCTTGCCTGGACGATCCCAGGGGTGGGGGAGCCTGGTGGGCTGCTGTCTATGAGGTTACACAGAGTCAGACACAACTGAAGCGACTTAGCAGCATACGGTTCTCTATAATGACTCTATCAATTTGCATTCCCACCAACAGTGCAAGAGGGTTCACTATTCTCCACACCCTCTCCAGCATTTATGTTTGTAGACTTTTTGATGATGGCCATTCTGACCAGTGTGAGATGATACCTCATTGTGGTTTTGATTTGTATTTCTCTAGTAGTGGTGTTGAGAATCTTTTCATGTGTTTGTTAGTCATCTTTATGTCTTCTTTGGAGAAATATCTTTTTAGGTCTTCTGCCCACTTTTTGATGTTGCTGTTTGTTTTTCTGATATCGAGCTTCATGAGCTGCTTGTATATTTTTGAGATTAATCCTTTGTCAGTTGTTTCATTTGCTTTTATTTCCTCCCATTCTGAGAGTTGTTATTTACTTTGCTTATAATTTCCTTCACTGTGCAAAAGCTTTTAAGTTTCAGTTCAGTTCAGTTGCTCAGTCGTGTCCACCTCTTTGCAACCCCATGAACCGCAGCACTCCAGGCCTCTCTGTCAGTCACCAACTCTCAGAGTTTACCCAAACCCATGTCCATGGAGTCAGTGATGCCATCCAACCATCTCATCCTCTGTCATCCTCTTCTCCTCCTGCCCTCAATCTTTGCTCCAGCATCAGGGGCTTTTCAAATGAGTCAGCTCTTTGCATGAGGTGGCCAAAGTACTGGAGTTTCAGCTTCAACATCAGTCCTTTCAATGAAATCCCAGAACTGATCTCCTTTAGGATGAACTGTTTGGATCTCCTTGCAGTTCAAGGGAGTCTCAAGAGTCTTCTCCAACACCACAGTTCAAAAGCAGCAATTCTTCGGCGCTCAGCTTTCTTTATAGTCCAACTCTCACATCCGTACATGACCACTGGAAAAACCATAGCCTTGACTAGATGGACCTTTGTTGGCAAAGTAATGTCTCTGCTTTATAATATGCTATCTAGGTTGGTCATAACTTTCCTTCCAAGGAGTAAGCGTCTTTTAATTTCATGGGTGCAGTCACCATCTGCAGTGATTTTGGAGCCCAAAAAAATAAAGTCTGACACTGTTTCCACTGTTTCCCCATCTATCNATGCCATGATCTTCATTTTCTGCATGTTGAGCTTTAAGCCAACTTTTTCACTCTCCTGTTTCACTTTCATCAACAGGCTTTTTAGTTCTTCACTTTCTGTCATAAGGGTGGTGTCATCTGCATATCTGAGGTTATTGATGTTTCTCCCACCAATCTTGATTTCAGCTTGTGCTTCCTGCAGCCCAGCATTTCTCATGATGTACTCTGCATATAAGTTATATAAGCAGGGTGACAATATACAACCTTGACGTACTTCTTTTCCTATTTGGAACCAGTCTGTTGTTCCATGTCCAGTTCTAAGTGTTGCTTCCTGACCTGCATACAGGTTTCTCAAGAGGCATGTCAGGTGGTCTTGTATTTCCACCTCTTTCAGAATTTTCCATAGTTTAGGTAAACTTATTCCTAAGTATTTTATTCTTGTTGTTGCAATGGTGAATGGGTTTTTTTTTAAATTTATCTTTCTTATTTTTCATTGTCAGTGTATAGGAGCACAAGGGGTTTCTGTATATTAATTTTATATCCTGCAGCTGTAGTATATTCATTGTTTAATGCTAGTAATTTTCTGGTAGCATCTTGAGCACTTCCTGTGTAAATAATGATGTCATCTGAAACAGTGAGACTTTCATTTCTTTTCCAATCTGAATTCCTTTTATTTCTTTTTCTTCTTGATTGCTCAGCGAGGACTTGCAAAACTGTTTTGAATAAAATAGTGGTGAGTGTAGGCACCCTTGTCTTGTTTCTGATTTTAGAGGAAATACTTTCAGTTTTTCACTATTGAGAATAATATTTGCTGTATGTTTGTCATATATGGCCTTTATTATGTTGAGGTATGTTCCTTCTATGCCTACTTTGTGGAGAGGTTTTGTCATAACTGAGTGTTGAATTTTGTCAAACGCTTTCTCTGCATCTGTTGAGATGATCATATGATTTTTATATTTAACTTGTTAATATCGTGGATCATAGTGATTAATCTGTGTAAATTGAATAATCCTTGCATCTCTGGGATAAAGCCTCCTTGATGATGATATATGATGTTTTTAATGTGTTGTTGGATTCTGTTTGCTAGAAGCTTGTTGAGGATTTTTTTCATCTGTGCTCATCAGTGATTTTGACCTGTAATTTTCCTTTTTGTGACATTTTTTGTCTGGTTTTGGTATCAGAGTGATGGTGGCCACATGAAATGAGTTTGGGAACTTTCCTTTTATTGCAGTTTTCTGAAAGAGTTTAAGTAGGATAGGTAGTAGCCCTTCTCTCAACTTTTGGTAGAATTCGCCTGGGAAGCCATCTAATCCTGGGCTTTTATTTGTTGGAAGGTTTTTTTTTGTTTGTTTGTTTTTTAGCAGTTTCAATTTCTGTGTCTCTGATTGCTTTGTTCATATTTTGTTTCTTCCTGTTTCAATTTTAGAAGGTTATGCTTTTCTAAGAATTTTTCCATTTCTTCCAGGTGATCCATTTTATTGGCATAGAGTTGCTCATAGTAGTCTCTTACGATCCTTTGTATTTCTGTGTTGTCTTATGTAACTTTTCTTTTTACATTTCTAATTTTTTTGATTTGAGTCTTCTGCCTTTCTTTCCTTGATGAATCTGGCTAACGGTTTGTCCATTTTGTTCATCTTCTCAAAGAGCCACCTTTTAGTTTTATTGATATTTCCTTAGTGTCTTTGATTTCTTTTTTATTTGTGCTCTGATCTTTATGATTTCTTTCCTTCTACTAACTTTGGGAGTTTTATTCTTCTTTATCTAGTGGCTTTTGGTATAAGGTTAGATTTTTTATTCAGTGTTTTTTCTTATTCCTTAAGGTAGGCTTGTATTGCTATAAACTTCCCTCTTAGCACTGCGTTTAGTGCATCTGATAGGTTTTGAGTTGTGCTTTCATTGTCACTTGTTTCAAAGTGTATTTTGATTTCTTTTTTGAATTCTTCAGTGATCTGTTGGTATTCAGAATTTAACTTCTTAACCTCCATGTGTTTTTATTCCCTGCTTTTTTTCCTATAGTTGATATCTAGTCTTTTAGTGTTGTGGTCAGAAAAGATGCTTGAAATGACTTCAGGTTTGTTTGTTTGTTTTTAATTTCATAAGGCTTTATGAGCTAAGATGTGATCTATCCTAGTGAAAGTTCCACGTGCACTTGAGAAAAAAGTGAAATCTTTGTTTTTGGATGAAATACCCTGTAGATATCAGTTAAGTCCAACTGGTCCAGTATGTCATTTAAAGCTTGTGTTTCCTTATTAATTTTCTGTCTGGAAGACTGTCTGTTGGTGTCAGTGGGGTGTTAAAGTCCCCCACTGTTATCATGTTATTGTCCAGTTCCCCTTTCAGAGTTCTTAGCATTTGCCTTAGTATAGAGGTGCTCCTATGTTGGGTGCATATATATATTTATAATTGTTATATCATCTTCTTGGATTGATCCCTTGATCATTAGAGTCCTTCCTTGTCTCTTGTAACAGTCTTTATTTAAAATCTATTTTATCTGAGTCTTGCTACTCCCACTTTTTTTAAATTTCCATTTGCATGGTATACCTTTTTCTAGTCCCTCACTTTCAGTCTGTGTGTGTCCCTAGGTCTGAGGTGGGTCTCTTGTAGACAGAATATATAGGGGTCTTGTTTTTGTATCCATTCAGCCAACCTGTGTCTTTTGGATGGAGCATTTAGTCCAATCACATTTAAGGTAATTATTGATATGTATGATGCGATTGACATTTACTTTATTGTTTTGGGTTTGTTTTTGTAGACCTTTTCTTTCTTTGTATGTTCCCCTGTCTAAAGGAGTTCCTTTAACCTTTGTTATAAAACTAGTTTGGTGATGCTGAATTCTCTTTAACTTTTGCTTGTTTGTAAAGCTTTTGATTTCTCCTTCAAGTCTAAAGCAGATCCTTGCTGTGTTCAAGTAATCTTGGCTGTAAGTTTTTTTCCTTTCATCACTTTAAGTATATCCTGCCACTTCTTTCCAGCCTGTACAGTTTCTGTTGAAAGATCAGCTGTTGGCCTTATGATAATTCCCTTGTATGTTATTTGTTGCTTCTCCCTTGCTGCTTTTAATATTTGTTCCTTGTGCTTAATTTTTGTTAATTTGATTAATATGTGTCTTGATGTGTTTCTCTTTGGTCTGTCCTGAGTGGTTCTCTTTGTGCTCCCTGGACTTGGTTGTCTGTTAGCTTTCCCATTTTAGAAAAGTTTTCTATTATAATCTCCTCAGATATTTTTTTATGTCCTTTCATTTTGTCTTCTTCTTCTGGGGCCCCTATGATTCAAATGTTGTTATGTTTAGTGTTGTCCCAGAGTTCCCAGAGACTGCCCTCATTCCATTTTATTCTCTTTTCTTTCTTCTGCTCTGCTCCAGTTATTTCTTACACTTACCATTCTTCTGCCTCAGATAGTCTCCTATTGGTTCTCTCTGCCCATTGGTTCCCTCTAATATACTTTTTAATCTCAGTTATTGTGTTGTTCATTGTTGATTGTCTGTTCTTTAATTCTTCTAGTCCCTTGTTAAACATTTGTTGTAACTTTTTGGCTTGTGCTTCCAGTATATTTATCTGTGCCTCTATTTTATTTCCAAGGTTTTGGTCCATCTTTACTATAGTTACTCTTACTTCTTTGTCAGGTAGAGTGCCTATATCCTCTTCATTTGTTTGGTCTTGTGGGGTTTTACCATGTTTTTCGTTCATTGCATGTTTCTCTGTCTTTTCATTTTGTTTAATTTACTGTTTGATATCTCCTTTCTGCAGCCTGGAGGGTCATAGTTCCTCTTAATTCTGGAGCCTATCCCCTGTGGGTGGGGTTGGACCAGTGTCATGGTTGGGAGGACTTGGGCCCGTGGTCTGGCGGATGGAACTGGATCTTGTCTGTGAAGTGCAATGCCACGTCCGATAGTAAGTTTTGGGGTATCTATGGGCTTTGTTTGGCTTTAGGCAGCCTTCTACTAATGGACAGTGTTGTGTTTCTGTCTTGCTAATGTTTTGGCATGAGGCTTCCAACACTGGAGCTTGCTGGCCTTTAGGTGGGGTTTGCTGTCAGTGTCAGAGGGAGACCTTTGGGAGAGCTTTTGTTGACTAATGTTCCATGGGATTGGAAATTCTCTGGTGGTCCAAAGTCCTGGACTCAGGTCTCCTACCTCAGGGGTTCGGAAGGCCCATGAAAAATGAAAGGTTATCTCACTACTCGTCCAAGCCTAGGTTGGAGTGATTCTGGGCTTCTAGGCTGAGTGCCAGTTAGCCCTGTCCTGCCTGCAGCACCAAAACTTCATGGGCCTCACAGCACAGAAGACAAAACCCCAAGACTGATAGTGAGAACAACAGTTAATAGTCAAGAGCACCCAAAGAAATTCACACACTTACAAAGGGAAAAGTAGAGAAAAGAAAAAAAGAACAAAAACAAGAATCAAAGAGAAGAGAGCAATGAAGCCTGTAAAATTAGGAAACATAAAATGAACTTATTTAAAAATAAGATGTTTTAAAAGTGGAAAAATAAGTTATAAAAAAATAAAAATTAAAGGAATAATAAAGAAATTACATGGAAACAATATGAAGAAGAAAAGGAAGAAAAAAGGGGGGAAATGAAAGAAAAATTAGAGAAAAATGTGTGCAGAGTTGTAGTTCCACCTCCACCTCCCAGGAGGCGCTCTAGTATTGAGCTCTTCTCTGGACCTGCGTGGGAACCGCTCAGACTCTGATCTGACCCTACTCATGTGTGTACTTGCCTCATCCATTGTCCTCAGTTGCCAGAGCGAGGGCTTTCTCTTTTGTGTGAACACTCATTGTCCTTTTATATTAGACTCAGAGTCTACTTAGTTGGTTGTGTGGATTTACTCCGCAGCTTGTGCAGCTGGTGGAAAGGTTTTAGATCCTCNTCTCTCCCCCATGATTCTTTCAGGTAGCTCCCTCTCGGGGACCCTGGAATAACTGGACCTGCTGGACGGATCAACAAAGAAACTTCAAAAGTTGTACAATGAACAACACATTATAATTGCCAAAATCCCAACACTATGGATTTAACTGAATTCAATTTCACAGACACTGAGGGAGCATCTCCCAAGTGTTGATCTTATGTTAAGCACAAGAACTTCATTTCATGATGGTGGACCAAGCATACATTGGGCTGTCCTCTGCCATTAGACCCCTTTGAAATAACAGTCAAGAGATACAAAGGGAATAAAGGAATTGTAGTAAAGAGAACTGCAGAAGAGTCATCAGCAAATGAAAAATTCTTGAGCTCCAGGACCTTGCTTCAGATGTGTAAAGTCCCCCATTCATTAAACCACTGACGTCTCTGTTGCTGACTCTGGGTTCTTTTCTTTGATCATGAAGCTGAGCAAGTTCCACAAGGATCCCTTGTGGGATCCAACCCAACACTCTCTCATGTTCAGGGGAAGCTGAACAAGGCAGGTGATGTGGTGCCAGTTGGCACTCTGTTAAAATACTTTATTTTTTTGAAATATAATTAATTAACAATGTTGTGTTAGTTTCAGGTATTCAGCAAAGTGATTCAGTTATACACGTACATAACTTCATTCTATTTTAGATTCTTTTCTCATATAGGTTGTAGTAGAATATTGATTGGATTTCCCTATGCTATACAGTAAGCCTTGCCTGAGAATTTATATTATATACACTAATGTACAAGTGTTTATCCCAAGCTCCTGCTTTATCCTCCCTCCATATTTTCCCTTTAGCAAGCATAAGCTTGTTTTTGGTATTTATAAGTCTGCTTCTCTTTTGTAAGTAAGTCCATTGGTATATTTTTAATATTAGATTCCATATATGGGTGATATTATAATATTTGTCTTTCTCTGTGTGACTTACTTCATTTAGTATGATAATCTCTAGGTCTATCTATGTTGCTGCAAATGGGTTTATTTTATTATTTTATATGGGCTAATATTCCACTATTTATATATATATATATATATATATACACACACACACATATACCATATCTTCTTTATCATATCCTCTGTCAATGGACACTTAGGTTTCTTCCATGTTTTGGCTATTGTAAATAGTGCTACAATGAACATTGAGGTGCATATATCCTTTTGGATTATTGTATTCTCCAGATATATGCCCAAGAGTGGGACTGCTGGATCATATGGTAGTTCTTAGTTTTTTAAAGAACCTCCCTACTGTCCATACATTCCCACCAACAATGTAAGAGGGTTCCCATTTCTCCATACCCTCTCTAGCATTTATCTTTCATAGATTTTTTGACACTGACCATTACTGAAAGCAGATTGATTATATTCTTTGCAGCCAAAGATGGAGAAAGCTCTATACAGTCGGCAAGAACAAGACCAGGAGCTGACTGTGGCTCAGATCATGAACTCTTTATTGCCAAATTCAGACTTAATTTGAAGAAAGTAGGAAAAACCACTAGACCATTCGGGTATGACCTAAATCAAATCTCTTTCGATTATACACATTAAGTGACAAATAGATTCAAGGGATTAGATCTGATAGAAAGAGTGCCTGAAGAACTATGGGCACACATTCCTGACATTGTACAGGAGGCAGTGATCAAGCCCATTCCCAAGAAAAAAATGTGAAAAGGCAAAATGGTTGTATGAGGAGGCCTTACAACTAGCTATGAAAAGAAGAGAAGCAAGAGGCAAAGGAGAAAAGCAAAGATATACCCATTTGAATGCAGAGTTCCAAAGCATAGCAAGGAGAGATAAGAAGGCCTTCCTCAGTGATTAATGCAAAGAAATAGAGGATAACAATAGAAGGGGAAGACTAGAGACTTCTTCAAGAAAATTAGAAATACCAAGGGAAATTTTCATGCAAAGATGGACACAATAAAGACAGAAGTGGTATGGATCTAACAGAAGCAGAATATATTAAGAATAGGTGGCAAGAATACATAGAAGAACTATGCAAAAAAGATCTTCAAGACCCAGATAATCATGATAGTGTGATCACTCATCTAGAGCCAGATATCCTGGAATGTGAAGTCAAGTGGGCCTTAGGAAGCATCATGAACAAAGCTAGCAGAGGTGATAGAATTCCAGTTGAGCTATTTCAAATCCTAAAAGATGATACTGTGAAAGTGTTGCACTCAACATGCCAGCAAATTTGGAAAACTCAGCAGTGGCCACAGGACTGGAAAAGGTCAGTTTTCTAATCCCAAAGAAAGGCAATGCCAAACAATGCTCAGACTACCACACAATTGCACTCATTNTGCACTCAACATGCCAGCAAATTTGGAAAACTCAGCAGTGGCCACAGGACTGGAAAAGGTCAGTTTTCTAATCCCAAAGAAAGGCAATGCCAAACAATGCTCAGACTACCACACAATTGCACTCATTTCACTTGAAATAGCAAAGTAATGCCCCAAATTACCCAAGCCAGGCTTCAACAGTATGTGAACCCTGAATTTCCAGATGTGCAAGCTGGATTTAGAAAAGGCAGAGGAACCAGAGATCAAAGTGCCAACATCCATTGGACCATCAAAAAAGCAAGAGAGTTTCAGAAAAACATCTATATCTGCTTTATTGACTATGCCAAAGTCTTTGACTGGAAAATTCTTCAAGGGATGGNTGGATTTAGAAAAGGCAGAGGAACCAGAGATCAAAGTGCCAACATCCATTGGACCATCAAAAAAGCAAGAGAGTTTCAGAAAAACATCTATATCTGCTTTATTGACTATGCCAAAGTCTTTGACTGGAAAATTCTTCAAGGGATGGGAATACCAGACCACCTGACCTGCCTCCTGAGAAATCTGTACGCAGGTCAAGAAGCAACAGTTAGAACTGGATATGGAACAACAGATGTTCCAAATCGGGAAAGGAGTATGTCAAGGATATATATTGTCACCCTGCTTATTTAACTTATATGCACAGTACGTCATGTGAATCGTTGGGCTGGATGAAGCACAAGCTAGAATCAAGATTGGCATGAAAAATATCAATAACCTCAGACATGCAGATGACACCACCCTGATGGCAGAAAATGAAGAAGAATTAAAGAGCCTCTTGATGAAAGTGAAAGAGGAGAGTGAAAAAGTTGACTTAAAACTCAACATCCAGAAAACAAAGATCATGGCATCTGGTTCCATCATTTCATGGCAAATAGATGGGGAAACCATGGAAACAGGAACAAACTTTATTTTGGGGGACTCCAAAATCACTGCAGATGGTGACTGCAGCCATGAAATTAAAAGATGCTTGCTCCTTGAAAGAAAAGCTATGAGCAACCTAGACAGCATATTAAAAAGCAGGGACATTACTTTGCCAACAAAGGTCGTGTAATCAAAGCTATGGTTTTTCCAGTAGTTATGTACAGATGTGAAAGTTGGACTATAAAGAAAGCTGAGCACCAAAGAATTGATGCTTTTGAACTGTGGTGTTGGAGAAGACTCTTGAGAGTCCCTTGGACAGCAAGGAGATCAATCCAGTCCATCCTATAGGAGATCAGTCCTGAATGTTCATTAGAAGGATTGATCCTGAAGCTGAAACTCCAATACTTTGGCCACCTGGTGCAAAGAACTGACTCCTTGGAAAAGACCCTCATGCTGCGAAGGATTGAAGGTGGGAGGAGAAGGGGATGACAGAGAATAACAGATAACAGGATGATAGAGGTTGGATGGCATCATCAACTCAATGGACATGAGTTTGAGTAAACTCCAGGAGTTGCTGATGGACAGGGAGGCCTGATATGCTGCCGTCCATGGGGTCACAAAGAGTTGGACACGACTGAGTGACTGAACTGAACTGATACTGACCAGTGTGTGGTGATATATCATTGCAGTTTTGATTTGTGTTTAATAATTACTGATGTTGAGCATCTTTTCATGTGTCCTTGGCCATTTCTTCTTCTTTGGAAAACTATTTAGATCTTCTGCATATATTTTGATTGGGTGGTTTTTTTTTTTTTTTTTTTTTTTTGGTTTCTTGGCATAGATCTGCATGAGCTCTTTGTATATTTTGAAGATTAATTCTTGTCAGTTGTGCCATTTGCAAATATTTTCTCCCATTCTGTGGGTTGTTTTTTTTTTGTTCATTTGTTGATGGTTTCCTTTGTTGTGCAGAGACTTTTNTTTTGATTGGGTGGTTTTTTTTTTTTTTTTTTTTTTTGGTTTCTTGGCATAGATCTGCATGAGCTCTTTGTATATTTTGAAGATTAATTCTTGTCAGTTGTGCCATTTGCAAATATTTTCTCCCATTCTGTGGGTTGTTTTTTTTTTGTTCATTTGTTGATGGTTTCCTTTGTTGTGCAGAGACTTTTAGGTTTAATTAGGTCCTGTTTGCTTCTTTTTCTTTATATTACTCTAGGAGGTGGATCAAAAAAGCTCTTGCTGTGATTTATGTAGTTGGCACTCTTGATCTGCTGTGCCTTGCCGCACATCATGGAAGCCCAGAGGTGATCAGAACTTATACCCTCACTGAATGGCAATGAGGCAGTGTTAGTAAATGCTCCAGTTTTGCCAGGAGGCATCAGTGTGGTCAAAAGGGAGCTTAACTTCCACTTTCACGTCAACCTGTAAACTATAGTTTCACTGAGTGACTGCCTGCAGAAGAGAGATATAGGATCCAGGATCTCACAACATAATACTCAAACGATAGAATACAACCAAAAAATCACTTATAACAAGGATCATCTCAACATGAACAAGAAAACACAATCCATGGATGACAAAATGGCAAAAGTTCACATTTCTATTCCACAACTTACTGAGTTAACAATTCAGTACAGTTGCTAATTAACTAAAATTTTGTGAAAATTAAATGTGTTGTCAAAGGACAATTTTCAAAAACTGATGAGAGATATAAAATGAACAAAGATTTTAANCAAAAGTTCACATTTCTATTCCACAACTTACTGAGTTAACAATTCAGTACAGTTGCTAATTAACTAAAATTTTGTGAAAATTAAATGTGTTGTCAAAGGACAATTTTCAAAAACTGATGAGAGATATAAAATGAACAAAGATTTTAATTACATTTATTATACACCATGAATTACAATGCAGGAAAGAAGTGTTGAAAGAAATTTGCAAAAACTATTCTATGTGTTAGGTAGTTAGAATAGGAAAAAAGGAGTCCAGAATGGCAGTGCCTAAAAGACAAAGAATGGAAAAGCTCATGAAAATAGAAGAAAGGAAGGTCCAAGGACTGGAGTGAGACCCTTAGGTAACACAAACAGCCCTCCTGGCTAGACCAATTTACCTAGGGCAGGCTCAGGGGGAGGAGAAAAAACATATAAAAAGATGAGTCAAAATTGGGCTGGGGGCTTCTCTTCTCTTAGTGTCCTTTGGGTTGCCCCACCCTCACACCTCGAGGATGCATTTTCTTTCTTTCTAAAGGAAACTGAGCTGTAACATGGAGCTGTAACACTGGTCCATCCACCCATCCCTTCAAATTTTTGTTGTGATGAGACAGAACTGAGGAAATTACAAACTCCTCTGACATATGCATAGAGCAATAGCTGATTTTATTTCAACAGTGCACATCTAATTTACATTCCTATAGATAAGCATTGTTTTCATTGCTGTCAGTTTGTGACAAATTAACTTCTATCTCCAGAGTTATAAAATAGACTAGTCCAAGTCCCTCATGATGGAATTACTTGTGATGGAATTCAACAATTCCTGGGCCTTCAACCTTTTATTGCAAGAATATCCAGTTACCTCTTGCCCATTTCAAAGTCTAAAATTTCTCTCTACAATGATAAAATCTATAGTTTAGCCTTAGCACAGTTAAGGAAGGCAGAATAAAGAACATATTTGCTGATGTTACAGAGGAAGAAATTACATCTCTTTTATGTCTTGTGCTTAGTGTTTTTAACAAATAAAAAATAATAAAGCAAACAAAAATATCATTAACTGTGAGAAAGACATTGTAAATATTAATACTAATTTTTCTTTAGTTATCCAAAGTACAAATTTTAAAAATGCAATAACTGGTAACTAAATGCAAAATAGAAACTCATGTGCTTTGCTTATGCACAAAGGGCATAAGCTCCATCAAGTGAAAAAAGAAATGTTTTTTAAAAGATTTGAAATCATTCCAATCAATTCATTTTCTCTTGAATGAAAGAACATGTATTCCCATGTTAGTAAGTTAAGCCACAGAAGTCTAGGAAGATGAAGTGTGAACATGAGTTGTTCTTTAATGTAAACAGCCTAAATGTAACATCCAAAGGAGTTTGAAAGCAACTTCCTTGAACTGTTGACATTTGGTTGACTTATTTGATTTAAGGTTAATTCATTCTTCTGTCTACAGGTTTGATGCATTTTAATTTTCAAACAATAGTTTGTTTAGCAAGCTTCAACTATATATCCTTAAAAAATAATTGTTGTTCAGTCATGTCCAACTCTTTGAAACTCCATGAACTATAGCCAGCCAAGTTCCTCTGTCCACAGAATTCTCCAAGCAAGAATACTGGAGTGGGTAGCCATTCCCTTCTCCAGGGGATCCTCTCAGCTCTGGGATAGAACCTGTGTCTCTTACGTCTCCTGAAGGGCAGGCAGATTCTTTACTGTCTGAGCCACCAGGGCAGTCCCTTACTAAGTGCCTAAAACCACAATAAGTAGTTTTACCTTCTATCATTCAACACTATGAAAAATACTATAATTAAATCAAATTGTAATCAGACCTTGTTAGACTTCGACCATAAGTGAAAAGTTAAGATCAAAGCAAAACTGCTGAACTAAACTGATAGGAAAGCTCAGTGGATAAGACAGCACTGGAAAATGGTCACTTCTTGGACTTGAATTTCCAAAGACATCAAGAGCTAAGCAATATACTCTCCTGTGGCACATTTACGCCCCGATACAGATTCACAAGCCTCATAGAATTCTCTGTAGAGTTCACACAAATATGATGCTCATTCACTTTTCTATAACTGTGCCAAAACAGAATTCCAAACCTCGTCACATTAATTTCCACTACATATCTCACCCCTAGCCCCTCCTTCCCTACTAGACTGAGTCCTTTTGAGGGCAAAATGTGTGTCTTGTACTTATGTAGGCACCATATACATGTTCTTAGCATCTAGAGTGGCTAGCATAGAGTAGGCACATGAAAGGTTTGTTGACAGGTTAAAAGAATGAAGAAATAGTAAGTTGAAAAAAAAAAAGAAACAATTAGAGATTTTTCCAAGTTATCAAAAAACCTGTGGGGTCTGATGCCATCTCTTGACAGTGTCAGACCTGGACTAAATTATAGGACACGCTGTTGGCATCTAGGAATTGTTGCTGCTGCTAAGTCGCTTCAGTCGTGTCTGACTCTGTGCGACCCCATAAGACGGCAGCCTACCAGGCTCCCCCGTCCCTGGGATTCTCCAGGCAAGAACACTGCAGTGGGTTGCCATTTCCTTCTCCAATGCATGAAAGTGAAAAGTGAAAGTGAAGTCACTCAGTCGTGTCTGACTCTTCGTGACCCCATGGACTGCACCCTTCCAGGCTCCTCCGCCCATGGGATTTTCCAGGCAAGAGTACTGGAGTGGAGGTGGGAACCCACCCCCAAACACATATATGTTTTGGAGCTGGGTACTAGAATGGAGCTGGGTAGTAGAATTATATTAGCAGGGCTTCCCAGGTGGCTCAGTGGTAAAAAAAAAATTTGCCTGCCAATGCAGGAGACATGGGTTTGATCTCTGGGTTGGGAAGATCCCCTGGAGAAGGAAATGGCAACCCACTCCAGTATTCTTGCCTAGGAAATCCCATGGACAGAGGAGCCTGGTGGGCCACAGTCCATGGGGTCACAAGAGTCAGACACATCTTGGCAACCACACAGCAGCAGCAGCCTCAGACAGTCCCTCGGACACTCTGACCACAGGGAGATAAAACCTAATTAGGCTGGCGAAAAAACCATCTACCCAGGTGATCTTCTTTGCCGTAAATTGATATACTATGCCCTGCGTGTATATACCAGTCTTTATAATACAGCTTTGTTAGTGTAACGGAGTAAAACTTGTCATCCAAAAATATCTCTTTGGCATGTGGATTATTTCCAGTTAAAAACAATCAAGGCCCGAAAGACTCAAGATGAAATTTTATCCTTCTCCCTAAATGTCTGAAAGAATTTAGAGAGAGGGACTGTTTCAGCACCTGAAAAGAATATGGGCCGGTTGTGGTGGGGGAAACTTTGCCTCTCCCCAGTTTTTTAAATCAGTCATTGAAGGTTCTCATTTTCCCTGTAAGAGCAAAAGGTTTTTGCAAGTCTTTTAGCCACCAGTGAAATGATCAGGTGAAAAATTTTAGATAGGAGTCTGTCATCAAAAGTAAATTCAGTTGGAATTTCCCTAGTCATCCAGTGGTTAAGAACCCACACCTCTATGCAAGGGGCACAGTTTGGCTTCCTGGTCTAGGAAGATTCCATATGCTGTGAGGCAACTAAGCCCATGCACTGAAACTGCTGAGCCTGTGCTCCAGAGCTGCACTCCCCAGCAAGAGAAGCCACCACAGCGAGAAGCCGTACTCAACTATAACGAAGGGCAGCCCCTCCTCCCTGCAGCTAGGGAAAGCCCACGTGCAGCTATGAAGACCCAGAGCGGCCAGAAATAAAATAAATTTTTAAAAATAAAAATTGAAAAAAATATACAGTTCTATGAAGCAGCTCAAGATCTGAATCAAACTTCGAACAGGAAGGCAGGGGACTGAAATATTATTTTAAAAGCCTCTCTCACCCCCAGCTGTGAGTCACTCCATGGGCTGAGGGAAAGGAGGGCAGGAGGCTGGGCTACCATCTGAGTGAAGCCACGGCTGGATCGGATCAGATGTGGTTCTGACAGTGCCCCCACTGTCTCTGTCCGGCCCAGCAAACATTTAAATCTGCCAAACGCTTACTTTTCCACCTCCATGTTAATTGCCTTCTTCCTCGTTGAGGTCCCAAACCACAATCCCCACCATTCTCCCTTGGCCTTTAGCTGAAGATGGTACTTAAGGTGAGAGCTTCAGGGATTTTGCTAAGTTTCTCAGTTTTCCTGGATCTTTTCCAGGTATACATGTTATTAAACTTTGGGTGATTTTCTCCTGTTAACCTGTCTCATGCCAACTTAATTCTTAAGCCAGTCAGAAGAACTTAGAAGGGTAGAGGTTAATGTCTTCTTCCCTGATACTAGCATGTATCAGCATCTCAAGTTTAATCAGCTCTCGGATCCCATCCAGAGAGAGCCTCTGAATGCCAGACCCTCGTGAAGGTGGGTGCCCCTGGAGACACCTGGCAGGCCTGGCACTTGGGGCCTCTCCTGGAAGCAGTCTGAATTCCTAATGCTTCTCCTTTACGGTCTGCGAATATCAGGAAATGGCCGTCATGAAAACAGAAGAGAGCATGCAGGGAATGGTAGACGTAACGGGAGCCAGGGACAGGTTTTTGGGCACATTACAGGGGCAATAAAAAAAAAAAAAAAAAAA
>SJYV01034114.1:362496-437032 GCA_006410875.1 Neotragus pygmaeus
AAAAAAAAAAAAAAAAAAAGGAATTCAAACAGACAGAGCTGAAAGCTCCATTTGGACAGTGGAGAATTTCTAGAAGAAACTGGCCAACAGCCAACATTGTAGGAGGTCCGGTGCGACGAAGGTTGAGCAGAGGCTACTGGCTTTAGCATCTGATTGCTCCTCATTAGGGAGCACAGTGCTTTGAGCATGGGGAGGATGAAAGTGAGGGAAGTGAGAAGCAGTGTCACTGCATCTAGGGGCATGCTTCACGGAAGCTGGCTGGGAAGGGAAATAAGATAGATGAGGTGGAAACTAGAGGAGAGTGGAGAAGCTTCCCTGGACCTTGAGGTTCTCCCCTAATTGCTGCCAGAAGGAAGAGTTGTCTGGGCTACAGCTCCCGCGAGCCTCCAAGTCTTCTCCCTGGGGCTGGGGTGGGAACTGTCTCTTCACCACTCTTGCAGCACCAGGAAGGCATGCACAGCTGCAGGGTGGGTCTTAGATGAGCTCTCCTCTGTTCTCCCTTTGCTCACTTATGAATAGAGTTGCCCACCCCCTTTTTTTTTTGGTTTGCCTGTTCCAGTCTTCACTGTGGCATGCAGGCTCTTAGTTGTGGCATGTGGGATCTAGTTCTCTGACCAGGGATCATACCCAGGCCCCCTGCCTTGGGAGCTCAGAGTCTTAGCCACTGAACCACCAGGGAAATCCCCCAATATAGTTGCCTTCTGAACCAACTGAAACCATTTATTGCTTAAGGAAACAAGTCTCTTGCCAGTAGTTTCTTGTCAGGAGACCTGTGACTAGTTCTGGGTGCCTGGGTCACAAAGGCTGGGGTTCTGCAGCCCCACCTTCACTTGGCTCTTCTGTGTCAATCCTGGTCTCCCTGTGCTTATGACCAGTAGACACCTTCTCTGTTGATTAGGGATGGTGTCAACCAGGAGCTGACTTTGGGCCAGGTGGCTGTGGGTTCAGATTCCTCCCTCGGATGGGTGACAGAGTAGCACCCTGATGCATGATGTAATGAGTATTAGTGGCAAGGAGAGCTGTAAACATGGCAACTCTCTCTTTTTTCCTGCTGCTAAGTGCTGCTAAGTCACTTCAGTTGTGTCCAACTCTGTGCGACCACTTAGATGGCAGCCCACCAGGCTCTGCCATCCCTGGGATTCTCCAGGCAAGAACACTGGAGTGGGTTGCCATTTCCTTCTCCAATGCATGAAAGTGAAAAGTGAAAGTGAAGTTGCCCAGTCATATCCGACTCTTAGCGACCCCATGGACTGCAGCCCACCAAGCTCCTCCATCCATGGGATTTTCCAGGCAAGAGCACTGGAGTGGGGTGCCATTGCCTCCTCCATGACCTTTCTTTTTTTTTTTTCCTGTACACCATTTAAAGTTTATTTTCAAATGTCTGTCTTTAAACATGATCCATGGGGTCGCTAAGAGTCAGACACGACTGTGCGACTTCACTTTCACTTTTCACTTTCATGCATTGGAGAAGGAAATGGCAACCCACTCCAGTGTTCTTGCCTGGAGAATTCCAGGGACAGCAGAGCCTGGTTGGCTGCTGTCTATGGGGTCGCACAGAGTCGAACACGACTGAAGCGACTTAGCAGCAGCAGCAGCAGCAGCAGCAAGGGCCTGTGAAGAGTACCAAGAAGAAATGAAAACTTACAGCCACACAAAGTCTTTTGCATGGATGTTCATAGCAGCATTATTCATAAGAGCCCCAAGATGGAAACAATCCATATGTCTATCAACTGATGAATGGGTAAATAAAATGTGGTACAACTGGGTCTCTGTATTCTTGGATGTGACTCCTTAGGGGACTGGCTGTATTCATTGTACTACAGGAGTTTTATAAGGGAGTTGAACATCCATGGATTTTTGTGGGGGCTGCTGGAACCAGTCCCCTGCAGATACCAAGTGACAACTGTTTAACCCTATGATGTTGAATATTACTTGGAAATAAAAAAGAATGAATTCCTGAAGCATAATACTTACAAGGATGAACCTTGGAAATAAGTGTGCTAAGTAAAAGAAGTCATTCACCAAAAGTCACATATTCTATGATTTCATTTATATGAAATGTCCAGAAAAAGAAAATTCACAGAAAAAGGAAGTTGATTAACTGTTGCCTACATCTGTGGAGATTCAAGGGTTGGGGAGTTTAGGGTTTTCTAAACCCTAAACTGAAAGTTATTAGGGTTTATTTTCTAAACCCTAAACCGATTAAAGTTTAGGGTTTTCTTTTGGGGGTATTGCATTTTTTTTTTTCAAATGTTCTAAAGTTGACTGTAGTAATGGTTACACAACTCTGGATCTACTGATAGCCTTTGAATCCTACACTTTAAATGGGTGAATTGGATGGTATGTGAATTATATGTCAATAAAGCTGTTGGTAAAAATGCCAGTGGAGAGGCCTCCCAGGTACCTTAATTTTGGCCTTCAGTAGCTGAGGAGTCCCAGGATGTGAGCCTTTCTGGGGAACCCTATCCATGATGGCAGGCAACTCTGCTGGTGGTAAAGTCTCAGATGAGTTACTTCACTTCTCTGAGTGTGTTTTTTCCTTTGTGATCTGGGGATGAGAATAATTCTGTCCCCATGATAACATAATACATGTTATTTACAGTACCTGGAAGGTGGAAAGATTTGGGTAAATGTTGGCTAGCACTATTATCAGTGAAATGAAGATAATAATACAGATCTCACAGGTTGCTCTGATCCGAAAATGAGTTAACGTGATGAAATTACTTAACACTGTACCTGGCATCCAAGTACTGCATTTCGGACTCTTTTGTTGACCATGATGGCTACTCCCATTTCTTCTGAAGGATTCCTGCCTGCAGTAGTAGATATAATGGCCATCTGAGTTAAATTCACCCATTCCAGTCCATTTTAGTTCGCTGATTCCTAGAATCTTGACGTTCACACTTGCCATCTCTTGTTTGACCACTTCCAAGTTGCCTTGAAGATTCATGGACTTGACATTCCAAGTTCCTATGCAATATTGCTCTTTACCGCATTGGATCTTGCTTCTATCACCAGTCACATGCACAACTGGGTATTGTTTTTGCTTTAGCTCCATCCTTTCATTCTTTCTGGAGTTATTTCTCCACTGATCTCTAGTAGCGTATTGGGCACCTAATGACCTGGGGAGTTCCTCTTTTGGTATCCTATCATTTTGCCTTTTCATACTGTTCATGGGGTTCTCAAGGCAAGAATATTGAAGTGGTTTGCCATTCCCTTCTCCAGTGGACCACATTCTGTCAGACCTCTCCACCATGACCCGCCCGTCTTGGGTTGCCCCGCAGGCATTGAGTTAGACAAGGCTGTGGTCCTAGTGTGATTAGATTGACTAGTTTTCTGTGAGTATGGTTTCAGTGTGTCTGCCCTCTGATGCCCTCTTGTGACACCTACCATCTTACTTGGGTTTCTCTTACCTTGGGCGTGGGGTATCTCTTCATGGCTGCTCCAGCAAAACACAGCCACTGCTCCTTACCTTGGACGAGGGGTATCTCCTTACCACCGCCATTCCTGACCTTCAACATGGGATAGCTCCTCTAGGCCCTCCTGCGCCTGCGCAGCCACTGCTCCTCAGAGTAGCCATCATGGTCAACAAAAGAGTCCAAAATGCAGTACTTGGATGCAATCTCTAAAATGACAGAATGATCTCTGTTCATCTCCAAGGCAAACCATTCAATATCACAGTTATCCAAGTCTATGCCTGAACCAGTAATGCTGAAGAAGCTGAAGTTGAACGGTTTTATGAAGACCTACAAGACCTTTTAGAACTAACACCCCAAAAAGATGTCCTTTTCATTATGGGGAACTGAAATGCTAAAGTAGGAAGTCAAGAAACACCTGGAGTAACAGGCAAATTTGGCCTTGGAATGCGGAATGAAGCAGGGCAAAGACTAATAGAGTTTTGCCAAGAAAATGCACTGGTCAGAGCAAACACCCTCTTCCAACAACACAAGAGAAGACTCTACACATACACATCACCAGATGGTCAACACTGAAATCAGACTGATTATATTCTATGCAGCCAAAGATGGAGAAGCTCTATATTGTCAACAAAAACAAGACCAGGAGCTGACTGTGGCTCAGATCATGAACTCCTTATTACCAAATTCAGACTTAAACTGAAGAAAGTAGGGAAAACCGCTAGACCATTCAGGTATGACCTAAATCAAATCCCTTATGAGTATACAGTGGAAGTGAGAAATAGATTTAANCAGGAGCTGACTGTGGCTCAGATCATGAACTCCTTATTACCAAATTCAGACTTAAACTGAAGAAAGTAGGGAAAACCGCTAGACCATTCAGGTATGACCTAAATCAAAACCTAATATCAGCAGATGAAAAATCTTCCCCACCTAGTGTGAGGCCCTCTTCTTTCTGGAAAGCAAGCTGTCATTAAGCAGTGGATTCCAAGGACATTTTGTTTTACCATTTTTCCCTCAATGCTGCCACCTTGTGGACATCTAGGGTACTCTACCTGTGCTCCAGTCTATTCTAAGCAGAGCGCGCTCAGCTCTACCAACATCAATCTCTTCTCTCAGTGGGGCAGCTACCCCTCACTTAGGGTTTGGGCAATGTGTTCTCTGCACGTGATGCCAGTGAGATCCTCAAGCAAAGATTTCAAGCATCTCCACGCCTTGACGGGGTCAGGGCCACCAGCAGCAGCCCCAGGGACACCGGACTTTCAAGGAAGAACTGCTGATCCACCGTCTTGGGGAAAGTTTTCGTCTTAGGGGAGGCCCTGTTTCTATCTCTCACTGTTCCCTTAGGGACTCACTGTATGTGCTGGAGAGTGGATGAGGTTAATCAATGGTCAAGCAAACAAACAAATAAAACTGGTCCACCAGAGTCCAGCTGTAACCAATTCAGCTGAGCTCTCACCCACACTCTGGAAGCAATGGAAAATTACTGTTCATTTAGAGAAGAGTGATGTCATGGAAATAATGAAAGAAAAAAGGAATCCTATTTCCCTAATCCAAACTCCCCAGCTCCTTCCTCAAAAGAAGGGCAGGCTGGTTCTGGCAGTGATCTGTTTTTCACATAGTTAATTTTTCCATGTTTGACAGCATCTACTTATGTTATTGTTAGATTTATATTGTCTATGCTGATAACTGGAGTGTAATGTAGTCATGGAAAGCAGGACAAGCTTTAGTCAACTGCCAGGGTCCCAATACCCTTTCATCACTATTAACTGTGTCTCAGTTTCCTCACATGTAATATGAGAATAACAATCAGTTATTCTCTGAAGGTTCCCAGGGTTGTAGTAGGAATTAAAATGAGAAAATGTATGTGAAGCACCTAGAATAATACTTGGTACTTAGTAGCGCTCAGAATGTGTAAATTATTATAGCCTTAGCATGGGAGATCTGTTGTAAACCATCAACATGGAGCACAGCATTTACCCACAACTCATAGTGAAAGAAATTATTCCTACCTGTAAAAGATAAAAAAGCTGCTGATACGTTTCCAGTGTTTTTCTTCTCTCCTTACTCAAACTTTTGATCCCTTGGTTGTCAATGTTATTCAGTATTTCCATCTCTCCACCTTTTTTCTTATTCAGTTTGGTTCTGTGTGAAATTACATCCTGGAAAAAATTTTTTTATGGAATTACTACTTTTTACTCTGGTATTCTTCCCCCTCCTCCCTTCACAGACACCCTAAGACACATATAGCTGCAAAGATCAATTTCCCACATTCCCTCATGAAGAAACAAAGGAACAGAGAGTGTTAAACACATTAAGAAAAATCCAAATCGTGGGTAAATTTGGCTTTTGTAATATTTGTTCTCCTAAGGTGTATGCATTTATTCAAACATGTAATGTAAGCTCCAAGACACTTAAATAGGGAGAGAATAGTCTTTTTGAAAAATGATGCTGGAACAACTAAATATCCAGGTTCAAAAATTAAGAAGTCAGACCCCTACCTCACTCCATAAAGAAAAATTAACTCAGAAGAGATCATAAAGAGCTAAACGGAGGAGCTAAAACTATAAAACTCTTACAAGAAAACCTAGACAAAAGCTTTTGCTACCCTGGATTAAGCAACGGTTTCTTTTAGAGGTGTGTGTGTCATAATTTATTTAATCATATTCCTTTCAATGAACAGTTTCTTTACATCTTATTAGTATTTCAGAGAGTGCGGTGAACCTTCTCATACATGCATCTTTGTACATGTAGGTAATGGTTTCTTAGCTACAATGCCAAAAGCACTAGAAACAACCGCAACAAAAAATAAAGTGGACTTCATAAAAATTAAAACCTTTGTGTACACTATCAAAGAAAACAGCCCATAGAATGGGAGAAAATGTTTGCAAATTGGGTAAGAGACTTATATTCACCATACACTATAAAAAGCTCCTATATCTAAAAATAAAATGACAACTAAAAAATGGGCAGACGATTTCCCCAAAGATCATCTATATATGGCTCATAAGCACATGAAGAGAAGTTCCACATATAGCTATTTGGTCGTTCCACAGAAGTGAAACACAAGTTACTATGCATGCGCGCTCAGTCGTGTCCGAGTCTGTGACTCCATGGACTGTAGCCTGCCAGGCTCCTCTGTCCATGGGATTTCCCCGGGAAGAGTACTGGAGGGGGCTACCCTTTCCTTCTCCAGGGGATCTTCCTGACCCAGGGACTGAATCTGTGTCTCTTGTGTCTCCTGCACTGGCAGGCAGATTCTTCACCACTACGCCACCTGGGAAGCCCCCACAAGTTGCTATATGACCCAGCAATTTCACCGTTAGTTATATGTCAAAGGGAACTGCAAACTTATATCCAGAGAAACATGTGCCCATGAATGCTCACAGCAGCTGAAAAGAAGAAACGTTGCAGCTGTCCATCAATTGATTAATGGGCAAAAAAATGTGGCATATCCACACAATGGAATGCTATTTTCAATAAAGAGGAATGAGTACTGATTCATGCTACAATGTAAATACTATGCTAAGTGAAAGAAGTTGGTCACGACAGACCATATCTATGTGATGATCCAGAACAGGCAAATCTATCATGACAGAAAGCAGATTAAAGGTTGCCATGGCTGGCAGTTGGAGTGATGATGTTAATGAATATGGATTTTTTCCTTTTTTATTTTTAAAAATGGAAATATTATTCACATATTATGAAATTTGTCCTTTTAAAGAGTACAATTCAGTGGTGTTCCATAAAGACACAAGGTTGTGCAACCATCACCACAATTTTTAATTTCAGAACATTTTGGGGGGCTTCTCTTTGGGGTAATGAAATGTCCTAGAATCAAGTAGAAGTAAGTTTTGCACAATTTTGGGACCATACTAAACACTACTAAACTGTAACCTTTAAAAGAATGAATTCTATCATTTTGATCTATAAAAGCTCTTGCAGAAATATGCAGTGTAGAAATTAGAGATGGAAGGGAAAGGAAGCCTCTAAGTATTTAACAAAATTAAGGTTCTCAGATCCTCAGTCAGGCTCCTTTAACTATTTACAGGGATGGCTGGAAAACGTGTGGCTGAAAACACTGTCAAGTGGTCACCTCAGGCTATTGTGTCCCCTTAAGGGGCTTAAAGGGTCATGAACCAGAGTAGGTCCTTTAGCTAAGGATCCACCAAACATTTTTATGGAGATCCACAGTAAGAAATAATTTTACATCTTTTATTGGTAAACACACCCCCACATACTATTCAAAGTGATGCTCATTCTTACTATTGGGACACACTCTGATACTTCAATTTGCTTTTATTCTATTCCATTTTCAAAGGCTACTGAAGTGACACACTAAACCGATTTCACGGCCTGCTGATGGCACGTGTCTTACATGAAAGGCACAGCTCTAGGATGCCTCCTCTGCCACTCAACACTGGGTCACTGTCCCAGAGAGCAGGTGGTGAGAAAGTTGTGCTTCCCAGAACATCGTCTGCTTCCTTGAGCTCTTAGCCCCAAAGGACTCTTTGCAACATCCCCTCTGGGAGATGGTGAAGGACATGGAAGCCTGGTGTGCTGCAGTCCATGGGGTCGCAAAGAGTCAGACACGACTGAATGACAATAACTTCGCCCATAGCTGGGGTCAGTTCATAGGTAGGGAGAAAAACCCTTGGAGCTTTGAGATTAGATAGTTCTATGTAGTTACATCCACTGCTTTCTACATCAATGTTTTTATTCTTTCTCATTCTCAGCTTGGCGGGAGATGGGGGAAACCTTGACTTAATCCTTTACTTATATTCTTCTAATGGTTTATATGGTGAAAGGGGATTACATTTCTATAAAAATTTTCAAGAGGCAACATTTCCCCCCTCTTTTCACAAATATGTAAAAATACATTCAAGATGAAGAAAGGAAGCATAATTATCTCCAGGTGGGCGCTCAGGAACAGTCTAGGCAGGCAGTGGCCTGATATCCTTATCTATATATGACAGCGAAAGTGAAGGTCACTTGGTTGAGTCCGATTCTTTGCGACCTCAATATACAGTCCATGGAATTCTCCAGGCCAGAATATTGGAGTGGGTAGCCTTTCCCTTCTCCAGGGGATCTTCCCAACCCAGGGGTTGAACCGAGGTCTCCTGCACTACGGGTGGATTCCTTACCAGCTGAGCCACAGGGAAGCCTAAGAATAACGGAGTGGGTAGTCTGTCCCTTCTGTAGCTGATCTTCACAACCCAGGAATTGAACCAGGGTCTCCTGCATTGCAGGCAGATTCTTTACCAAGCTGAGCTATCAGGAAGCCCAAGACATCCTAAGACCACACTAGACTAACTGGCTTACAGTTCCATCTAACTCAGGCTTCTCTTCAAATAACCAGTGATGCGTAGATCACATAGTTCTCCCAAATACATGGGATAATTGATTATCTTGACTTTAAATATACAGAGGAAAAAAATCTTGGTACTTGCAACCTTTCCATCACTGTCCCCCCTGCCCATGGTCTCCCAACTACTTTCAATGGGGTTAGTGCTAGAAATGGGGGACTCTTCCTTTGTTTTGTTGCAGACTTCATCTTCAGGGTCCTATTTTTGGACATATACAGAAGAGGAGAGAGCAGGGGGTGGTAGGCAAGCTCCAGGGGAGAACTAAATTCCTCTGTATTACTAATATCAAAAGATTTGGTAAAGACAGGAACAGGAAGACTCTTGCGAGTCCCTTGGACTGCAAGGAGATCCAACCAGTCCATCCTAAAGGAGATCAGTCCTGAACGTTTGTTCATTGGAAGGACTGATGCTGAAGGTGAAACTCCAGTACTTTGGCCACCTGATGCGAAGAGCTGACTAATTGGAAAAGACCCTAATGCTGAGAAAGATTGAGGGCAGGAGGAGAAGGGGACGACAGAGGATGAGATGGTTGGATGGCATGACCGACTCAATGGACATGAGTCTGAGCAAGCTCCAGGAGATGGTGAAGGACAGGAAAGCCTGGCGTGCTGCAGTCCATGGGGCTGCAAAAGAGTCAGACATGACTGAGCACAACAGTTCTTATCAATAAATATTGTACACCTCAGGGAATGCTGGTTTAAAGAAGCAATGGCACTCAACTTGGTCGTAATATTTCCACTTTTCAGTGGTGCCCTAATTGCCACCATCTTTCCCCTCCCCCTGCTAACATACTGTCTGCATGCAGGTGATATGATAGAGTGCACACACTTTTGTAGAAGGCGTGAACTAGGACAAAGGGCTTGGGCTTTGGAGTCATAAAAGTATGGGTATCCACAAAGCCTAAGGAGCTTTGTGACCTTGCTGAGGTTCACCTCTCTAAGGCTCAGTTTCCTTAAATATATAAAATGGCATTAATAATAGCAATCTTACTGAGTTGATGTGAAGGTTAAAAATAATCCATGTAAGGCATTTAGCACATTTTCCAGTAAAGAAAAGGCTTAGAGAGGTTAAGGAAACATGTTCATATAAGCAATGAAGGAGCTTTATTAAGCAGTAAATTTCAGTCCTGGGTCTCAGGTAGCCCTGGGCTGCAAGTCTGTGCTCACATGATACAGAACAGCCATCAGTGGGCGTTTCAGTGATTCAAGGTTCCCTTCTATTTCTACTTCAGTCTTCCTTCAAGCTAATTAAGAGTCTAGACATTTCTTCCTCCCTATACCTCCCAGGAACTTCTACTTTGGTTATCTGTTTCTTTTTCCTGCTGCTGCTGCTTCCAACCACTATTAGCTATTTCACTTGCCCACTGACTTTGTGAGGTTTCTAGCAGGAATGCCCATTTAAAAGAATCGTAAGACACAGGGTTACTACAGAGAGCTAGAGTTGCTCTGTAAGAATCAAGTCACTTCCCTTTAAAATCTTTTCTCTCACTCAATACATGCTCATTGTTTAAAACAAACAAACAAACAAAAAATATGGTTAATTCTATACCATGCAAAGAAAAATTGCTTAGTTTTGTTTTTTTCTTTCAGCTTCAGATCAGTTCAGTTGCTCAATCATGTCCAAGTCTTTGTGACCCCATGGACTGCAGCACGCCAAGCTTGCTCCAGAGCTTGTTCACCGTTAAGTTGGTGATGCCATCCAACCATCTCATCCTCTGTCGTCCCCTTTGCCTCCTGCCTTCAATCTTTCCCAGCATCAGGGTCTTTTCCAATGAGTCAGCTCTTCACATGAGGTGGCCAAAGTACTGGAGCTTCAGCTTCAACATCAGTCCTTCCAATGAACACCCAGGACTGATCTCCTTTAGGATGGACTGGTTGGATCTCCTTGCAGTCCAAGGGACTCTCAAGAGTCTTCTCCAACACCACAGTTCAGAAGCATCAATTCTTTGGCACTCAGCCTTCTTTATGGTCTAACTCTCACATCCATACATGACCACAGGAAAAACTATAGCCTTGACTAGACGGACCTTTGTCAGCAAGGTGATGTCTCTTCTCTTTAATACACGGTCTAGGTTTGTCATAGCTTTTCTTCCAAGCGTCTTCTAATTTCATGGCAGCAGTCACCATCTGCAGTGATTCTGGAGCCCAAGAAAATAAAGTCTGTCACTGTTTCCATTGTTTCCCCATCTATTTCTCATGAAGTGATGGGACCAGATCCCATGATCTTAGTTTTTTGAATGTTGAGTTTTAAGCCAGCTTTCTCACTCTCCTCTTTCACTTTCATCAAGAGGCTCTTTAGTTCCTCTTCGCGTTTAGCTTAATTGTATATATATATTTTATAATAAAAGAAATTTCACTGTTTTATTTTCTTCTTCATTATATTCCAACCCTTTCTATCTGCCCTGAAATATTCTTCAGAAGTGATTTCCACCCCCTGGTGGCTCTGTAACATACCTGTTGGACTGATTCTATTACTTGATGTTTTGGGGTTTGGGTTGTTTCCCACTATTTGACCACTAAAAATAAAATTTCAACTGTACTATTCTTATCATCACATGAAAAATCCTATCAAANGACCAACCTAGATAGCATATTCAAAAGCAGAGACATTACTTTGCCGACTAAGGTCCATCTAGTCAAGGCTATGGTTTTTCCTGTGGTCATGTATGGATGTGAGTTGGACTGTGAAGAAGGTTGAGCACCGAAGAATTGGTGTTTTTGAACTGTGGTGTTGGAGAAGACTCTTGAGAGTCCCTTGGACTGCAAGGAGATCCAAGCAGTCCATTCTGAAGGAGATCAACTCTGGGATTTCTTTGGAAGGAATGATGCTAAAGCTGAAACTCCAGTACTTTGGCCACCTCATGCAAAGAGTTGACTCATTGGAAAAGACTCTGATGCTGGGAGGGATTGGGGGAAGGAGGAGAAGGGACGACCGAGGATGAGATTGCTGGATGGCATAACGGACTCGATGGACGTGAAACTGAGTGAACTGCGGGAGATGGTGATGAACAGGGAGGCCTGGTGTGCTGCGATTCGTGGGGTCGCAAACAGTCGGACACGACTGAGTGACTGAACTGAACTGAACTGTACCTGGCACTCAACAGTGATCAATAAATGGTAGATAGGGAGGGGAGGTTATCATTGGGATTGTTGCTGTTATGATTTTAGTGAGATTCAGGACTAGGAAGGGGCAAGGATGGGGAAAGAATTTGAAAATCTCAGTCCTCACATGCACACACGATTTTTAAAATTAAATTACGGCTCCAGAATCACCCAGCCCTCAGGGTCGTGGTTTATGGTTCTTCCTGGCTGCCTCAGGCAAGGCAAAGGAACTTCAGTGCTGAAGGTGCTTCCTGTTTTAAGAGGTGCTGGACAGGAGCAGGGAGATGGAGGCTAACAGGACCCTCCCTGACCTCGTCTGGCTCCTCTGCACCAGACAGATGGGTAGGCCTGCTCTGCAGACCACGGGGAAGTTGGGGTGCCCTTGGGCAGACCTGCTCAGAGTGGCTTTGAACTTGACTAACTTTCCAAGGTGAGGCGGACTCTCTCCTGATGTTGCCTCCCTGCTCCTCCCGATGTGGTTTAGTTGTGCTGGTTTGGAGGGATTTGTTTTGGTTTCTACCTCTTTCTTCATTTTCTCTGCTTTTATCGCTTCCTTTTACTGCCCGAAAGCCCAGTTCCCTCGTGAATTACTGTTAGAGAAACAGCAAGAGGTTCTTTTTTGACCTCTGTCTCCCAAATCTTCATTTCTCTCCTCTGTTTTCACTCCAGTGCCTCTGGAAGGAGCCACCAGAGCCAAACTCTTCTTCCAGAGGAAGCAGAGTCACACTGTTGCTAAGGATCCTGGAGGGCAGTGTCCTGAGATGCTCCTGTAGATAGGGGGCTTAGGGAGTCTGACCTTTTCTAGCTCCTGATATGCATTACCAAGGCTTTCTTTGAAGAAAGAACAGGTACTTCAGGTCCAAGGGTCTGGAGAGATCAGCTTTCCTGCCTTCCCAACAGTCCTGCCTCCATCTGCTTTTAGGTAAGTCTTGCCCCGTTTCCCCCGTTTTTGTGGGGGTTCACGCCATATATCCAATACATAGGCAATTCCTATTAGTTTCAACTCTCAAAATCTGCTCAGCTCACATCTGCTCCCTTTGTACTAACTGCAATCACACTAGTCCATATCACTGTCAACTTAAAAAGTAGTCACAAGTTGACTAGAAGTTGAGAGTTATGTTTTATTTGGTGGAAATTTTTATTCAAGCCTGGGAGACAGCTTCTCAAGAGACCTTGAGAAAGCCACTCCAAGGAGGCGGGGACAGGGGAGCAGTCAGGTTATACAGGTAAGTCTGCAGCAAGGGGCAAGTAGTTTGAGCATCAAAAGATTATTGTTAATTAAGGAAAACCAGATATCTCAAGTGAAGGAATTTAGGGAAGATGCAAGAGTCTGGGCTTACTGAAATCATTCCTTTCATAAGCATCTCAGCTACCTGGGGCCAGCCTCTTGAGATCTGACTTTTCACATCCTTAGTTCCTTGCTCACTGTAGGGGTGCGGCAGCTTGTGGTGGCAGCTTGAGGGCTGCTGGAGAGCAGGCACTGTTCTTCCTGGGCTCAGAAATTCACATTTGGTGGGCTGGAATCACAGATGGCTGTGATTCCTTGTTTATTGATATGGCAGGAAACGCTCTATTTCACACCACCAATTCTCATTTGGATTTTTAAAATAGCCTTATCATGAATCTTCCTGTGTAAAAAATTTGTAAGCTGAAACCTCAATAAATAAATAGAGCTAGGAGAATAGAAGGGAGAGCTGTCTCACCCTGTGACCATCTCAGAGCCCTGCAGGAAGAAGAAAGTCTCCTTCCTAGCGATGACTCGCCAGTGGAAAGCCGTGGACTAAACCAAGGTTTACTAGAGCCTTTCCAACTTCTTTTTCCTCTCTCTAAAAGATTTCTCCTTCCCTGGCTGTAAGGGGGTTTGCACATGGCCCTCCATGGTTGCAGACCCTGAACTGAAATTGCATACTGAGTCTGAATAAACCCATCTCTGCTGGAGAGGCATCCAGCAGTCTATTTGTGTGAGGTCAACACTTGCATCAAGCTTGCTTTCCTGGAGTCAATCACCCTCAGAAGCTGCAAGCAGCTCTTTGCAGGAAACCACCCTCAGCAGGACGCCCATTTTCTTGTCACTTGAGCGTGAAGTTACATTGGAACTAACTTGTAAACCATGCTCTACTCGTCTCTGGTCCAAGCACAGTTTTCAAAATTTTTAATCACACAATACCTTGTCTAACTTGCTGTTTCTTTCTTTAAGATCAACAGAGTGGAAATGAAGAATTAGTAATTAACAGATGACCAGATCTTTTCTCTGGCTTCGCCTCCAATAATCTCTCCAACAAACTGGGTGAACAAGATAACATCTAAAGGATGACCACGAGGACTGGACAGTCCTGCACACAGTGGGTGGTGACAACTCTGACCCCCCTCCAATCTCAATGATTACCTGAGGTGACTTTCCTTTTCCCCTTTAAACACTTTCATGGCCGAACATAGCCTTCACAGGTGGTTTTCAGGAAGCAGTGAGTCTACTCCACCATCTCCCCAGGTGCCAGCATTCTGATTAAAGTCATTTTCCCTTCTGCCATTTGTGAGTATGTAATTGATTTTGTAAAAAGTGAGCAATGGGACCTGATTCGTTTGGTAACACAGCCAAAACATTAAAAACATTTATTATTACGAAACCTATCATATAGGTTTTTATCATATGAAAGAGATCATATATGATTTAAAGAATGATCATAAAATGAACACCCCTAGTCACCCTCCAGCTTAAGAAATAGAATTTACCAGCATTCTAGAAATCCCCTATATTTCTTCCCAAATTGCATTTCCCTGTCTCCTCTCAGCGGTAACCTGCATCTTGAATTTTGTGCTAATCATCTTTGCTTTTTATTTTGTTAAAAAAAAGTATCCCTAAATAATAGATCAATTAGTATTGTTTGCTTTGGACTTAATCATTCTTCTATAAATTACTTCATTTTTCAAACTTATGCTTTTGAGATTCAGCCAAGGTGATGCATCTGAAAGCTTAAGTGAGCTCATGTCCTTCACCTGTTCAAACACTCTCAGTGGCCGCCCAAGAGAGTTAGGAACTAAATGTAGCCCCCTTTCTCTCCTCAGGCTCTTCCAGGACTGGCTCTTGCTGCTCCCCTGCGCATCTCTTATCCTCCCCTCCTTGTTCGCTCTGCTCCAGCTGCACGGGTTTCTTGGTTCTTGGGTATGCTGGCGTGGTTCTGTCCCGGGAAGCGGGATCCCTTCTGGGCCCCACGAGTGGGCGCCTGTCTGACACTCGGAAATGAATTGTCTGAGGAGACGCATGCACTGACAAGGAAAGAGAGCTTCCTGGGGAGGGCGCCAGGAGGGTAAGGGAGCCCAGGAGGAGCGCTCTGCCCGTGCCTCGCAGTCTCAGGCTTATGGTGACGGGATTAGTTTCCGGGTTGTCTCCGGCCGGTCATTCCGCCTCAGAGTCCTTTCCGGTGGTGCACACATTCCAGTGAGGAGGATGCTGGGAGGCTGGTAAGACACGTGGTGTCTCCTTTTGACCTTTCCTGAATTCTTCCCTTGTTTGGCTTGTTATTTCTATGTTCCTCACCAGGACCTCCTGTCATAAAACAACTAACGCCAATAGTTATTATTGTGCCTGGTGGTTTCAGTCTGGGATTCTGCTAACAGTCCCTACCTCAGTTTCCGCATGGGTGGCGGCTCCCTCTGCCTGGAATTCCCTTCCCTCTCTTCATGTCATTTGCTTCCTTACTTCCTTCTGTTTTCAAACGTCACATCGCAGAGGACCCCTTCTTAATTTATTCTATTTTAATGTTTCCTGAATTTCTCCCTTACTAGCTATCTCCTGACCTTGATTTATTTTTACTTATAATACATCAGCATTTGTCCTTACATTATGTGTTAATTTATGATCAACTTCCAGGCAATCACTTGTCCTGTTCACTTATCTATCAGAGTCTGGCACATATTAAACACTCAATAATATTTTTGTATTAATAACTGAATGAATAGATAAGTGAGGGGATGGGAAGACGCATAATCTCCATTAGTTCGTCCTTTCAAATCACCCAAATATACAAGCAATCTAAATGTAAACATTGTGCTTGCTTTGAAAATGCAGTTTTAAGATAGATGCCTACTCCTAGCCCAAGGTCCACCCATTATAGCTATGGATTTCTGTAGTGTAAGCCCTGGCATGTGGCTTTTCCTTTTGTAAAGCAATTTCCTGGTTTAGGTTTTAATCATGGTGGTACCTACTTCAAAGAGGCATTGCTTCCAGAAGGCTATCGCCAATAAGCACTGTTAGGGCTCACGAGGGGCTCATAGCATATGGTTAAAATATGGCCCGTGGGGTGACCTGACAAACACAGGATGAAGTCTCAGTGGCCACATTGTCCTGTGGGCATCTTGCTTTCTCCTTAAGGCGATACCCTGTTTTTCCCTGCTGGTGTGGGCTTGTCAAGACTGCCTGACCACACGACCGTGAGACCCCTTCCACTACATGACCACAAGACCCCAGCTGCGGGCTAAAGATAACTGAGGCCCCGCGTCCTCCAGGGCACGGTTTCCCATGGATAGGGTATAAGAAGGGTTGGCTGTATAGAGAGCACTGGTTTGTCTCTGAAGCCAGTTACCTTCTTTCTTTCTTCCTATCATAAACCTTTCCCTGCCTGACTGCCTGGCTCGCTCTCTTTTTCTCCTGCTTGCCTTACATTTCTGGAGCCAAAACCCGGGAGGGAAGACCAACCTCGGTAGAGGGGCTCCTCTCCTGAGGCCACCTTCGGGGGTCCCCTCCCCTGGACCTCGCCGAGGATCTGGGGTGGGCCCCGGGCCGACCCTGCACTTGCCTTGCTGGACTGACGTCCACACGCCGGCTCTCACCTCCCGGCGGCAGGGGTGGGTGAAGCCTGCTCCCTGGGGTCCTCTTTCTCTGGTCTGGAGTTGGAGGCCCTGGTGCGAGGCGGAGGATCCTGTGGCCCTTGGGCCGTGGCCTCACTCTGAGATGGGGGCGCCCGTTTCAAGGTGGACCCTGTAGCTGTTCGAGAAGGCCATGAGAAAGCGGCTGCCTTTTCTCTCGGGCCTTTCTCCTGGGTTTTCACTTGCCCTGGTTCGCTCTCCCTCCCTATTCGACTATAATGGGAAATTCTCCATCCCAACCTACAAAATCTACCCCTCTAGGCTACCTTCTCCCAAACCTAAAAACTGTAGGTTTTCAAGGAGGAATAAGGCCAGACTGACCCACTCATCACTCTAACCCGGCCTGGCCACAAGGTCGACTGATAATAGGTCCCGGGGCCAGAGAATGGAGCTCTGGACCACAGCACTTTACGGGAGCTTGGTGAGCTCTGCCGCCCCAGCGGCAGGTGGTCAGAGGGGCCTTGTGTTCAGGCTTCTGTGCTCTCTGCTCCTGGCCAGCTCTCTGCATGTCCTGCTCCACTTCTCAAAGACTTTGAGCCCACTCTGGGCCACATCCCCCAGTACTGTATCTCCTGATCCCTGTTTGGATGTTTCCTCCTCTTTTGGCCCTTCTAACCACAGTGCACCTCTAATCACCTCTAATCCTTTCACAGTAGACCTGGTCCCACAACCCCCACCTTACATCCCCTCCACCCCACCCCCAGGCCGCCGCTGCTTCCAACCCTCTCCCAGGCCTGTTTCCGAAAGGGGCTCTGGGGCTTTGCTCCACCGCCTACTACCAGAGAATCAAGTCCCTGTCCAGTCAGTCAGTCAGTTCAGTCTCTCGGTCCTGTCCAACTCTTTGCAGCCCCATAGACTGCAGCATACCAGGTCTCCCTGTCCATCACCAACTCCTGGAGTTTCCTCAAACTCACGTCAAAGTCGGTGATGCCATCCAACCATCTCATCCTCTGTCATCCCCTTCTCCTCTGGCCCTCAATCTTTCCCAGCATCAGGGTCTTTTCCAATGAGTCAGTTCTTCACATCAGGTGGCCAAAGTATTGGTGTTTCAGCTTCAGCATCAGTCCTTCCAATGAATATTCAGGACTAATTTCCTTTAAGATGGACTTGTTGGCTCCCCCTGCAATCCAAGGGACTCTCAAGAGTCTTCTCCACAGGTCAAAATCATCAATCCTGACCTCCCTAAATACCCTCCTTATGGCCTTAAAGAAACAGGACCTTGAATCCCTCCCCAGTCCCCTCCTTCTCTTATAAGAGGTGGCTGGTACAGAAGGCATTGTTCAGGTACATGTCCTATTTTCCTTCTCTGATTTATCTCAAACTGAAAAACATCTTGGCTCTTTTTCCTCTGACCCTGACACTTATTTAAAAGAATTTAAAAACCTCACCAGTCTTATGACTTGATCCAGCATGATATTTACATTCTACTCTCCTCTGCCCTCCTCCCAGAAGAGAAAGAATGAATCCGGCAAGCTTCTCAGGCTGATATCCATAAAATACATCAAACTGATGATACTAAACCTGTAGGCTCAGCTGCTGTTCCCAGGGACAGCCATGTTTGGGCCTACCAGGACGAACAGCCGGTAATCACATGGTGACTTGCCTTATTGCAAGCCTCCAAAAAGCAGGACATGAAGCTGTTAACTTTGATAAACTCAGAGAAACAACTCAAAGACTAGATGAAAAGCCAGCACAATTTCTAGCTAGATTAACAGAAGCCCTACAAAAATATACAAAATTAGATCCAACTTAAACAGAAGTTACTATTGTCCCTAATACACATTTTATTTCCCAATTTTCCCCATACATTCAAAAAAAGCTTAAAAAGGCTGAGGAAAGCCCTCAAACCTCTCAACAAGATCTTTTAAATTTAAAAATTTTCAATAACTGGGAAGAACAGGCAAAACTAGAAAAGGCTCAAAGAGATCAGGCTAAGTATTATCTCTCAGCCACTACTCTACACAGCTCCAAACCTCAATCCTCTGACAGAAAAAAGAGGTCATCTAGGCCCTTCTAGAAGTCACAAGTGTGGTAAAGAAGGACACTGGGCCCGCCCATGCCCAAAGCCCAGGCCCTCTCCAGGTCTATGTCCTAACTGTGGCATAAAGGGGCACTGGAAGGTAGACTGCCTTAATCCCCCTGCAGGAATCCGCACATCCCCTCCCGGCCCCAAGCAGGAGTCCTTGGACCCAGCTCTGCCCAGCCTCCTTGGACTCGCCTCTCAAGACTGAAGGGGCCCAGGGCCTCAGGCCTCGACTCTCATCACCTCTGTGGAGCCAGGGTGACTGTCACAGTGGCAGGAGAGCCCATCTCTTTTCTTATCGACACGGGGGCCACCTATTCTGCCACGCCTGCTTATCCCAGAAAAACCAGTCTTTCAGATCTCAGTTGTGGGGGCTGACAGTTTAGTGTCTCTACCACAGGTTACTGATCCTCTGCCTTGCACACTTCAAAATGCCCCTTCTCTCATTCATTCCTCATACTCCCAAAACCCCCTCCAACCCTTGGAAGGGATCTACTCTCCAGACTCAAGGCTTTCCTCACTATTCCAAACCTTTCTCCCAACCTGGCCATGCTACTGCTGCTTGAACCTGCTATTTCCTTGCATCCCCCATTACCCTCCTCCTCTGTAAATCCTACAGTCTGGGAGACTGATCATCCCTCCATCGCCTCCCACCATACTCCTGTTTATGTTCGTCTAAAAGACCTAACAAAGTTTCCTATCAACCTCAATACCTTATTTCCCAGATACACCTACAGGGGTTAAAACCCATCATCTCTAAGTTGTTGCATCAGGATCTTGTATGCCCTCCTCACTCTCCTTATAACACGCCTATCCTGCCTGTTAAAAAGCAAATGGCTCCTACCACCTGGGACTTGGGACTAATTAGCACTGCTGTCGGGCCCACTTACCCAGTCGTCCCAAATCCCTGTGCCCTTCTTTCCCTCATTCTCCCTTCTACTGCCTATTTCACCGTCCTGGACCTCAAGGATGCATTTACCACCATCCTTTACCCCCAGACTCTCAAGATCTTTTCGCTTTAACCTAGACAGATCCAGACACTCATCGCTCCCAACAATTAACAGGGGCTGTCCTTCCCCAAGGATTTCGTGATCGTCCTCCTTTCTTTGGCCAAGCCCTGACCTCATACTTAACCTCCGTCAATCTTGCCCCAAGCTCTATCCTCCAGTATGTAAATGATCTTCTCCTTTGTAGCCCTTCACTCTTACACTCTCAGCACCATACAGTACAACTCAACTTCCTAGCTGATCTGAGCTATGAGTATCTCCTATTAAGATTCAACTTCCTCTTTCTGAGATCGCCTATCTTGGAGTTCTCCTGACACCAACAAAGAGACATATAAGTACTGATAGAAAGCCCCTTATATCTGCCCTACCACTCCCTACATCAAAAACAGAAATCTGTCCTTTGGGGGCTTGGCTGGGTATCTACGCCTCTGGATCCCCAGTTTTGCCCTCCTAGCACAAACCCTACACCAAGCTACCTGAGGGGATCTTTTGGAGCCTCTTGAGCCTAAGTCAAACGTTCATACAGCCTTTGATGCTCTAACACCAGCTGTTTTCTCGGCTCCAGCTTTAACACTGCCTGATCTCTTGCGCCCATTCTACTCTACACCACTGAGAGACATACAATTGCCCCAGGAGTCTCAGGACAGAGGCAGGGCCATTCCTTTGCCACACTGCTTCTCTGGCAGAACAACCGGATGCCACCACACAGGAGGGCCAGCCTGCCTGCGTTCTCTGGCTGCAGCTACACTTCTCGCGCAAGAAAGCAAAACCCTACTTTGGGGACACCCACAGTCTTTCACTCACATGACCTTCAGGACTTCCTCTCACACAAGGCCATGGTTCTTCTGTCACCTTCTTGTATTGAACTAATCGCTGTCACCCTTCTAGAATCTCCCGAGTTCTCTTTTGAACGCCGCCACCTTCATCCCTAATTCTTCTGAGCCACCAACTCACACTTGTAATGAGACATTAGAAGACTTGATATCTCTTTCCTCCCATGTCTCCTGAGTCCCTTTAAATAGCCCTGATCTTACTTTATGCTGATGGTAGCTCCCATACAACCCCAAAGGGAGAAAGAGTAGCTGCGCGTGCAATTGTTTCTGACTCTGAGGTTATTGAATCCCAACCTCTCCCTGAGGGAACTTCCTCCCCAAAAGCAGAACATATTGCACTACCCAGGGCACTTACCCTTGCCACGAACAAATGAGCACAAATATACACTGACTCTAAATATACCTCCCATCATACACTCATATGCGGCCATCTGGAAAGAATGAGGGATTCTTTCTACAAAAGGACCCCCATAACTAATGCCCCGCTTATACATCAACTCCTAAAGGCAGCCGATATGCCAATGGAAGCTGGCATCATCCACTGTCAAGGTCACCAAGTGGCCTCAGACCTCATCTCATGGGGTAACAAAGCTGCTGACAAGGAGGCAAAGCAAGTCTCACTACGAACCCCTGCTCATCAGCTCACAGTAATCCCTAACATAAATCCCCTTCATCATCCCGAGGAAAAGACACGGTTATTACAAGAGGGAGCCCGACTTCAAGGAGACTGGTTACAAAAGCAAGACTGCTATATCCTTCCCCAATCCCAGGCCATACAAATTCTTACAGATGTTCATCGAGCTTAACATCTAGGCACTAAACCTCTCTGCCGCCTTTAAGGCCTCTTATCACTTAACCTAATCTCCTTTCACTCCTACAGCAGATCACTGGCTCCAGCACTGTATGTTCCTCCATCTCACCCCAGGGAGCTCTAAGCCCATTCCCTCCTTCCATTCCCCACACATCAGGCAGGAGGTCACGTCTGGGGAGAAGACTGGCAAATCGACTTCACTCACGCACCTCCTACACACAAAATAAAACTCTACTCCCTCTAGCGGACACATTTTGGGGGTGCATTGAAGCTTTTCCTCCAAGGTCAGAAACTGCCTCAGAGGCAACACAAGTTCTTAATCGAGAAATCACCGCTCTCTTTGGCCTCCCACTCTCTCCAATCCGATAATGGACCAACTTTTGTCTCACAAATCACTCAACAAGTAGCCCAGTCTCTTGGCATCACCTGAAGGCTACATATTCCTTGTAGACCTCAATCCCCAGGAAAAGTAGAAAAGGTCAACTCAATTCTCAAAACACAGCTAACTGAACTTTCTCTTGAACCTCAGAAGCCAAGGACTGAACTCCTTCGTGGCTTTGGCTCACATCAGGGCCACTCCACGGCTCCGTCTTTTCTTATCCTTTGGAGCTCATGCTTGGATGCCCTTTTCCCTTAGGTCAGTTTCCTACTAGGAGTCCCTTAATGAGAGATTATCTCCCCTCCCTTAACCTTATTGGACACCTCATGAGAGAACTTGCAGATCGCTCTCTCCCAAAGCCTCATCAAACAAATCCTACTGACTTGACACATACCTGGGGATCGAGTTTTACTTAAGACATAAAGATTTACAGCTTCAGTGGACTGGCCCTTTTGAGGTCATCTTAACCACATTGACAGCCACTAAATTGGGAGGTCATTCTTGGTTTCATATCTCCAGGTTAAAGCGGGCCCCAGGAGACACTCCATCTCCACCAAAAATTACTCCCCACTCAGACATCCCTTGCTGCTCCAGCACCATCCTGGGACCAACCAGGTTCCAATTGGATCGAATCTGAAGAAGTGGAATGCCATAAATAACCAATATTGACAAGCAAAAGGGACGATCAGATGTATTGGTTACTGGCTGGACTGGGACTCCCTTTACTTACCTTGTTTGGAATAGGACTTTATTCTGTATCTGCCTTGAGTGGACCCCTGTTAAGAAACTCTTTTGTTTCATTTATTTCCTTATGGTTTCCATCCTTTGGGGCCCTCTTTTAAGTAAATTTGAATGAACTCATTGCCCACTTTTCTACATGTAATATCACAAAACCTCACTTTTTCCACAAAAGCTCACAATCACTGATCTTTCCACACTTCTTGATTTTATTACTGATCTATGGTTACAGGGAGATTTAATAGACTTTACACCTGTACAAATTTATTTTTACACCTGGGCCCTTATCCTCATCGTTTACTCCCTTTATATATGAGCCACCACCTCACAGTACTGATCTGATTCTCTTCTCTTCTATACATCCATCATGCCCGACCTAATTCTCACTCTACCCCAGATTTAACTTACCTTTTAAAAACTTTAAACTTAACCTACTGTTTACGTAACACCTCAAATCCAACCCTGGATTTGATTGTTGAATCAGTTTGTCCATCTCCTCGCCATCTGGATCGGCACTACCTGTCTCCACAGATCAGTGGAACCACATAAACACTTCCCTCTACCACACTTACAGGGGAGAACCCCTCTTTTTGTCCTATATACACTATTTATACTCAACAGATCAAGTCAACAATCCTGATGAAATGTTTTTCTCCTTTCTTGCTGACCCTGCTTCCATCCATATCAAACCGGCTGTGGGAGGGCCTGCCACTCTGATGTCCGTTTACCGCAGTAGGCTTTCTTAGACACCACTCTGTAAATAACTCACACCCACGTCTAGGCTCTATAGCCCTGTACCTCTGCAATCACACCTCACATCCTACCTTTCCTTCAGGCCATGCTATTTACCATGTCTTGGGAGTTTCAGGGCACTCCATTGCTTTCTCAGGAAGGTTTCCTTCGGCCTCTGAAGATACCAGCCCCCTCATAGGAGCAACATGAGCTGGCTCCTTGTCAGTTTGGGAGTCAGCTAACAAATACCCAGAAAGACTCTTATTTGCTATTGATTTCAGTTGCTGCCTTACTCCTGAAATATTTTTCTTATGTGGAACCACCACTTTATGTCTCCTGACTAACTGGACAGGGAGATGCGCCCTGGTATATCTAGCCCCAGATATCTCTATAGCTCCTAACAACCAGATCCTCCCTATCCCACTAATCCACAACCAACCCAAACAAGCAATTCAATTCATTCCCTTATTGATAAGCTTAGGAATAGCAGAGGGATCAAAACAGAGAGTGCAGGGCTCACAACCTCTTTAAACTACTATCAGAGTCTCTCTAAGGATCTTTCTGGAAGCCTAGAAGAAGTAGCTGCCAGCCTTATCACTCTCCAGGGCAGCCTTATCACTAGATTCCCTGGCAGCTGTGGTTCTTCAAAACAGAAGAGGGTTAGACCTTTTCACAGTGGAAAAATGAGGCCTATGTCTTTTTCTAGACGAAGCCTGCTATTTCTATGCCAATAAATCAGGTGTTATAAAGGAGGCAGCAAGGAATCTGACAAACAGGGCCTCAAGAATATGTCAACATCTTAGTAATTCAGGGGACAACTGGTTAAGCAATTCAGATTGGATGCCACGGGCCCTACTTTTACTGGGCCCCCTTCTCATATTAACCCTCATTCTGATGTCTAGTGTGTCTGTTTTCAAAGTTTGTCCAGGATCACCTACGAGCCTTCACCAACCAGACTGTTCAGGAGCTACTTCTAACTTGCTCCAATTATCAAACGCTTCAAGCCCACTCAGATTTCCCTTAACCTACGTTCCAGCCTTTTCTTATCTTACCCCATGACTTCGCCCCAAACCAGCATGAAGCAGATACAGAAGACTGACCTTGGCCCTTATCCTATATCAAAAAGGCTGTAATGTTAGGGGTCAGAAGGGGCTCATAGCATACAGTTAAAATATGGCCCACTGCGGTGACCTGACAAACAAGGGATGAAGTCTCAGTGGCCACGTTACCCCGCGGGCATCCTGCTTTTTCCTTAATGCGATACCCTGTTTTTCCCTGCTGGTGCCTGGTTTCTCAAGACTACCTGACCATCCAACTGTGAGACCCCTTTGACTACGTGACCACAAGACCCCAGCTATGGGCTAAAGATAAACTGAGGCCCCTGCCCTCCAGGGCACAGTTTCCCATGGATAGGGAATAAGAAGGGTTGGCTGTATAGAGAGCGCTGGTTTATCTCTAAAGTCAGTCACCTTCTTTCTTTTTTCTTGTAGTAAACCTTTCTCTGCCTGACTGCCCAACTTGCTCTTTTTCTCTGCACTTGCCTTGCAAACACATTGGCCAGCACNGACTGAACTTGTGTCTTACCTCTCCTGCACTGGCAGGCGGGTTCTTTACCCACTAGCTCCACCTGGGAAGCCCTAGGAAACAATCCACCTCGATGCAAATGACTTAAAAAGTAAACAACAACAACAACAGATTACTAAATGAAAACTCAGCAGCAGGCCCAGAAATCTACATTCTAGTGAACCTCTCTAAATGTTAGTATATAAGGCTCGACAGCTGCAGATAAAGAACAACAGAGTGTGCCGAGCCCCCGCCTCTGGCCTTCTCCCCTCTACCCACTCCATCGGCCGCCTGCCTTGTACACACCAAGACTTGTGAGTAATGCCTTTGTTTTTTATCTGAAGTTTGATAATACTTGTTGCTGAAGGGTGTCTTGCAATCATAATCAGAATCACAAGGGTTGGTCCAGTAGTAATATTGAACTGGAATGAGGAGAAGTCTGTGGGGAGCTCGCTGGGGCCCAGGTGGGTGCTTCCAGGCATTTCTAGCCCACAATTCCTGTATTATTATCAATAGGCTAAAACTACCAAAAAACAAATACACGTTGCCTGGTGTCAGGGGCCACCATGCACACACGCCGCCCAGCATCAAGGGCCACCACACACGCTGCATGGCGTCATGGGCCCCCCCCCACACACACACGCTGCATGGAGTCAGGGGCCACCACGCATGCATACTAGTGATGCTGGAATAGCCACTTCTCAGTACTCCCTAGAATATCTGATAGAACATTTACTTGTCTTTTTCCAATTAGTTGCACATAATAGAAAATGCATCCAAACTGGCATAAAGAAGGAAGAGGATTTGCTGGTCTGTGTGCCTGGAAAGTCTAGCAGAAGACTGGTCGTCAGCCTGCCTGATTTAGCAGCTCAACAATTTTATGGTCGGGGGTGCACTTTTCTCTCACTTTTTTCTGCTCTGCCTCCCTGAGTATTCATTTCCTTCTCAAAAGCATCTCAGTAAGTTGGAAGCTGCCTGACTTCTAGCTGAAAACTTGCAGGAGGAAAGGCACAGCTTCTGTCTCAGCATTCCAGCTGGAATCCAGATTAGACTAGATTAGATCACGTGAGGAAACTGACCAAGGTGAAGACAGCCTCATGGTCACAGGCACTGCTCAGCACTCAGTGTCGAGGCTCGCTGCAGGCTGGAGGGGAGGTTAGTCTCCCCAAGTAAAGGGTCTGCGGGGGGCGGGGGTAGGGTGCTGGAAACCTGAGTATTGTAAGCAAGAAGGGAGGGGTGACTAGGGCTGGATAGGCCCTCCAAAACTGTCCACCAAATCGCCCATGGACACGGTATGGGAACTGTGAGGTTAAGAGTGATCAATCAAGAGTGACAAAATGAAACCAGGAGTAGAAGTAGAATAACGCTGGCTCTGCATGTTGTAAACATTTCTTTTCTTAAAAAAAACAAAAAACAAAAAACCCAAAACACTTTTTATTGAAACATAATTGATAAACAATGTTGTGTTAGTTTCAAGTTTACAGTAAAGTGATTCAGGTATATGTGTGTGTGTATACACACACACACACACACACACACACACACACGTGCTATTTTCTGTACATTCTCTTCCATTACAGGTTATTATAAGGTACTGAGTGTAGTTTCCTGTGCTATATAGTAGGTACTTGTTGATTATTTCACATATATAATAGTGTGCATTTGTTAATCCCAAAGTTCTAGTTTATTGCTCCCCCATCCTTTCCCCTTCAGTTCAGCCAGTTCAGCCGCTCAGTCATGTCCAACTCTTTGCGACCCCATGAATCGCAGCACGCCAGGCCTCCCTGTTCATCACCAACTCCCGGAGTTCACTCAGACTCACGTCCATCGAGTGAGTGATGCCATCCAGCCATCTCATCCTCTGTCGTCCCCTTCTCCTCCTGCCCCCAATTGCTCCCAGCATCAGAGTCTTTTCCAATGAGTCAACTCTTCCCATCAGGTGGCCAAAGTACTGGAGTTTCCACTTTAGGATCATTCTTTCCAAAGAAATCCCCGGGCTGATCTCCTTCAGAATGGACTGGATGGAACGGCAAGGGACTCTCAAGAGTCTTCTCCAACACCACAGTTCAAAAGCATCAATTCTGCGGTGCTCAGCCTTCCTCACAGTCCAACACTCGCATCCATACATGACCACAGGAAAAACCATAGGCTTTACTAGATGGACCTTAGTCGGCAAAGTAATGTCTCTGCTTTTGCATATACTATCTGGGTTGGTTATAACTTTTCTTCCTAACCATAAATTTGTTTTCTATGTCTTTAAATCTATTTCTGTTTTGCAAATAAGTTCATTTGTGTGTGTATATATATATATATATATATATTTAGATTTCACGTATAATTGTTGTCATGTATTTGTCTTTCTCTGTCTGACTTACTTCAGTTAGTATGACGAATCTCTAGTTGCATCTTTGTGTGTGCTAAATCCCTTCAGTTGTGTCTGACTCTTTGAAATCCCCTGGACTGTAGCCCACCAGGCTCCTCTGTCCATGGGATTCTCCAGATACGACACTGGAGTAGGTTGCCATGCCCTCCTCCACATGATCTTCCTGATCCAGGGATTGAACCTCTGACTCGGGCATCTCCTGCATTGCACCACTTGGGAAGCCCCTAGGTGTAGGTATGTTGCTGCAAAAGACATTATTTCATTATTTTTATAGCTGAGTAGTATTCCACTGTGCACGCACACACACACACACACACACACGCACATACATATAAATACCATGCCTTATACATCAATTCATCTGCTGATGAGCACCTAGGTGGTTCCACATCTTGGCTATTGTAAATAGTGCAGCTATGATCATTGGAGTGTGTGTATTTTTTTGAATTAGAGTTTTCCTTGATATATGCCCAGGAGTGGGATCACTAATTCAGGAAAAGGATATATCATGCAAATAGAAATCAAAAGAAAACTGGAGTGAGCATTTCCTTCTAGAGCTAAAGACAGTCACAAAATGTGAGGGCCTGTTCATTTTTAGAAATCCTTATATAGGGGAGTAAGATCTGAAATTGTGCCAGGTATGAGTATGACCTCTTCCCTTGGCTGGGTAGTTTTCTCCTGGACTTGAAGCAACTTGGCTGAGAGCAAGGGGAAAAAAAACAAACCACTGGGCTTCCTGGGGCAGCACAGTCTGTGATGCTGTCTGTGTTGGCTGATTTGCCTTCCCAGGGCATAGAGAAAATAACAGGTTGAGGTTCTGCTTCTTTAAAGAGGCTCACAAGAAGATCTCAGAAGTCAGCAAAGTGCTTAAGCCAAATATCCTGACCTGGGAAAAGAAGCCTGGACCTTGGGGAAAAGAGTGCCTTACAGAGGCTTGGCCTCATTGCCTGGTGCCCACCTTCGCTTTGAACCACTTTGTGTCCTGAAAAGGATTTGACAAGTCATGACTCCTGGGTTTCATCATTACCCGTCATCAATATTTAAGGAGCTGGAGAGTAGAGGTGATAATGAATGTGATGCAAAGTATAGGGAAGCATGACTGGATTGTGTGTGTGGCGGGGGTGAGGGGGTAATGTGCACGTGTGTGTATGAGATGTGATTGAACCAGTAGATGTGGATTAATCAATGACTTATTGAGGACAACCTGTAGGCATATCCCAGAGAGTTTCCTGACGCTGTGTGTCCTTTTAGTTTTCTTCTGTTGGTCTGTCTGAAGAGTGTGGTCTGCAGGTCTGAGTCCCCTAGACATTAAGTTGCTAAAAGGGTGAGCAGGGAGGGAACAGATGGAGCAGACCACACCGTGCCCACACGGCACCCACATGGACACCCTGCCCCTGCACACCATCATGAAGCCAGGCGCAGGGCTGTCTTTCAGCCCATCCAGAGATGTGAATCGTGCTGCTCCCAATCACGAATTCCCATCTCTGCAGAAAGGTGATTTAGTTAAGTCTCAGGTGACAAGAACAGGAACTCTCTCAAGTCAGTGCAGATAAAGGAGAATGTTCTGGACCCTAGTGTACAGGAACTCTCTCAAGTCAGTGCAGATAAAGGAGAATGTTCTGGACCCTAGTGTAGCATGTGCAACTGTGCTTCATGGAGCCTGGGAGGTTGCTGGGCAGCTGCCTTCTCTACTTCGTTCTCCCTGACCACATAGCCTCTTTTCTGGGATTCTCTCTGCACTCCTGTCCTGGTCTCCTCTCTGCACACAGCTTTCTTTACTGTCCTGTAATTCAGCCTTAATGTGGCTTGGTGCACCATGGTTCTGACTGATCCCAGCTTGACAAGACAGTACCGTTCCAGCACAGCTCCAATACTTCAGACCACCCTTCCTGTGCTGGTTAGTTAGTTAGTTAACTGGTTAGTCAGAGCAAGCAGCTGTGTGATCAGGGTGGAGTCCCTTGGCATAAAGGGCTAGTCCTATGGCCACTTTGGCCCATTCCTTTAGTATGGTCTGGGGATGAGGTGGTCATGCATATTGGGGACACATTTAGATTAAGAACTAATTTCTTATTTCCCTGAAATTCAAATTTAACTGGTTGACCTATATTTTTATTTTCTAAGTCTGGCCACCCTTTAGGGGGCACTCTGAGGGAATCTACCATAGGGATTAAGGAAATAAAACTTTTTCAAGAGCACTTTTTGTCTTTCAGTCAAGGGCAAATGTCAGCTTTGCTATATGCAACAAGTTTGAATCCTACAATCTTCTGAATGCAAGTTTCAAAAGGGGTATAATTATCTTATTAAAGAAAAATCATCACGTAAGATCATTACTTACATTGTTCCAAAATAAAATGTGAAATAGAGTGAAAAATAAAGCTAATATAGTGGTGGCAGATTTAACCCTACGAGTTCTAGCAGCCAGATTGAAGAACTCTCAGGTAAAGTAAGTTAGGCTTCTGACAAACGGTGAAGACTCAGTAATTTTTGGTTCTTTTGCAGGTTTCACCTTTCTCTTCCTTTAACTTACCCTTTTATAGCGAACTTTTCACATGACTATGCCATGAACACTCAGCATTTTTTTCTGGGAGTTGCTAATCATTGATTTGAGAAATGCCAATTAGTTGTAAAGTTCATTTGATAATGCATATACAGACTAATGGAATCATTTTTTTTAATAGGATAATAATTATTAAAAAATATAAGAACTGTTAAGGTAAAGGGATGGTGAGGTGTTTCTTTTCTTATAATTTGATTTATAGTTATTATAATGTTTTATGTGCAGCAAATTTGAATTACAAAATACATTTCTGAGGGCATTGTATAAAAGCATACTGTGTAAGTGTTCAAAAAAAAAAAATTTCCATGTGCTCTGGTTTTTTAGTGATCTACCTGGAGAAGGTTTGCAGTAGTTTCTGCCAGTCATTGGCAATTAGTTTGATGGATACAAATGAAGAAATTGGTAAGCAATGCCATTATTTACCAAAAAATTTTTTTAAGTGATCTGGCAGCCCTAAGACCTGGAGCTGGAACAAGGTACGTGAAGAAGGGATTCCTGAGGCGGTTTATAAAAATCTGAGAAAATCCAAGGCTCAAGGTGAGGAACTTCACCTTTCCATCTCTGGGATTGTTAGGAGAAGGTATGGGGTCTGACCGGATATGAGGAGCCTCTGGAGTCGGGGACTTGAACAACAACAGAACTTGCTCTGTCTTCAGGTTTGACAAGAATAAATGAACTGATATAGGTAATGCTAAAAACAGGCAGGCATGGAGTAAGCCCACCAGCTGTTACTACGATACCTCTGTTTCTCATGGCTCATGTCAACCTCATTTTCTGGTGAGAATGTTGTTGTTGTTGTTGTTTCCTACATGACAGGAAACATAGGTACTCGTTAGCTTTTAGATTTTATGGTATTATTTTCTTCACTGGAAGGGTTTTGTGTCAATTTTCTAATTCCAGTTAATTTAACAGCTGTGGGAACTACCCTGGGGATCCAGTGGTTAAGAATCCGCCGTGCAATGCAGGGGACATTGATTTGATTGCTGGTTGAGGAACGAAGATCCCACAGCAGTGGAGCAATTAAGCACAGGTGCTGCAACTATTGAAGTCTGTGGGCCACAACTAGAGAGTTCATGCACTGCAAGGAAAGAGCCTGCATAGTGCAATGAAGAGCCGGTATGACACAATGAAGTTACCGCATGTAGGAAGACCTGAGGCAGGCTCCCACGAGAAAAACGCCACGGATGTAAGGATGAACGAGTAGCAATCCAGCCCTGCAGGGTTGAACACCAGGTCCAAATCAACTGGATGAGAAAGATACCTTAATCGATGGAGCTACATTAAGATGAGGAGGCCTTACAAATAGCTGAGAAAAGAAGAGAAGCAAAAGGCAAAGGAGAAAAGGAAAGATACATTCATCTGAATGCAGAGTTCCAAAGAATAGCAAGAAGAGATAAGAAAGCCTTCCTCAGTGATCAATGCAAAGAAATAGAGGAAAACAATAAAATGGGAAAGACTAGAGATCTCTTTAAGAAAATTAGAGATACCAAGGGAACACTTCATGCAAAGATGGGCACAGTAAAGGACAGAAATGGTATGAACCTATCAGGAGCAGAAGATAGTAAGAAGAGGTGGTAAGAATACACAGAAAACTGTAACAAAAAGTCCTAATGACCCAGATAACCATGATGGTGTGATTGCTCACCTAAAGCGAGACATCTTGGAGTGTGAAGTCAAGTGGGCCTTAGGAAGCATCACTGTGAACAAAGCTAGTGGAGGTGATGGAATTCCAGTTAAGCTATTTCAAGTTCTAAAAGATGATGCTGTGATGCTGCCCTCCATATGCCAGCAAATTTGGAAAACTCAGCAGTGGCCTCAGGACTTGGATTTTCATTCCAATCCCAAAGAAGGGCAATGCCAAAGAATGTTCAAACTATCACACAATTGTGCTCATTTCACATGCTAGCAAGGTAATGCTCAAAATCCTTCAAGTTAGGCTCCAACAGTACATGAACTGAGAGCTTCCAGATGTACAAGCTGGATTTAGAAAAGGCAGAGGAACCAGAGATCAAATTGCCAACATGCATTGAATCATAGAAAATTCTTCAAGAGATGGGAATACCAGAGCACCTCACATGTCTTCCTGAAAAACCTTTATGCAGATCAAGAAGCAACAGTTAGAACAGACATGGAACAACAGACTGGTTCCAAATTGGGAAATGAGTATGTCAAGGCTGTATCTTGTCACCCTGCTTACTTAACTTATATGCAGAGTACATCATGCAAAATGCCAGGCTGGATGAAGCACAAGCTGGAATCAAGATTGCCAGGAGAAATATCAATAACCTCAGATATGCAGATGACACCACTCTTATGGCAGAAAGTGAAGAAGAACTAAAGAGCCTCTTGATGAAAGTGAAAGAGAAGAGTGAAAAAGCTGCCTTAAAGCTCAACATTCAGAAAGCTAAGATCATGGCATCTGATCCCATCACTTCCTGGAAAATGGATGGGAAACAATGGAAACAGTGAAAAAAACTATTTTCTTGGGTTTCAAAATCACTGCAGATGGTGACTGCAGCCATTAAATTAAAAGACACTTGCTCCTTGAAAGAAAAGCTATGATAAATCTAGGCAGTATATTAGAAAGCAGAGACATCACTTTGCCAACAAAGGTCCAGATAATTAATGCTATGGTTTTTTTCGGTAGTCATGTAAAGATGTGACAGTTGTATCATAAAGTAGGTTGAGTGCTGAAGAATTGATGCTTTTGAACTGTGGTGTTGGAGAAGACTTTTGAAAGTCCCCTGGACATCAAGGAAATTAAACCAGTCCATCCTAAAGGGAACCAACCCTGAATATTCACTGGAATGACAGATGCTGAAGCTCCAATACTCTGGCCACCCAATGCGAAGAACTGACTCATTGGAAAAGACCCTTATGGCAGGAAAGATTGAAGGTGAGAGGAGAAGGGGACTACAGAGGATGAGATGGTTGCATGGCATCACCTACTCAATGGACATGAATTTGAGCAAAGTCCTAGAGATAGTGAAGGGAAGCCTGGGTGCTGTAGTCCATGGAGTCACAAAGAGTCGGACACAACTGAATGACTGAACAACAACAACATTAACATGATCCTGATTATTAGCAAAAGCAAACAAAAGTTCTCTCTGGAGGAAGATAAAATAATCATTGACTTTTAAACATTACTCTGAGTAATTCTTTCATATACTATGTGTGGCATATAATCAATGATAAACAAGTATTTGAGGACATGAAACAATCAGAACAAACATGAGCATAAATAATAGAAAACAGAGATAGATCGGTGAAGGACAGGGAAGCCTGGCCTGCGCCAGTCCATGGGGTCTCAAAGAGTTGGACACGACTGAGTGATTGAACAACAAGACATAACTCCAGACACTTGAATTATTTGATACAGACTTTAAAACAAATGCTTATTATGTTTATAAAGATAAAGGACAAGTTTGGAAATTTCAGCCAACTGTTCAGTTCAGTTCAGTCGCACAGTCGTGTCCGACTCTTTGCGACCCCATGAATCGCAACACGCCAGGCCTCCCTGTTCATCACCAACTCCTGGAGTTCACTCAGACTCACATCCATCAAGTCCGTGATGCCATCCAGCCATCTCATCCTCGGTTGTCCCCTTCTCCTCCTGTCCCCAATCCCTTCCAGCATCAGAGTCTTTTCCAGTGAGTCAACTCTTCACATGAGGTGGCCAAAGTACTGGAGTCTCAGCTTTAGCATCATTCCTTCCAAAGAACACCCAGGGCTGATCTCCTTCAGAATGGACTGGTTGGATCTCCTTGCAGTCCAAGGGACTCTCAAGAATCTTCTCCAACACCACAGTTCAAAAGTATCGATTCTTTGGTGCTCAGCCTTCTTCACAGCCCAACTCTCACATCCATACATGGCCACAGGAAAAACCATAGCCTTGANCAGCTCTGATCTCCTTGCAGTCCAAGGGACTCTCAAGAATCTTCTCCAACACCACAGTTCAAAAGTATCGATTCTTTGGTGCTCAGCCTTCTTCACAGCCCAACTCTCACATCCATACATGGCCACAGGAAAAACCATAGCCTTGACTAGACGGACCTTGGAAACTATTTAAAAAGTGACATGTACATTTTCAAAAGATTTCTGCATGGAGGAAGGGTGAAATAACTAGCGGCAGACCAGCATCCCACTGAGAACAGAGAAAATGTAGATACAACTCAAAAGTCTTTTCTTTAAGGCAGTGAAGTGCAGTTAAAGCAATGGCCATTAGCAGGCCTAAGACTCAAAAGAGGGAAGGATCTTGGAGAGGTGAGTTGACTGCTGTAGCCACATTTTCCTAAAGGCATGTACCAATTCTGAGTGTTGTAAGGAGGCTGAGTCTGGTGAAAAGCCTGATGCAAAGCTTGGGAAAGATGCTTCAGGAGAACAAGGAAATTAGCAAAATTTTTGGCAGAGATTTTGGGGGGCAGGGGGTCAAGCACACAGATAGTTTATTCCTCTGGACATTTCTTGAATACTAGGGTAGAATGTTAAACTTTTTAGTGAGAAAACTTTGAAAAGAGCAGTGGAGTTGCCTCAACAATCTTTTGAGGCAAGGATAGAGCTTGGGGACCACTGGGGAAGCAGATACTATAACTACATAAGGTTCTTAGTTAAAAACCCAGGAGAGCCAAAGGCAGATATTCCTAATTGGATTAAAGTGATAAACAATAACTCCATCTATCAAGTTGTTGTTGAGTTGCTAAGTCATTTACAACTCTTTTTGAGACCCCATGGACTGTAGCCCACCAGGCTCCTCTGTCCGTGAGATTTCCCAGGGAAGAATACTGGAGTGGGCTGCCATGCCCTCCTCCAGGGGATCTTCCACACTCAGTGACTGAACCTGTATCTCATGTCCCCTGCACTGGCAGGAAACTTCTTTACCACTAGTGCTACCTGTGAAGCCTGAAGCTTACACTGTTGTTTGTTGTTCAGTCACTGAGTCTGACTCTCTGCAGCCCCATGAACTGTGGCACACTGTGCTTTCCTGTCCTTCACCAACTCCTGGAGTTTGCTTAAACTCATGTCCACTGAGTCGGTGATGCCATCCAACCATCTCATCCTCTGTCATCCCCTTCTCCTCCTGCCTTCAATCTTTTCAGCATCAGGGTCTTTTCCAATGATTCAGCTCTTCACATCAGGTGGCCAAAGTATTAGAGCGTCAACTTCAGCATCAGTCCTTCCAATGAACAGTCAGAGATTTTTTTATTTCCTTCAGGATTGACTGCTTAAACACAGTTTTGTACATAATGCTTGGCAATAAATAAAAGTTATTAGGCATGCCAAAGACAGGACCCTTTGACTAAAATCAAGAGAAAATAGTTATAGAAGACCCACAGGTGATCCAAGTAAAAGAGCTAGCTGACAAGGATTTAACAAGAAACATGATTAATATTTTTTTTAACAGAGGGGAAAATAAATAAAATAGATGAAAAGGTGTAAACTTTCATTAGAGGTTTGGAATATAAAATAATTCAATTAAAATTCTAAAACTGAAAAAATATAAAAGAACTAAATAAAAATTTGAATGATAACATACAATAGCAAAAATCAATAATTCAGAAGTTGTGTTTGACAAAATATAGACACAGTTGAATAGAAATCAAAGAACTTGAAGATAGGCTAGAAGAAATTATGCAGAATGGAACATGGGGAAAGAAAAGGATGAAAAATACAAAAAAAAAGTAAGAGAGGAGGTATTCAGAAGGTGTATTATGTGCTTAAATAGATTTCCAGAAGGAAAGAAGAGAAAGAACAGGGCAGATGCCATGTGTGAAGTGATAATGGCTGAGAATTTCTCAATTCATCAAACAGATTAATGATTTTTCAATTCAGAGATCATGAAAAATTTCTTCAAACTCCAAGTATGATAAATAAAAATAAATCCACACTTAGATACCTCAAAATAAAACTAGATAAAATCAAAGATAAACATAAAATTTTAAAAGTAGGTAGAAAAGATTACTTTCAGTTGAGTTCAGTCACTCAGTCATGTCCGACTCTTTGTGACCCCATGGACTACAGCACGCCAGGCCACCCTGTCCATCACCAACTCCCGGAGTTTACGCAAACTCGTGTCCATTAAGTCTGGGATGCCATCCAACTATATCATCCCCTTCTCCTCCCACCTTCAATATTTCCCAGTGAGAGGGTAACAGGCCGGAAGGCCAGGGGTCTCCAAACGGAGGAAATAGCCTGCAAGTATCAGGCATTTTATCTCTCTTAAGCGGCAGGAGGAAACAAACTAGTGATATTTTTTCCTTCCCTATACAAATTTAAAAGGAGGTTTCTCTTAACATTCTGTGTTGCCATAATGACACCTGGTTTCACTTGAAGTTAACCATTGCCTTTTTTTATGGAAATGTTTATCTTAAGCTATGCTAATGTACTATGCATTTACCCCAAACTCTGTCTTCAAGTCAGTTCCGCCTTTTGGGCTCAGAACTTACTTGATAAGCCAGTATGTTATACCTCCATATTGTTCCTCTAATCTATGTAAATGAAACTATTTGTATGGTGATCTGCCCTTCTTTAAGATTCAAGTTAATCATTTTATGGCCCAAGATAAACCATTTGGAGCCAAGGTTATTCCAAAATACATCTTATGGATGAGGGGCCTGGTGCCATTCTAAGTTTTGAGACATTCCTTTCTTTCATTAACAGACTGCTAGTGACTCTATAATATCCAGCTAAAGACTAGCAGGGGGGTACTCTTTCTAACCCCTTCTGATGCCTCTGTCAGAAGCTTTCTCTATCTCCTTCACACTTTAATAAAACTTTGTTACCCAAAAGCTCTGAGCCATCAACTCTCGTCTCTGGCCCCAGATTGAATTCTTCTCCTCTGGGGGCCAAGAATCCCGGTGTCGTAATTCAACAACAACCTTTCATCTTGGGGGCTCATCTGGGATCCTTCAGGACAAGGTAAGGATGCTCGGAGCTCTAGTTCTTTGTTCTCTTAGTGAAAACGTTTTCTGCTGTGCTTTACTAACTCTACGGTGTGCTTGTGTAAATGAATGACATGCCCTGCACGAAGCAAGTGAGGAGCCCTGCTCTGCGGTTCCACAGTGATCTCATACGGCTTATGGTAGAAACCTGTCGGGGGTTTCTACCGACCGGCCAAGGCCAAGAGGCACCCAATGTCTTCTTTGGGAACCGACCAGAAATGGGCAATGCGTGTGGACCGAACTCTCCTTTTTCGGTCAAACTTTTTGGTCTCTTTGACCATTTCATAACTCCTTGGGAATTAGAAGTACTAACCTAATCTATTGGATCATAAACTTTCAAGGGACTTGTGATCCATACTGTTACTGTGTACTGTGGCTTAGGTCCCAAACTTGGATTGGTAGTCAAGAAAGCACCTAGCCTCGCTAGGAATCGAAAGTTTGGAAGCTAGATGGAGCTTTAGCCCCAAGAACATCTCGGAGGTTAAAGGTTACTCAGATTGGGATTGCAATGGGTTTTTTCCTTTGGTAACGCTGGCTCTTAGTGGACCAGAGGAGGCTCTCATACTGGTGTGGTGATGCTTGAAAAGAACATCCCAGCTTTATGTTCGTATCGGTCTTATTATGGTCAGAAATATATTCTAGGTCGTGCACAGGCATTCAGGTGACGAATGTTTCCCCCAGCCGTCTTAGCTTGGGAGGCATTCTGGAAGGTTACTCTGATTGCACCCCAGGTGGCATCAGAGAGGCAAGCAAGGTTAAAGGTGAAGAGCTGGATGTCAGGTAGACATGCTATCAGGTCTACCCCTGGTACATCCCCACCCCATCTCGGTGGTAGAACCGGGAGGGTCGAGAGGTGCCTGTGTCGGTAAGGGACAGACTAAGTCCGACCAGGAAGGAAAAGTTTTTGGTGTAAAGTCTGTCTAAACCCCCATCTAGAGCAGGGAGGGATGTCTCCAGTAGAAAAATGGCGCTGGTCGCTTTTTTCTCTTATGGATGGGAGCTAACAATTCCAGCCTCACTCCTTTGAACTGTATCCTGAAAAACTGGGATAGATTCAATCCCCAGGGCTTAAAGAAGACACATCTGGTCTTCCTATGCAATACTGCATGGCCACGGTATCCATTGGAGGACGGCGAACGGCAGCTGGTTGGAGGGTCTCTTAAGTATAATACTATTTTACAATTAGACCGGTTCTGTAAGGAACAAGGGAAATGGGTAGAAGTAGCATATGTGTTGCCCTTTTCCTCTCTGCAAAATATGCCAGACTTATGTCCTAAGGGTATAGATTTGGGCGTGAAACCTTCAGCTCCCTCCTGTCCTCCTACTTTGCTCCCATACCCGGGGCTCCAAGCTGAGCTAACTGAAAACCAGAGAACCCCCCTCAGAATGGCTGCTTTTGTCTCAGTGGAAATCCAAACTGAGATTCAAACTGCTTTGTGTAAGGCTGCCGCGAACAGAAAGACGCCTCTGCCAGCTGGTATTAAGAAGTCTTTATTGGGCGAGCGCTCTCGGGCAGAACTCCCTGGGGACCATGGGCGGGAGTCTGCAAGGAAGGGTGGGCCGATCAAGGAAGGGTTTTATAGCATGGGGCAGCTTGCTAGTGGGGTTTATTCCAAAAAAGGTAATGACTTAGGGTCACTGCGGGGGTTGGGTTACATAGGGTACTGTGTCAGCATCTGATTGGTCTCGATAGCAGTGCGGTTAGGGTCGCTTCAGGGACTGGCCCCTCCTTATCTTCCTGTAGGGACTTTCCACCGTGCCGCGGTCTCACATTCCAGCCTTTTTGGTATAGGATAAGGGGTGCCGTCTCGCTCTGACTACTTCTTGCTGAACTGGGGCGACGTGGGGCAAGGGAAGGCTGGAAGTAAGGACCGAGGCCGATGAGGCACCGTTTCTATATGGGAGGAGGTTCTTCTTGAGGTATTGGATAGTACTGTTTTAGCACAATAAGTTGCACCGAGTCGAGCTGTTTTTTCATGAAGGATATTAATCTGTTAAGGATACAGGGACCAAAGGCTAGGATCAGTAGCAAGATGACTTGGGGCCCCAGCAGGGTGGAAATTAGAGTCGTCAACCAAGGGGACGTTTGAAAAAGGGATTCGAACCATCCCTGCTGGGCCTCTCATTCCCGCTTGCGCTGTGCCAGTCCTTCTCTGACTTTTGCCATTGAATCTCTGACTAACCCTGTATGGTCGGTGTAAAAGCAGCATTCTTCCCCCAGGGCTACACAGAGTCCAGCCTGCTATAGGAATAGCAAATCTAGTCCCCTCCTATTTTGGAGGACTACCTCAGAGAATGAAGTAAGTGACTTTTCTAGGTTGGTAATGGATTCTTCCAAGCGGGATATATCTTCATCTATTGCAGCCCTAAGAGAAGTCAGGCCCTGGTGTTGGTGGGACAAAGCCGCTATCCCTGTTCCGGTACCTGCTATTCCCAGCCCAAACAGGGTTGCCAGAGTGATGGCTGAAATGGCTTCCCGTTTTGTTCTGGCTATGTTCTGCCCCTTCCAGAGGATGTAGGGGGTATTCCCCGAAGTGGTGTAGAATTTTTGGCACAACTGAGACCAAAACACAGAACTCCCGACTTGCATTAAATACTGCTCCATTGAGGCAGGGGGTCAGACCCGTCTGGGAACAGATCTACCACCCTCCTGCATTGGGTATTACCCAGGTTGTCAGGTTGAGGGCAGTGACGTGACTGTCAGTTTGGGCACATAGAGACTGTTTTTTTCAGGGCACCGTCCCCACGCACATATCTTTTCCCCATACCTTTGGCAGGGTTATTCCAGCCTTTTTATCTCCCCACCTGCATTGGTCTTGGGAGGAGGAGATATTATAGGAGACGTTTAGTCCTATCACCTCATAGAAGGGAGGCTTTGGGGTGAAGCATAGCCAACAGGAATCGGTTAGGTTAGGGTAGGACCCGTTTAGGGTGAGGAAGTCTGCCTGGGCTAGTTTCCATATTGGGTCCAGAGTAGGTTCAGGAGCAGGGGTCAATGCCACTCCTCCCTCTCCCGAGACTGTATGGTTGGCAGTAGAAGTGGAAGCTGAGGAGGTGGTCGTAGAGCCCAGGGTCGTTGTTGTTGTTGGGGTGGGATCGGGACCACTGCTGGGACCATGTGGTCCAACACTGTGGGTCTCAGCGGGTTGTATAGTTTGGATGACCACCACTATTCATCCATAGTAGGGACCCGACCAGGGGACTGGGTCTTTTCCTGATATAAAATCTATGTCTGGGAGTAAGATAGCCAGAGCACAGATCCCCGTCCAGTTACTAGGCAGATAAGTGTAGGCTAGGTTTTCCCCACAGATCAGGACCCAAGGCGAGGGGGTGCAACCAGAGGTGTTGGTAATTGTAAACTCAGAACAGTTTGCAAAATCTTAGCTCTCCACGTCTAAGGCTATCTCGTTGTTGGCTGCGGTTCCCTGTAAGCATGTCGCCATAGGTGGCCCCATGGGGGACACCACTTGTCAGGGCCTCCGCCACTGCCGCTGCAGTTTCCCGGTCAGTAGGGAAGGCTTCTCCCCATCTCGAAAAAGTGTCAATGAAAACCAATAGGTAGCGGTAGGCCTGGTGTCTAGGCATGTGGGTGAAGTCTACCTGCCAATCTTGTCCAGGCAGGTGCCCTCTGAGCTGGTGAGTTCTTTGAGGAGGGCGGAGCCCCCCTTGAGAGGAGGTGGAGGCACACACTGAACATGCCTGGTGGACGGCCGACACAGAGGGCTTGAGATGTAGGGGTGAGAAGATGGGCTCAAGGAAGGAAAGGAGAGCCTTTGGTCCAATGTGAAGGGTGTTGTGAATTTGGGAGATTATATCTATGGCCTGTTGTTTGGGGAGCACCAGCCTGTTGTGGAGTAATATCCATCCAGACTGATGTCTCTGGGCCCCTTCTTGTGCCAGTAAAGCCCCTATTTCGTCTTCAGAGTACTGTGGGCCCGGAAAGGGCGATAGGGCCATTAATTGTTTGGGGATCTGTTCTAGGGTTATTTGTCGGGCCACTTGGTCTGCCAGATTGTTTCCTAGGGCCACCGTGTCATGAGTGGCCTGGTGTCCCTTGCAGTGTATTATGGCCACTGCCTTGGGCAGGGATATTGCCTCGAGTAGTCTATTGATGTGGGTGGCATTACAAACGGGGGACCCCTTCGTGGTGAGGAAGCCTCGCTCTTTCCAGATGGCTAAATGGGAGTGGGTGATCAGAAAGGCATATTTGGAATCAGTGTAAATGTTGGCCCTCTTTCCTGTGCGAGATGTAGGGCTCTAGTCAAGGCTGTCAGCTCGGCCTTTTGAGAGGTCGTCCCTGGAGGCAGAGGCTCTGCCTCCAGAACTTCTTGAGTGGTAACTACAGCATAAGCCGCCCTGTGGCTTCCGTCGGGACCTCGCTTTGAGCTTCCATCAACAAACAGAGTGAGGTCGGGGTTAGACAGAGGCTCAGAGAACAGGTTGTGAGGCGGTTGAGTGAGTGTCTCCAGGAACTCAAGACAGGGATGAGCCTGGGGATCAGGTTCATTGGAGAGCAAAGACAAAGACGGCAAAGAGGAGAGTGGGTTTAATTGGGGGCAAGAGTTTATGGAGATCTGTGGGTTATCTAAAAAGACCAGATGGAACTGTTGGAGCCTCGACTCGCTGAGATCAGAAAGAAACCTGGAGGCCAGAAGATCACCAAGGTGATGTGGTGAGAAAATAGTCAAGGGTTGGTTATGAACAAGCTTTTTTTCATGAGCATACAGGACCGCTGCGGCTGCGAGTGCGTAGGCAGGGGAACCATCCCCTGGCTGTGGGATCTAACTGTTTACAGATATAGGCTATGGGCAGCAATTTAGGACCGACCAGTTGTGCCAGAACCCCAAAAGCAATTTTCCCTTTTTTATCAGTGTACAGATGGTTGGGGTAGTTGGGGTTTGGAAGAAAAAGGGGGGAGGGTGCGGCCAGTAATGCCGAATGCAAGGTGTGGAACGCCTGAGCTACAGCATGGGGAGGAGAGAGGCCTCAAGGGAGTCTCTTTGGCGGCCGTGTAAAGGGGTTTAGCCAGGGTGGCATAATTGGGGACCCAGTGATGGAAAAAATCCCGTTAGCCCAAGAAATGACAATATCTGACTCCTAGTGGTCGGGGGTCAGAGGGACTTTAGAAGGCCAAGCCTGTCAGTAGTGAGGGTCTTGGTCGTAGGGGTGATCTGGAGGCCCAAATAGGTGACAGAGGTTTGTGTGAGCTGGGCTTTAGTCTGAGAGGCCCGATACCCTCGAGAGCTGAGAAAGTTGAGGAGGGTTGCAGTGTGATCAAGGGAAAGGTGTTTGGATGGGCTGCAAAGAAGTAAGTCATCTACATATTGAAGAATAGTACTTGGCTGGAGTGGACATTTGGTCAGATCTCGGGCCAGGGCTTGACCAAAATAGAGAGGGCTATCTCGAAATTCTTGAGGAAGTACAGTCCATGTGAGTTGAGTAGCCAACTGGGTATCAGGGTCAGTCCAGGTGAAGGTGAAGAGAAACTGACAGTCTGGGTGGAGGGGGATGGAGAAAAAAGCATCTTTGAGGTCTATCACAGTAAAATGAGAGGTGTCGGAGGGTATGGATGAAACTAGCGTGTAGGGGTTGGGGACTACCGGATGGGCAGGGACTACCGCTGCATTTATTAGGCGGAGGTCTTGTGCCAGCCAGTATTTTCCTGAGGCCTTCTGCACAGGCAGAATAGGGGTGTTACAGGGGGAAGTCGTGGGAATTAAGAGACCTGTCCCCATGAGGTGATCAATAATTGGCTTTAGGCCTCTGAGACTTTGGGTGGACAAGGGAAATTGAGGAAAGGAAAGCAGGTGGGGTCCTTTAGCTTTATGAGAATTGGGGAATGATGCCGGGCCACCATGGGAACCTTGGTGTCCCATATCTTGGGGTAAATAAAGGGAGCTGGGGGGTCAGCCAATGCCATCAAGAAAGCTCCTGAAGTTGGGGCCGACCTGGGGAGCAGATGGAGAGTTGCCCTAAGTTTAGTGAGAACATCTCGCCCGAGAAGAGGGGTGGGACAGGAGGGGATGACCAGAATGGCGTGGGAAAAAAGACAGGAGTCGAGCTGGCAAAGTAATTGTTGGGTCTGGAGTGGGCGAGAAGGCTGGCCATCAATTTCCATAACCGAGACCTGAGAAGGATGTAGGATGCCCCCAAAGGAGTGAAGGACCGAATAGGTAGCCCCTGTATCAACTAAAAAGTTGATAGACTTGCCCGCTACCTGGAGCGTTACCCTGGGCTCGGCTTGGGTTATCGGGGTCCCCGAGTCTGGGCGGCGTCAGCAATCATCGTTGAAGTTCAGCAGTTCCAAGGCTGGGGGTGGGCTGGAAGTCACTTTCAAGCCCTCTGGTCCCCGTCCCCCGGAGGGAGGGGCCCAAGAGACCCAAGGGCAATCACTAGCCCAGTGCCCCCATTGCTTGCACCTTGGGCAAGGCTTGGACGGAGGCCGCGGATTGGGGCACATCTTGGCCCATTGTCCTTCTTGGCCACACTTGAAACAGGCCCCTGGGGGAGGAGTTTGGGGACCCGAGCCCACTACCGGCCGTAAGGGCTGCTACCAGGGTTTGGGTCTGTTGATTTAAGAGGCTTGCCTGGAGTTTGGCCTTCTGCTTGAGTTTTGCCTTACGAGAGGCCTCAGCAGTCTCCTCGCGGGCATTATAGACTTTAAAGGCCATTTTTACCAGATCTTGGATAGGGGTCTGAGGGCCGTCCTCGGCCTTGGCCAGCTTTTTTTGGATGTCAGGGGTGGACTGGGAGATGAAACGGTTGGCCAGTGTGGCCGCACTGACTGGAGAATCGGGGGTGAGCCTGGTATATTGGATTAAGGCCTCAGTTAGCCAGTTAAGAAACATGGCTGGGTTTTTATCAGGCCCCTGAGTCACTTTATCTAGTTTGAGGAGATTAACAACCTTGTTGGAGGCAGCCTCCATTCCAGCGAGAATGTATTCTACCATATATTGTACTCTAAGCTAACCACCTCTCCCATCTTGGTAGTCCCATTCTGGATCTACATCAGGGACGGCCTGGGCGGCTGGAGGCCGCTCAGGGGAGGGGTTAGCAAAATGTTGTTGGTCGGCATGGGTCTTGGCCGCCGCCCAGATAGCTTGCCTCTCTTCAGGGGTGGTGGTGGAGCCAAGGATGACATAGATATCCTGCCAGGTTAGTGCATAAGCATGGGTCAGGCCGGTAAACTGCTTGATATACTGGGTAGGATTGGAAGAGAAAGATCCTAGTTTGCTTTTGATCTGGGCCAGATCTTGGAGGGAGAAGGGGACATGGACTGGGCCAGGCCCTCTGCCCCCGCTACTTGTCGAAAGGGGAACAGTGGAGCCGAGGGAAGAGGGGTGGGGGCCTCGGGGGGATTATTATGAGAATGGGTGTGAAAGCTTACTGGAGAGGGGGAAAGGGTAGTAGTAACAGGGGGGAGAGGAGGATAGAGAATAGGGTTTGGGACAGGGGAAATGAGGGCCGGCGCCAGGGTGGTGGGTGTAGGAGCGGTCGGTGGGGTGCTGGTATCTGACGAATGCGGAGGAGGGGTTGCCTGGGCGGTGGCTGCACAGTAAGGAGGAGGGGCCACTAGATCTTCTGGAAGCACAGAGAAAGCAGAAGGTTTAGGCGGGGCAGGGTCTTTGGTTTGTGGCTGGGAGACCGGGGGAGCCAATGTGAGTAAAATCTGATTAGGCGCACAAGTGGCACAGAGGGTAGGATGAGAGCGCAACGCCCAAAAAGCTTGAACATAAGGGACCTCAGACCATTTTCCCGTTCTCCGGCAGTAATTATCCAAATCACGGAGGACGTTAAAGTCTAGTGTCCCGCTTTTGGGCCAATGTGAACCATTATCAAGAGGATACTGTGGCCAGGCCTGAGAGCAGAGAAAAATAAGCTGCTTGTGGTGGATATAGCCCGTCAGTTTTAGGGCTTTTAGGTTGGCCAGCAGGCACTCTAGGGGAGTGCACTAATTGGATTCGGGTTTGCAGGCAGTTGAGCCCATGGCGACCACGTGGAGGCGATCCCTGGCGCCCAAACGTCTTTGAGCGTATCAGGGGCCGGAAGGGGCCTCAGGAGAGGCCGGGGTCCACCTAGCCAATTGGGACATCTCCCTCACGAGCTAGGGTCTGGATAAGGCTTATGCCAGAAGGTTATTCAGCGACCCGAGATGTCTCTCGTGTGCACTGAAAACCAGAGACCCGACAAAATTTGTCGGGTGAGGGCCCGTAAGTGCGCATTGGTTTACGGGACCCTAGGAGGTGGTCGCCCAGGGCGATGGGACCCAAAGCCGAGGGGACTTACCCCGTATCCTGCCGTCCGGGGGAGCCGGTCTGCTGTTAGGGTCCGAAGGCTGTCGAGGCGAAGGAGCTCGAGGGGGCCACAACGGCGATGGCCGGTGGCCCTCACCTCGAGCCCCACGTTGGGCGCCAAATGTAAGGCCGCCGCGAACAGAAAGATGCCTCTGCCAACTGGTATTAAGAAGTCTTTATTGGGCGAGCGCTCTCGGGCAGAACTCCCTGGGGACTGTGGGCGGGAGTCTGCAAGGAAGGGCGGGCCGATCAAGGGTTTTATAGCATGGGGCAGCTTGCTAGTGGGGTTTATTCCAAAAAAGGTAATGACTTAGGGTCGCTGCGGGGGTTGGGCTACATAGGGTACTGTGTCAGCGTCTGACTGGTCTCGATAGCCGTGCAGTTAGGGTCGCTTCAGGGACTGGCCCCTCCTTATCTTCCTGTAGGGACTTTCCACCGTGCCACGGTCTCACACTTTGGTCTCAATGGAAACCCAAACTGAGATTCAAACTGCCCACGTGGAGGTCCAAACAACTCCTGTCTCAGTACGACCTCAGACTACTCTGGTTTCAGTAGAAACTCAGACAACCAAAGTTAGAGATGAGATGGAGGACAGGAGACAAAGAGACAAAGAAAAACAGGTTTCTCCAGTCTATCCTTGGGATCATATGTGCAGAACAGCCAGAGAGACTGAAGAACGGCCACACAAGCTGTTGCCTCTTTATGAAACACCCACCGGGAGAAATAATCAGTCTATGAGAGTTAATAAGCCTTTTTCTTATCAAGAAATACAAAGAATCAAGGAGGATCTGGGAGACTATTTAGAGGACCCAGAAAAATATATTAGAGCTTTTAAAGGTGTTACTCTGCTTTATGGCCTTACTTGGAAGGATGTGATGTATATCTTGGGACAAACACTGACTCCTGATTCAAAGACTCGAGTTTTGGGGAAAGCGGTTGCTTATGGAGATGAATGGCTTGGTAATGAATCAGTAGGGAAGACGGAGGACGAGATAGCGGCCCTCCCCACTGGGAATCAGGCGGTCCCAATTATAGAATCAGACTGAGACTACAGCACAGCTAAAGGAAGATGGGATCAGAGTCATTTTGTCAGATGTATTCTTGAAGGACTCAGGCAGGCGCGCTCTAAGCCTTTAAACTATGGCAAATTGGCAGACGTAGAACAGGAGAAGGAAGCTCTTGGTAAATTCCTAGATAGACTAAGAGAAGCTCTTCGCAGATTCGCTGAGATTGATCCCAAAAGTGAAGAAGGAAAAGTGATCTTAAAAGATAGATTTATCACACATTCGGCTCCAGATATCCACCATAAGCTACAAAAACGGGCGTATGGACCAAATCAGTCTTTAGATACTCTGTTACAACTGGCTCAGATGGACTATTATGGTAGGGAATATGAGGAAAAGAAAGAAAGACAACAGAAAAGGCGGAAGCCTTCACAATGGCTATGAAAAATGTTTTTAAACAGCTGGAGAAAAATGCCCAGAGGGACCCAGGAGAAAAGGGATGGGTTTCCTATTCCCATGGAAAGGAGGGGCACCTCAAGTGGGATTGCCCTCAGGCATCTAAGCCGCCCCCGGCTCCATGTCCGGTCTGCAAAGGACCACACTGGAAGAGAGACTGCCCTCAGAGGCGTAGGTCTCTGGGGTCGGACTCTGAAGACAATCAGGACTGAAGGTGCCCGGGAGTCCCCACACATTTTCCTGTCCTAATTACACCTGAGGAACCCCGGGTATTAATAATTGTGGGGGGCCAATCCGTTGATTTCCTTTTAGATACTGGAGCAACTTACTGTGTGCTTACTGAAGCCCCTGGCCCACTTTCTTCCCGATCCGCTTCCATAATAGGACTGTCTGGACGAGCCAAAAGGTATTATTTCAGTTATTCTTTATCTTGCAACTGGGATTCTGTGCTATTTTCACATGAGTTTCTGATCGTGCCAGAATCTCCCTCACGCCTTTTGGGGAGGGATATACTGAGCAAGGTCCATGCCTCTGTTTTTATGAATATGGAGCCCTCCCTTTCTCTCCCTCTAGTTGAATAAAATGTAAATCCTAGAGTATGGGCTGATGGAAAAATCTGTGGGTTGAGCAAAAAAATGCTATTCCTGTAGTTGTCAAGCTCAAAGACCCACATTTATTTCCACATAAGCAGCAGTATCCTCTGAAACCTGAGGTTAAGGAAGGGTTAAAACCTCTCATCGAAAATTTAAAGGAACAGGGACTATTAATTCCCTGTAACAGTCCTTGCAACACTCCTATTTTGGGTATAAAAAAGTCAAATGGTAAATGGAGACTAGTTCAAGATTTACGTATAATAAATGAGGCTGTAGTTCCTTTACACCCCGTGGTGCCTAATCCTTATGCTCTTATTGTCTGAAATTCCTGAACGAGCCAAATATTTCTCAGTGATTGATTTAAAGATGTATGGCAAGCCAATAGAGTACTGTAAAGTAAAGTAAAAAAATTAAAAATAAAAACAAAAACAAAAACAAAAGATGCCTTTGGCGGAAGAAAGTCAATTTCTATTTGTCTTTGAAGACCCTACGCAGCCAGCTTCTCAGTTAACCTGGACAGTTTTGCCCCAGTGATTTCGTGACAGTCCTCACTTATTTGGACAAAGTTTGTCACGGGATCTACAAAACTTTAATAGCTCTGAAGTGGTGGTGTTACAATATGTAGATGATATCTTGCTCTGTGCAGAGACAGAGGAAGCTTGTTTGTGAGCCTCAGAAGATTTCTTAAACTTTCCGGCAGGCTGTGGTTACAAGGCATCAAGAGAAAAGGTTCAGCTTTGTCAACAATCAGTTAGATATCTGGGCCTAATCATAGACTAGGACCATAGGCCCTGAGAGAATTAAACCTATACTAAATCATCCCCTACTTATGACTTTAAGACAATCGAGAGGATTTTTGGGAATCACAGGTTACTGTCGCATTTGGATTCCGGATTATGGGGAACTTGTCCGGCCTTTATATAAACTTATAGCTGAAACTCAGCAGGGGCAAACTGGTTTGGTCACCAGAAACTCAAAAGGCTTTTAAGGTTCTTCAGACTGCTCTCCTGCAAGCTCTAGCTCTGAGCTTGCCCACAGGGTCAGAATTTAATTTGTTTGTCACTGAAAGGAAAGGTATGGCCTTGGGAGTTTTGACACCAAGGGCCTCACCGGCAACCTATTGCTTATCTAAGCAGAGAATTAGATGTAATTTCACGTGGGTGGCCCCACTGTCTAAGAGTAACTGGGGCAACAACTTTATTAGCACCTGAAGCTTTAAAAATAATTAATGGACGAAAGCTTCTCATGATGTGAGTGGAATCTTAAATTCTAAGGTTAATATTTGGATGACAGACAGTAGGCTTCTTAAATATCAGTCATTGTTGTTAGAAGGACCAGTAACTAAGCTTAAAGTTTGTGGAAATTTAAATCCCGCCACTTTCCTTCCTGAGAAGGAAAATGAAACACCTGATCACGATTGTTCTCAATTCCTAACTTTAAACTATGCAGCTCGGGAAGATCTAATGGCTACCTCATTAGACAATCCTGACCTGGAAATATTTACAGATGGCAGTTCTTTTGTTCGGGATGGAAAGCATAAAGCAGGTTATGCCATGGTGACTGCTGAACAGGTTTTGGAAGCAAAATCTCTCCCCCAAGGAACCAGTGCTCAGTTAGCAGAACTTGTGGCTCTGGCCCAAGCTCTAGAGTTAAGCAAAGGGCAGCGGGTAAATATCTGCACAGATTCTAAGTATGCTTATTTGACTTTATGCTCCTGCTGCAATATGGAAAGGAAGACAGTTTAAAACAGCAACAGGTGAACCTATTAAGCATTTCAGAGAGATCTAGAGACTTTTAACTGCTATACATTGTCCTAAAGAAGTAGCTGTTATGCATTGCAAAGGGCACAGCAGGGATGGGAGTAAAGTAGCTGCAGGTAATCAGTTGGCTGACTGTCAAGCCAGAAAAGCGGCACTTTACCAAACCCCTTCACTGCAGACGCCTTTGATCTGGACAGGTCCTGTGGAACAGGAAAAACCACAATATACTGAGGAAGACTTAGAAAGATATGAAAAAAGAGGAGCAAAGATTACTGATAAAGGATGGTTACAGTCTGAGGATGGACGATTAATAATTCCTGAAAATGCTCAATGGAAAATTCTTAAGGGTTTACATCAGAGTTTTCATTTGGGTGCAGAGAGTACTTACCAAATGGCTTCTCGTTTGTTTGAAGGTAAAAATGTAATGAAAACTTGAAAGAATATTATCAAAAGGTGTGAGGTTTGTCAGAAAAATAACCCAAAGACTGAAAAACTAGTAAAATCTGGATTACAACGAAGTGGGAAATATCCTGGAGAGGACTGGGAAATTGATTTTACTCATATGCCAAAAGCTAATGGATATTCTTGCTTACAAGTTTGAGTAGATACTTTTATTGGACGGATTGAGACTTTTCCTTGTCGTAGTGAACAGGCTAAGGAGGTTATAAAGATTTTAATCCATGAAATTATCCCCAGGTTTGGGCTGCCACGGAGCCTTCAGAGTGACAATGGCTCCGCCTTTAAAGCTGATGTAACTCAGGGGGTGTCTAAAGCTCTAGGAACAGAGTATCACTTACACTGTTCCTAGAGACCCCAATCCTCAGGAAAGGTCGAAAAAGCTAATGACATTATCAAAAGACATCTGCGCAAATTAACTCAAGAGACACAGGACAATTGGATTAAAGTCCTACCCATAGCCTTAATGAGGGCTCGAACTGCCCCCAGAAAGGAGCGACTGTCCCCCTTTGAATGTATCTATGGAAGGCCTTTCTTACGCACAGACATTGTTATAGACCCTGAAGCCTTGGAATTAGCTAGTTATGTAACTCAGCTCTCAGCTTTTCAACAGGCATTAACAGAACTCTGGGAGACGACTCCTGACCCCGCCTCTGAGTCAAGCAAGCCTCTATTTGAGCCAGGAACTGAGGTCCTCATACAAACTTCGGGATCTGGGGGCCCATCCCTCGAGCTCCTCTGGGAAGGCCCTTACCAAGTTATTCTTTCTTCTCCCACAGCTGTCAAAGTGCCAGGAATTTGTTCATGGGTACATCACACTCGAGTTAAGAGGTGGCACCCTGACCAAAATTAAGTGACATCTTTTAATGTCTTTATTTTCTATGCTTTGACTTTGTACTTTTCAGATGGGCCTGACAACCTATGTGAGCTTATTCCTGCTGACTCCAATTATCCTGAGTCTGCCGTTTGATCCTCAAGACAATGCCTTCCTGTCCTGGGCTCACTCCTACGCTGCATTCCACAATCAGTCTAACTGCTGGGTCTGTGGAGCACTCCCCTCTTCATCAGTGGAAAGCTTCCCGTGGTGGACATCTCCACTTCAAGGAAAAGACTTTCTCCAAGTGTGTAAATACCTTCGACAACAATTACATGCGATGCTTCTTCTTCATCTGGTGACATCTACCAACCCTAAAATGGAGTGGTGCAACACTTTGTACTTTATGGACATAATGTGACTTTTAATTTTGATTCTGATTGTTTTGTCTTTACTGTTTGCTCCCTGCATCTGTAACTGTATAACTGGGTTTGTTTTTAGTCGCATGAAAGCTTTCAAGTTACAAATGGTTGCTCAAACTCCTGCTACTGCTGCAGCTGCCTCCAACTATTATTTGGGGTCCATGGATGAGATATCCTCAATATGAGGATTAGGAGAATATGTTGCCTCATCAATTTAGGGACAACTCCCCTTCTCAGCTTGGAAGCAGTTATGGAACGAAAATGACACCCCTTTTCCCTAGGCAACATAATTCTCCTTAAAGAAAAGGGGGGAATGAGAGGGTTACAGGCAGGAAGGCCAGGGGTCTCCAAACGGAGGAAATAGCCTGCAAGTGTCAGACATTTTATCTCTCTTAAGCGGTAGGAGGAAACAAACTAGTGATATTTTTTCCTTCTCTATACAAATTTAAAAGGAGGTTTCTCTTAACATTCTGTGTTGCCATAATAACACCTGGTTTCACTTGAAGTTCACCGTTGCCTTTTTTTTATGGAAATGTTTACCTTAAGCTATGCTAATGTACTGTGCATTTACCCCAAACTCTGTCTTCAAGTTGATTCCGACTTTTGGGCTCAGAACCTACTTGATAAACCAATATGTTATACCTCCATATTGTTCCTCTAATCTATGTAAATGAAACTATTTGTATGGTGATCTGCCCTTCTTTAAGATTCAAGTTAATCATTTTATGGCCCAAGATAAACCATTTGGAGCCAAGATTAACCCAAAATACATCTTATGGATGAGGGGCCTGGTGCCATTCTAAGTTTTGAGACATTCCTTTCTTTCATTAACAGACTGCTGGTGACTATATAACATCCAGCTAAAGACTAGCAGGGGGGTACTCTTTCTACCCCCTTCTGATGCCTCTGTCAGAAACTTTCTCTATCTCTTTCATACTTTAATAAAACTTTGTTACACAAAAGCTCTGAGCCATCAAGCCTCGTCTCTGGCCCCAGATTTATTTCTTCTCTGGGGGCCAAGAATCCCAGTGTCATAATTCAACAACAACCTTTCACCAGCATCAGGGTCTTTTCAAATGAGTCAGTTCTTCACATCAAGTGGCCAAAGTATTAGAATTTTAGCTTCAGTCCTTCTAATGAGTATTCAGACTGATTTCCTTTAGGATGGACTAGTTGAGTCTCCTTGCAGTCCAAGAGACTCTCAAGAGTCTTCTGCCACACAGTTCAAAACCATCAATTCTTCGGTACTCAGCTTTCTTTATAGTCCAACTCTCACAGCCATACATGACTACTGGAAAAACCATGGCCTTGATTAGACGGACCTTTGTTGGCAAAGTAGTGTCTCTGCTTTTTAATATGCTGTCTAGGTTGAACTATTTTATTGACAGTTGACTTCTCAACAAAGATTGAATGTCAAACTATAGAGGTTTGCAGAAAGGGAAGAGCTATCATCTAGAACCCTATAGCTAACAAAAAGTTCCTGCAAGAGCAGAACTGACAGTGCAATTAAGGCATTTAAGATATGCAAAACTGACAGAATTAATCACAAACAGGCTCTGAAAGCAAAAAGAATATTATCCCTGGAGGAAGATTATAAATATTGGAATAAATAATGAACAATGAAAGAAGGCAAATATATCAGTAAAATTAAATAAATATTTCTTCTACAAGCTAATAATGATAATATATTGTGACATGTATCCTTGTGTTAGAAAGTAGAGAGGAACACAGAAAGGGACAGAAGGAAAGAGAATGAATGAATGTTTATACATAAACAAATATATAAAAATTGGGAGAGGATAACAAGAGTTAAATTACTTGAAGCTCCTTACTTTATTGCAGAAGTGGGTAAAAAAATTAATATTTGTTTTTTACAATTCTAGAATTAATGTTAATAATATAGCTCCTAAGAGGCCAGTAAAGAATATATTACTTCTACATGGGCGTAAGAAAACAAAAGAAAAGAAATGATCATCAAAAAGAATCCCCCAAAAGGCAAAAAGAGAACAGAAAAGAAATATAGAATAGGCAGCATAAATAGAAAGTACATAAAATGCACATATTTACAAATATATAGCAGATAGGTATAAATTCAAATATATCAAATATTTAATGTAAGCATCCTTATTTCATAAACAGGCAAAATAATTCAGAAGTTAAAAACAAACAAAATCCAAGCACAGGCTGCTTATGAGTGACATACCTTGAGTAAATAGGTATAGTTGACTGCAAAATGACAGAAAAAAATGCAGCTATACCAGTATTAGACAAGATAGACTTTAAGGATGAAAGAATTACCAAAGATAAGAGGTGCCTCATAATTATAGAAGTTTCAATTCACCAGGATAATATAGCAATTTTAAGTTTGTATTAATTAAATAACATAAATTCAAAATATATAAAGCAAACCCTGACAGAACTATAAAGAGAAATCAGCAAATTAATAAATATGAGAGATTTAACATATTTCTCTCAGTAACATCTAGAATAAAGACACTAAATCATTAAAGCTATAGAGGGTTTGAATAACATGATAAATTTGATTTAATGAATATATCTAGAACATGGTTTATCATGCCCATGATCAGATCTTCTAATGGATCATAAATTAAGGTGCAAAACAAACTTCAAAAAGTGGAAATCATATATTGTATTTTCTGATCCCAATGTAATTAAGCTAGGAATCAATAATAAAATATAAACAGAAAAACTTCTTATATCCTGAAGTGAGTAAATATATTTCTAAATTTTTAAGAAAATGTCAAGGGGTAAGTCAGAAATGTAGGACCTTGGATTATAGCTTAAAGCAATGCTTAAAGAGAAATATTTGTTCTTAAATGCACGTATTTGAAAAGAAGTAAAGCTGAAGATTAATGAGCTCAGGATTCATCTAAAAAAAGTTGGGAAAAAACTTCAAATCAAATCTAAAGAAAGCAGAAAAAAAAATGACAAGAACAGAAATTAATGAAACAGGACAAAAGTAGATTAGATTAAGAAAGCCAACAAGGATTACAACAGCCCAGGGGAAAGGAATTAAAATTTACCACATGCCTGCTATGTAATTTACAGTATGCTAGGGCCCTAAAATGGAGAAGGCAATGGCACCCCACCCCAGTACTCTTGCCTGGAAAATTCCATGGACGGTGGAGCCTGATAGGCTGCAGTCCATGGGGTTGCTAAGAGTCAGACACGACTGAGCAACTTCACTTTCACTTTTCACTTTCATGCATTGGAGAAGGAAATGGCAACCCACTCCAGTGTTCTTGCCTGGAGAATACCAGGGAGCCTGGTGGACTGCCGTCTATGGGGTCGCACAGAGTAGGACACAACTGAAGAAACTTAGCAGCAGCAGCAGCAGCAGANAGATCAGCCCTGGGATTTCTTTGGAAGGAATGATGCTAAAGCTGAAACTCCAGTTTTTTGGCCACCTCATGCGAAGAGTTGACTCACTGGAAAAGACTCAGATGCCGGGAGGGATTGGGGGTAGGAGGAGAAGGGGACGACCAAAGATGAGATGGCTGGATGGCATCACGGACTCGATGGACATGAGTCTAAGTGAACTCCGAGAGATGGTGATGAACAGGGAGGCCTGGAATGATGCCATTCATGGGGTCGCAAAGAGTAGGACACGACTGAGCGACTGAACTGAACTGAATATTCCCTTAAATGAATTACCACATTTCGTTTGTTCATTCATCAGGTGAATGGTACTTGGTTTGTTTCTGCTTTGGGGTTATTACTATGGTGCTGTGAACATTTATGTATAAGTTTTCTGTGGATGCATGTTTGATTTCTTGGGTTGTAAGAGTTCTTTATGTATCCTGGATACAAGTTCCTTATGACATACATGTTTTGTGAGATTTTTTTCCATTCTGTGGGTTGTCTTCTCACTTTCTTGACAGTATTATTTTCAAAACAAAAGTTTCAAATTTTGATACAGTCTTAACAGTTTTGTAGTTTTAGCAGCTACATTTAGATTTATGTTCCATTTTTTTAGTTTATTTTTGTGTATAATTTAACGTTTACAATAGCTCTGTAGGATGAGTACTGTTCTATTCATTTTATATGAAAAATAACTGTGACTTGAAGTCTAAATTAGTTCCCAAAGATGAAACGAACATGCATTGAAACTGGGACTCAGATTCAAATGTCAAATTAAATCCAGATACCAAGTTCATAATACCATAAAACATGACTGGCTCTTCTCGCATATGAAATCTCAGTTATTTTTAAAGTTGGCGTTTTATTCAAAGGTATTTTTATTTCATGAAATGCTGTTTCATTAGGTGTTTAAATTGAAAAAAAAAAAATTGGTAAACATCTTCCGGGGCTGAAGTTCATTAAAAGGACATGTACTATAAGGTAAAAAAATACATATAAGAAGACCAACTAGACTCTCCAGAGCATGGTTAATGAGTCTCATAAGCCACATCCCATTACATTCTATTTTTTAATTAAATGCTACTTAAACTATTAAAATGCAGCATTTCTACTGTATAAGTAGCAATAGCACTGATATCAAAGGACAGTAAAAAGGTGTCTCAAGCCAGCTGCCTCATAGCAACAAAGAGCTGATGTTTCCTTTAGGTGATGAAAACTCAAAGGGTACAGAAATGAAAAGTAATTACCAAGAGAAAGAAGAAAACTAAGCCAGAGAGAAGGGAGCCATCATTATTTTTGAAGGCAAATGATTAAACAAAGTTTGTTTATGAAACTGTCTGAAATGAGTCTAATAAGCTGCCTACTTAAGAGTACTGTTTTGCTGGAAAGTTACAAAGCTCCATACAAAATAGAAAGAAGAGAGAAACAGAGAGAGACAGAAAGAGAGACATGCACAAGTGATGAAAGTTTTCTACACAGAAAATCTGATGACTCAACAACTTGCTCCCTGATTTGGAGGTGGCCTTGAACTCAACTCTCCTGTGGATCTCCCAAGAGATAAAGTACTCGAAACTGCTTCACTGGGAGAAGAAATTGACCAGCATTGGAAGAAGTGGGCCAACCAAGATGTGCTGACATTACAAGTGTATTAGCAAGAACTTTACGGAGAATTTGATTTTGGCTTACTGTCTTAGTCCTCTAGCAATATACCATAGACTAGGTGGCTTAAACAACAAATACTTATTTCTTACAGTTCTGAAGTCTGTGAAGTCCAAGATAAGGCCCTGGCGGCACTGGTTCCTGGTGGGAGCTCCTTCCTGGTGTGCACACTGGGTGTCTTCTTGCTGTGTCCTTTCATGCCCAGGAGAGAAATCATCTCTCTGCAGTCTCTTCTTCAAAGGGCACTAATCTCATTCATAAGGGCTCCGCCTTCTTGACCAATCACCTCCCCAAAGCCCCACTTCTAAATAGGATCACACTGCAAATTAGGGCTTCAACATACGAATTTGGGGAGACACAGACATTGTCCATAGCGCTTACTAATACATAAACTACATAATATAAGTGGGACAAATTACCAAGAATTTAATGAGCTTCATACAAGTTCCCTACAGCTTTGGCAGTCAGGAAGGATTTTGTTGTTGTTGCTGTTTAGTAATAAGCACCCTGATCTTCAAATAAAATCTTCTAATCATTCTCAGAACTCCCAGCATGCGAGGTAAATAAATACATATCAAGTCTTAGTAGAGAAAATAGCCCCAAACTTCAAATGGTTCTGTCTCCTACACTCCCATCTAAGATCTCTTTTGTAAAACATCGTGAAAGCTATGGCAGCTCCAGCATAATAAAATTTCCTTTTTTTTTTACAGTATTCAAAATATTTGAAATGGTGGAATTAATAGATAGTAGGCATTTTGCTTTTAAGACTTTAAGGCCTGGCTTTACAAAAACAAAGCAAAGAACTAGCAATTGTACATCAGCTACTCAAATTTTTAAAAAAGCAATTAAACTATTATGTGTTGAGTTGTGTCCAAGCAAAAATATGTTGAAGTCCTAACCTTCAGTACCTTAGAATGTGCCTTTGTTGGGAAGTAGAGATTTTAATAGCTTGTTGTTCAGTTGCTAAGTCATGTCCGACTCTTTGTAACCCCATGGACAGCAGCATGCCAGGCTTCCCTGTCCTCCACTATCTCCCAGAGTTTGCTCAAACTTATGTCCATTGAATCAGTGATGTCATCCAACCATCTCATCCTCTGTCAGCCCCTTCTCCTGCCTTCAATAATTTGCAGCATCAGGGTCTTTTCCAGTGAGTCGGCTCTTTGCATCAGGTGGCCCAAGTATTAGAACTTCAGCTTCAGGATAAATATTTATCAATAAATATTCAGGGTTGATTTCCTTCAGACTTGTTTGATCTCCTTTCAGTCCAAGGGACTCTCAAGAGTCCCCCAACACCACAATTCAAAAGCATCAATTATTCACTGCTCAGACTTCTTTTTGGTCCAGCTCTCATCTGTACATGACTACTGGAAAAAATCATAGCTTTGACTATACAGATCTTTGTTGGCAATCAAACTACAATGAAAATTTTAGGGTCAGCACTAATCCAATAAGACTGGGTCCTTATAAAAAAGAAAAGGAAATTTGGTCACAGAGACATGTATGTGTAGAAGGAAGACAACGTGAAGAAGACACAGGAAGAGCACCGTCTATAAGGCAGGGAATGTTGAGGCTGTCAGGAGCTGGCAGAAGCGCACAGGTCAGACCCTGCCCTCAGAGCCCTCTGGAGGAGCCAACAAGCTGAAGTCTTGATTTCAGACTTCTAACCCCCAGATCTGTAAGGCATAAATGTCTGCTAGTTAGGCCACCTAGTGTCTGGCACTTTGCTATGGCACTCTAGGAGACTAATGCACAAACAAAGCTTGGAATCTCAGAGTCTGGGGAACACTGGCTAAGCAGACTCAAAAGAAAAAGAAGATACTCCTTTTCCCAGAGAAGGAAGGCAATCCACGTCAGTGAAGTCCCCCCCATGTACCCGGCACTCTGAAGGGTATGGTTTTAACTCATCTTCACATCTAAATCCTCACAGAAACACTAAGACAATGGTTATAGGAAACACATGCAGTACACTCGGACATATCTTAGTGATACTTTTCTGCAAGTATTTCCTCAGGCAAGGGAAACAAAAGCAGAAACAAACAAGTGGAACTTAAAAGCTTTTGCACAGAGAAGGAAACTATGAACAAAGTGAAAAAACCTATTGAATGGGAGAAAATATTTGCAAATGACAAGTTTGTTATTGGATTAAAGTCCAAAATATATAAACAGCTCATACTACTCAATATAAAAAAAAAATCCAATAAAAATAAGTCAAGGAACTTGGATAGACATTTTTCCAAAGAAAGCAAAACAGATGGACAATAGGTACATGAAAAGATGATCAGCATTATTAATCATCAGGGAAGTGTGAATTCAAACTATGATGAGATATCACCCAACACCTGTCACAATGACTAGACAACAAATAAGAAATGTTGGTAAGGATGTGGAGAAAAGTAACTCCTTGTCACTGTTAGTAGGACTGTAAATTGGCACAGCTGCTATGGTAAACAGTGTGGAGGTTTCTCGAAAAACTAAAAATAGAACTAACATATTATCCAACAATTCAACTCCTGGGTCTATACCCCCCCAAAAAATAATAATAATAAAACAACCAAAAATACCAATTCAAAAAGAATACACATCCAAGTGTTCACAGAAGCATAATTTACAGTAGCCAAGATATGAAAGCAATCCAAATTCCCATCAACACAGATGGATAGATAAAGATGTGATATATATATATATATATATATGAATAACAGTTTGCTATTTACAACAGCATGGATGAAGCTGGGGGATATTATGTTTAGTGAAATAAGTTAGAGAAAGACAACTACTGTACGTTTTTCACTCTAAAATATAAAACAAATGAACGAATATAACAAAACAGAAACAGACCCACAGATGCAGAGAAACAGTAGTTACCAGTGGGGAGAGGGTAGGGGGCTGGGGCAAGATAGAGGAAGGGGATTAAATAAAGAAGACACAAGGATATATTATACAGCACAAGCAAAGAGTTGACTCATTGGAAAGACCCTGATGCTGGAAGGGATTGGGGGCAGGAGGAGAAGGGGACGACAGAGGATGAAAGGGCTGGATGGCATCACCGACTCGATGCACACGAGTTTGAGTGAACTCCAGGAGTTGGTGATGGACAGGGAGGCCTGGTGTGCTATGATTCATGGGGTCGCAAAGAGTCGGACACAACTGAGCAACTGAACTGAACTGATACAGCACAACGTATATAGCTAATGTCTTATAGTAACTTTAAATGGAGTATAATCTATAAAAATATTAAATCAAACCACCTTATCTGTCTCCTGAGAAACCTGTATACAGGTCAAGAAGCAATGGTTAGAACCAGACATGAAACAATGGACTGGTTCAAAATTGAGAAAGGAGTACCTCAAGGCTATATATTGCCACCCTGCTTATTTAANTCTTAATAAAATTTTTTAACATCATGAGTTTTTCAGGACCAGGAGGAAAGCACCACAAGGAAGTGTCATGTTGATAGAGGAGGTGATATAATCAGTTTTGTCCTACTTAGGATCAACAAGGGGATTGTGGATCTCTGGCTTTGATTCAGTTACTTTGCCAGCACTGAATAAGACCTTTACAACTTTGCATCTATACAAACTAAGTTCTTTCAGGAGTATTTTCCTTTATATTTTTCTTTCTTAACGTTGATGCCCCTCTTAAAGGGACATTCCTTTAGATTATGTATTTTTCTTCCTCGAAGAGAGAACTTACTTTATTCTGTTTTTTACTTTATGGACTTCTTATAGAAATAGTGAGATAAGTGTTTGCAAATTTCTTAGCATAATGGCTGGCAATGAGAAAACAACAAATCTTACTACAATTCCCTGGAAACCAGAATGTTAACTTTCTATGAGAAGGAACATAAAGGTCATTCCACATTAGCAGCCTGAACCTTTCAGTTTCTTGGAGAAGTGTCTCCTTCTACTACTCCACCTTTCTGACTATGAGCTTTGAACTTATTTTGTTTCTTTAAGTCAGCTATGTCAAAGCTCTTAGATATTTTCAAACTTGAATTTTCATAGTCTTATTTTCAAAGAGCAAACAGTGAATTAAAAAACAGAAGAAGTTCAAAAGATATTTGAAACAGTTTGTGACAGTTTGGTCATCAAAAACAGCAATGTTTTTGATTCATTCCTGAGTTGAGAAAATAAGTACTATTTATTGACATTGATGCCATTTGTTCCCTAGAAAAAAACATATAAAAACTTTGAAACTCAGCTCTGTGGGGAGCAATCCAGCCATCCAATTTAATCATTTCTGGAGAAGTTTGCAGTGCTGTTTCCTGGATGAAAAACATGAAAGAACCGATGGCATAAAAGAGAAGTTCCACAGAATAATAAGAAGAATTTCTATTATTTTAAATCAGTCCTTCAAAAAAGACTGCAGTCACCTTAAATTATTGTGTAATCTTAACCAAATTATGTATGTATGAAAATCTGTATTTATACTGCATCTATTTCTACCCCCAATTTTAAAGTATCTTAAAATAAAGAATTTTCAAAAGAATAATACAATTAGAATATTTTAAAAATATGATGATGGAGGAAAAAGACTATTACTAATGATTAGAAAATAGTATGGTTAATGTAATTAGCAACGTTTTGTTCTAAACTCTGAAAAAGTGGGCGTATCCTTATCAGAAAAAAAAGACACATGGCAAGACTGTTAAAATTGAAAACCAGATGAAATATGGAACCACTCATGATGGTATGGTGCTTTCTGCAGCATCTTCTCATCCAGTGGAAGGTCATATAAAGCCTCCTGGCGCTGGCTCCCAAGCAACCCTGTTCAGCATGGCTAAAGACTGAAATCAAAATGTGTTTGTAGCTTCTCAAGGCAATTGCTCGCCCAACAAAGTTATTTTGTTCCCAGCTGGCAACAGTGGTAAAGAATCTGCCTGCCAGCGCAGGAGATGTGACCCCTGGGTCTGGAAGATCCTCTGGAGGTGGAAATGGCAACCCTCTTCAGTATGCTTGCATGGAAAACACCATGACAGAGGAGCCTGGTACGCTAGAGTCCATAGGGTCACAAAGAGTCAGACACAACTGAAGTACTTAAGAGGTACAAACACATTTAGTTGACAGGTGTTTTTGTTTCTTTGGTTAAAGTGAACTGACCAACCAATCTGATACAATCAAAACCAGGTGGCATCATTTTGGCTGAAATATCTGGTTGCAAGTAACAGGAACACCACTTATCTGAATAGTCTTATACCCTACCAAGCAAACAAAGATTTTTTTCCCCCTGCATGAAAAGTAATCTGGAGTTGGGCAGCAGATGGGTTTGGTAGCTCCCTGGAGAATTCCATGGATAGAGGAGCCTAGAGGGCTACAGTCCACAGGTTTGCAAAGAGTTGAGCCTGGCTGAGCGATTAACACATACACAAGGGAAAAGAAGAAATGTTATGGGAGTAATGACAAGACTTGTGGGGAAACCTTGGTTAATCCACCAAGAAGTCCTCATTCTTCAGACCAGCAAGGTCTCTGTGGGGAGGTCTGAGCAGCCGTTGGAGCAGTGAGGGTCCCCTGATGGGCCTGCAATCACTGAGGGGCTGCCGGGATCCCCTGACTCAAGTTGAGGAACTGGGGTCACCCCTCAGGAAGGCGCTGTCTATGTGCCTCTCAGGCTCTCCTGCATTTGATTCCTACTCCTCTAGGGAGCTTATGGAAACCTTTGGAGCAGGTAACATGGAAATGGCTCGACATAATTTAGGATGTTTTAGGTGTCAGGTTAGCATTTTGAATCAAGGTGAGGATTATTACAGAAACTGTGTGTCTGAAGCCCTCAGAGAGTCTGGAGGCACAGCACAGTATCTGGAAAAGTTATTAAAACTGCAATGTTGGGGATATAAGCATGAAGTGTGCTTTCTCCATGATTAAAACTCATTAATATTCATATCCCATCACTTGAGGGAGAAAGCATTTGTTAATCAAAACAGACCAGTGGGATTTATCATCCTAGCCTTGGTTCCCCATCAATTTCTTTTCTTGAAGAAATACCTTAGTGTGCTGATCCAAAGTTCCCCCAAGGAAATCCCATTCTCCTGTTTCACTCTAATTTCCTACCAATGGCTTATTGCTGTATTAAGTGTACCTTTTTTAAAAAAGTTCATTTCATGCAGATTCTGCTGTCTCTCCAGTGGTTTTGCCTATTACTGCAGGTTCAGAGGCCCTGCAAGAAACAGAATAACATCAGATGGTAAACCTTCATCATTGCTTGTACCAGAGTCTCTATGTTATTTCTCTTCATAATATCAAAAATAAGATTAAATATGTTAACATTCTTAAAAAAAATCACAATTCCCAGGAGCCACATTCAAAACTCTGAATATACATGCTAATCACCTGACTTACATAAAATAAATATATTCAGCTGTGCCCTCGGTTTCTGAGGGTATTTAGCAGTGAATCTTGATAAGTATGGAGAAGGCACTGGCGACCCACTCCGATACTCTTGCCTGGAAAATCCCATGGACGGAGGAGCCTGGTAGGCTGCAGTCCATGGGATCTTGAAGAGTCAGACATGACTGAGTGACTTCCCTTTCACTTTTCACTTTCATGCATTGGAGAAGGAAACGGCAACCCACTCCAGTGTTCTTGCCTGGAGAATCCCAGGGACGGGGGAGTCTGGTGGGCTGCCATCTATGGGGTTGCACAGAGTCGGACACGTGACTACTGTGACTTAGTAGCTTGATAAGTACTGGGGAGAATCTGTCTTGCTTAGGGTCCAGTCAAGACACAGAAGCCACACCAGTTGTTTCACAATGTCGTTGTTGGTTGTTGTTTTAGTCTCTCAGTCGTGTCCAACTGTTTTGCGACCCCGTGGACTGTAGCCCACCAGGCTCCTCCATCCATAGGATTCTCCGGGCAAGAATACTAGAGTGAGTTGCCATTTCCTTCTCCAGGGGTTTTCCCAGCCTAGGGATCAAACCCCGTCTTCTGCATTAGCAGGCAGATTCTTCACTGGTGAGCCACTAGGGAAGCCCTATTTCACAATAGAGACAGTTTAATGTAAGGCTTGCTAGTTGGGCATGAGCAACTGTCAACTAGGTGACTAAAAAGCCAGAAGGAAAATAAGAAAGTAGCACAGAGGCCACAGACGCAGGAAGCGGCTACTGTCCCAGGCTGGGGGACAAAGGGAAGAGGCTGAGATCATTAAAATTTAGACACCTGAAGAGGGCCCCTGCCGAGGAGTGACTTAGATCTCTGAGGAGGGGCTACCGCACAGCTGGTTCTGGAGGGACTTAGCAGAGGGGCCCCAAGGACCTGAGACCCACACGTCTGAGGAGGGGGCGCCAACTGACTGGTATTAGAGGCTTTGAGGTGTTAAAAAACTCTGGCTCACTGAGTGTTGGAAAAACTACTGCTTTTTTAACCAGTGCCCAGGGGGGAGAAACCAACACGTGGCTCTGGGGCTGCTGGCAGGAACAGAAGCCAAGCAGGGCGGAAGGGTGGCTTTAAGGACCCGCTCTGATCGGCTACGTGCGTGCGCGCCAAGCTGCTTCAGTTGTGTCCGACTCTGCTCGACCCTAAGGACCACAGACCGCCCAGCTCCTCTCTCCATGGGGTTCTCCAGGCAAGAATACTGGACTGAGTTGCCGTGCCCTCCTCTAGGGAGTCTTCCCAACCAAGGGATCGAACCTGTGTCTCTTACCTCTCCTGTATTGGCAGGCAGGTTTTACCACTTGGTGCCACCTGGGAAGCCCCTGATTGGTTCTGGGTGGTGGTTTAGTCACTAAGTTGTGTCCAACTCTTGAGACCCCAGGGACTGTAGCCTGCCAGGTTCCTCTGTCCATGGGATTCTCCAACAAGAATATTGAGTGGGTTGCCATTCCCTTCTCCTGACTGGCTATAACCCAATACAAAATTTTAATTTTTTTTTTTTTTTTTCCCAGTGAGTATCTGCTCTGGGTCTGGAGGAATGTTTTTGCATCTCAGCCCTCATCACTTTCCAGCTCTGTGACCTTGAGCAAGTTAGACTCAGTTTTCCCATGCATACAGTGGGGCTAGGATACTTTATTGGAGAAGGCAATGGCACCCCACTCCAGTATTCTTGCCTGGAAAATTCCATGGATGGAGGAGCTTGGAAGGCTGTAGTCCACGGGGTCACTGAGGGTCGAACACGGCTGAGTGACTTCACTTTCACTTTTCACTTTCATGCATTGGAAAAGGAAATGGCAACCCACTCCACTGTTCTTGTCTGGAGAATCCCAGGGACGGGGTAGCCTGGTGGGCTGCCGTCTATGGGGTCACACAGAGTCGGACACGACTGAAGCGACTTAGCAGCAGCAGCAGGATACTTTATGTGATATTCCTTACTTAAGGATCAAGAGTGACAGACTGTGGAAAGCTCTTGGCAAAGTACTCAGTACAGAAGTGCCTAATGCACTCCTGCTGCTATTGCTACTAATACATGCATGAGAGTTTAAATCAATGCTTCTCCGTCCCGGGTGACTTTATTCCCCAAAAGACATCCAGCTGTGCCTGGAACAATTTTTTAATTACCTGGCCGATTACCCCTGGCTGTACTGGTCTCTAACCGCGTGCTGGCGTTCTGCAGCTGCAGCGAGCGGTGGCTGCTCTCTAGTCGAACTGCCATAGCGGGCGCTGCTCCTGTGGATCACGGGCTCTAGGGTGTGTGGCTTCAGTCGTGGCAACACACGGGCTCAGTGGTTGCAGCACACGGTCTTAGTTACCCCACAGCATGCAGGATCCTAACTCCCTGACCAGGGATTGCACCCATGTCCCCTGCATTGGCAGGCAGATCCTTAACCACTAGAACACTGGGGACATCCTGGAAACATTTTTGATCGTCATGACTTGGATGCAGTGCTCTGGCATGTAGTGAACAAAGGCTAAAGAGGCTGCTAAACATCATAGGACGCACAGGACAACAAAGGATCGTCTAGACTCAGATGTCAACGATGCTGAGGTTAAGAAACCCTGGTTTAAACTAAAACAAAAAGAGTGTTTTAAGAACCTTGGAAGAACAGTACTTCAGAGGGAGGGGAGCTCAGCCAAGGCTAGAGTAGTCTGGCCACACTGAGAAGGAGGACTCAGAAGAAAAGTGGATTTGGTAATGAACAGAGGAAGGAGGGCGCTTCAGATGGGCAATGACATGAGCAAAGGCTTGAGGGGGCACCTTGTCTTCTTCTCTGCCTTTAGCACCAGTTTGCACATCCAGACCCTCACAAAGGTGCTGTAAATCACAGACTCAGAGATGCTGTGCCAAATGTAAGTCTCCATTCAGATTGTTTTTCTAACAGAAATCGCACACGACCACTTGTAATCATTATGGCGAAGGTGTCCATTCAGAACACGTCCCTGGTTTAGCTCTCCTGCCAATCAGCATTTCACATAACCAGAGCAGCAGTCAGAAATATGTCAGGTGAGAAGAGACGAGAAGGAGACCCAGTAAATGCAGCTACCTTTTAGAGTCCTGCCTTCTAACATCATTTCTCCTCTAGCAATTCAGGGACCCTCCTGAGCAATGGCCTTTATAGGAAGCTGACAAATCAGCTGGGCTTTGGACCACACACTCGACCTCATGCAAATAACCTTACACAATTATTATGAAAGACACTGATTCAGCTTTGCTTATTAATTTTTGCTTTTGTTGACTTTGCGTTTGGTGTCAAATCCAAAAACCATCACCAAGATCTATCCTCATGGGTTTATCCCCTATATTTTCTTCTAGGAGTTTTATTGTTTCAGGTCTTACATTCAAGCCTTTAATTCATTCTGAGTTTATTTTATCTGTATCCCATGTTCATTGCAGCATAATTTACAGTAACCAAGATATGGAGACAATCTAAGTGTCCATATGAATGAATGGACAAAGATGTGAACGAATGGGTAAAGATGTGAGAGGCATAGAGTCTCTCAGAGGCACAGAGTCTAGAATGGTGGTTCCTCTAGGTTGGCAGTTGGGTGTAATGGAGACATTGGTCAAAGAAAACAAATTTTCAGCTATAAGATGAATAAGTTCTGGGGCTCTAATGTACAGTATGGTTATTATAGCTTACAGCCCTTCTTATATACTTGTAAGTTCCTAAGAGAGTAGATCTTAGATGTTCTCACTACAAAGTATAAACTAATAATCTGATGGGTTGGAGGTGTTAGCTAATCATTTTACATATGTGCTGTGTGCTGTGCTTAGTTGCTCAGTCATGTCTGACTCTTTGCGACCCCATGGACTGTAGCCCATCAGGTTCCTCTGTCCATGGAATTCTCCAGGCAAGAATACTGGAGTGGATAGACTTTCCCTCCTCCAGGGGATCTTCCCAACCCAGAGATCAAACCCAGATCTCCTGCTTTGCAGGTGGATTCTTTTCCATCTGAGCCACCAGGGAAGCCTGCAGTATATAAGAACACAATGTGATATTTCAGTCATATAAAGCTGGAGGAAGGAAAGACCCTGATCACAGTCAAGACTGTACCATAAATGAGTTGCCTGAGAGTTGTCATGTTTTAGAAGAATGAAGATAACATTCAAGGAAGAAATGGGGTTGAGGATACGTCTCTGCTGCCGATGAACCGTGTGACCCTCCTTGACTAAGTCCATGCACATCTCTGTGCCTTAGGTTTCCTTACACTGAGAATAAAATCACTGAAAAAGGCTTGCTTAGGTTAATTCAGGGTGTGCATTTTTAAGGCTTTATCTTGCTTTTTTTCCCCAGAATCTAAAATTCCCAGGTCTTCTTTACCAAAGTTAGGAAATGCAACATAGTGGTTGGCTGGTTTATTTGAACCTGCCTTTCCTGCTAGGGTAGAGATTCCACGGGGACATGAGTTTGTGGCTTCATCCTCAGCAGATAGAGTGGTTCCTGACTCCTAGTCGGCACTCGCTGAATATTTGCTGAATGTTGAAAGATCTCAAGGTTTAGGGACAGAGCTAGAAAAACATAGGGAGAAGAGGAGACAGAACAACAGGTGATTTCCTAGAGAGAGGAGAGAAGAAGGAAAGAGAGTCTTATTGGACTAGAGCTGAGTCTTGTAGAATGGGAAGGAATTTGCACGGGAGGAAGTAAGGGAGAGGATTTTATATATAGAGGTAAAGCGTGCTTAGTCACTTCCGTCATGTCTGACTCTGTGCGATCCTATCTGTGGGCTGTAGCCTGCAGGCTCCTCTGTCCATGGGATTCTCCAGGCAAGAATATTGGAGTGGGTTGCCATGACATCCTCCAGGGATCTTCCTGACCCAGGGATTGAACCTGTGTCTCTTACGTCTCCTGCAGTGGCAAGTGGGTTCTTTACCACTAGTGCCATCTAGAAAGCCCTGGAAATAGAGTACTAGGTAGCCAAGGGCCTCGGGAGCATAAAAGATCAAAGTTCTTTTCAAAAACTGCAAGTTTGCCGTAGCTTAGATCTGGGCATAAGATATAGCAGACCAAACCTCAGAAGACAACCTGAGAGCGGGGCAAATAAGAGAGAGACGTGTGTACCTGCTGGCTCCTCCTCAAGGAACAGGCAGCAGCGGAAGAGTCTAAGGTGACAGCCTGGGATAGGACAGCGCTTTCACTGACAGCAAGAGGGCTGGACGACTGGTGAGAAGTGTAGGCGGGCATCATGCCTGGCTGCGGCCGTGTAGGGGATGGTAGAGAGCAGGGTACATCTCTTCACCTCATCCGATCTTCTGAATCAGGCTGGGTGGGTTCAACCAACCATTCACCAGAGGTTTCTCTGCTTTTCAAAACAGTATATAAAGTTCTCATAACCTTCAAGACTCGAAACCCCTTGTAGATTATTTGGTACATTCAGCTGAACTCGAGATATTGGTTGGTATCTCCATTATTTAGAGTTTCCTTTTGTAACATGTTGACTGGTTTTGAATGAGTCTTAATAACAGGTGGGTTTCTGTATTTACGTTATATTATATAAATTTCCATGGAAATTTCAATAAGACAGCCTCTTTATCATCATCACCAAATTGTCTGACAAGCTGTATGTAAGTGTTATATGTGTATAATTGTTTTGAACATCAAACTGACAGTGCAGATTTCTCTAGTAGGCTCATTTCTGGAAAAAATAATGTTCGCAATATAATCATTTCTTATCAGCATTTTCCATGTTACTGAAGGGACTCAAGTGAACTCAATGAACTCAAGTGGTTCATTGTTTTGAGATGGGCCATGCCCTTCCAGACAGAGGGATACATGTTTATTCAATCTCTGTGTTTTTCTTGTCCTTTTGTAAACCGTCTCTTGTCATTTTTAAGTTCTCCTTGCCCTCCCTTTACCACTTCAGTTGTTTTTCTCTTTCCTTATAGACCTGTATTCACATCAAGAGGGGAGGATTGGTCATTGGAGTCCAGACATCCCCTTAGGTTGCTGGGTTTATCTTGTGCTTTATGTCTGAGGAGAGGCACATGTCGATCTTCTTCAAGGGCTTTCTTTCTGTGCTTATTGTAGTGTTTTTTATAATAAAGATAGAAAGACCCTTGTGTTAGAACTCATGCTCTTCCCTGCATCACAGGATCACAGGAAAGACACAAAGAGCACTACTGAATGGACAACAATGTGTATTATATCCTTAGTACTTCGCTACCTCATTACTCTCTTTTAAATAGACCTGTAATTACTTTCAGCTGCTACTAATGAGCTTCAACCATGGGGAAAAATCACCTCTCTAAGTAAACATATTGGAAACTGCATTTGCTCACCTTTTCAGTGGACAGTATATTGGCAGGTTCATTGGCAATGGATGACCGTGTTGAACTTTCATCAGACTGATCACGGCCACTCTACATTTGGCTTCTGTTTTTCCGTGAGTTTTCTCTTTTTCAGGGCTCAAAGCACAGCCTAAATGTAATCTCATTTAATTTCATTGAGTTTGCTAAGATCTGAAGAAGTTTTAGCTGAAAGAATAATTTTTTCCCCTGGTGTGCATCTCCAGCTCACATGTTCATAATGATTAGTGCAAATTCCTAACAACTTCGGTAAAGCATATAAAGAGTTATAAAAATAGTGTTTGCTTTCCCCAAAATACCCTCCTTCACTTCATTCCTTAAGAATTCACTGAGCATTTACTAAATGTGTTACTACATTTACTATGTATTACTGTTATTGCTAAAAATTTTTCACGGATGCTCCATTGCTTATAGAATAAAATCCAAAATTCTTAGTCTAGTATTGTAGATGCATCTATGATGATTCCACTCATCTTCCCCCAGTTCCTACCAACACACACACACACACACACACACACACACACACAGGGACATATGTGAGCCTCCAAACATGAATACTATGCCTTCTTTTAGACTTTTGCTTATTCTCTGATTACTGCCTAGAATCCTCCTCTCAACACTATAGCATGAATCCTTACCACCCTTCAGGGACATCTATTTTAAGGAAGCTATACTATGCATGTAAATATTTCACAATCAACACTCCAGAAAACAAAATAAACAAGAACCCCTCACCGAACTTAACAAACAAACAAACAAAATACATTTGCTGATTTCCATTGAGTAAATATTTCTATTCTGGCTAATTCCAATGTGATGTCACTATATGCAGAGCTAGGAAGAGATGAACAGTAGCACATCATTGTATCACCAGATATAATAAAACTATCACCAGATACAATAAAATTGAATAACCTCAAGAGTACAGATAATGGTAAAAGTGAAATAATTAAGGAGCTGTATTTACCACTTTTGTTTTCAATATATACAATTGTAACTTTCACTTAATTTTTAATAATGATTGTATTTAACAACTGAAAACTTGCCACTTGTCTCTTGTGAGCTGGGTATAGCCAGGTCCAGCTCACTTCTGCAAGGACCCTACCATACTTCTTAGCCCACAGATTCCCTCCATATATACGTACCTTTTATATAACTATTCTGATAATTTACTCAAGCAACCATTTATCGAGTGCCTACTATGCACCAGAATGATGCTGGGAAAGATTGAGGGCAGGAGAAGGGGACAACAGAGGATGGCTTCACCAACTCAATGAACATGAGTTTGAGCAAACTCTGGGAGATAGTGATGGACAGGGAGGCCTGGTGTGCTGCATTCCATGGGGTTGCAAAGAGTTGGACACGACTCAGCGACTGGACGACAACAGTAAACTAATATACCAGGCAAAGATATCACCTATATTCTGTGTTCCATCAACTTTTCACATAGGTATTTCTTCTTTCCTCAGCTAAACTAAGAGCTCCTTGAAGACTAGAACCATGTATCCCCAAAGTATCTGTCACACAGTGGGGCTCTTACCAGGGTCATCCTCGTGGGGGTTTAATTGCTCAATGGCAGGAGAAGAGTGGCTGGGAGCCTTTATAGGAAACAGAGAGGGAGCTGAGCACATCCGTGTCTTGGTTCCACGCGAAGCAGCTCCCAGGCATTGAGACCACCCCTGGCAGTGTGCTTGTGCTGTAGGAATACTGGACCGTCTTATATGTGTATTGAACTTGACATGCCACCTTTCCCCCCGATCAACTGCCTGCCAGGTAGGCAGAGTGAGTATTATCAATGCCATTCTTCAGCAGAGAAAGCAGGCCCACCAAGGGAGCAGAGGCCAGTTTAAGGCAGGTCTGGAGCAAAGTTAGAGACTGAACTCAGATTTTCCTTCTTCCTGCCTGTTCAGGATTCTGAAGTAAAGACTTTCTAAAACAACCATCCTCGATACATTTTATTTTCTATCTGACAACTGCACCCTAGCTGGGAAACTAATGCTTCCTGCTTATGGCAAAGATGATGGACATAACCACCAAAAAACATTGTGGAAATGGCTTTATTTTTATTTATTTATTTGTTGTTTGTGTTTTTTGCTTATTTTTTAAACTGGTCATCAATGTTTTTTCTTTTATTATTATTTTTGAAAGATTTATTTATTTCTTGGTGCAAAGGCCGATTCCTCAAAAGGAACTCCAGGATCCAAAAATATATATATATATATATATCAGACTAAAAGTATCTTCAAGAGTGGAGGGCCAAGACTTCCCCAGAGAATAAATAGTACATAAACCTAGGGAGAAAAGGAGCAATCTTGGTACCAATGTCAGAAGTAAACAAATTTGTGTTATGTATTATTCAGAAAAGACATTCCCTCTCACGACCTGGAGTGTCATTACACTTTCCGAGGCTGGAGATTGATCATTTTAATAATGGCCTCATGGTTCCCAGAGGCAGGAACACTTACTGCCTTTGTAAATAAAACCAGACTTCCTTTCCTTTAGAAATGACTGAAATGCAGGCTTTGAGTTCCAACGAGGCAGTTAGTATAATTTGCTCATTGTATGTTTTTCCAAGGACAAACCTAGAATACATATTCTGAACTTTCTTCTAGCTCATAGTTTCTCCAGACTCGTCAAAGACTAGAGGCAATTATCTAGCATACGTTGCTTTTTCATCTTTGTTTCTTCATATAGGATGCAATCCCCAAACACCTGAAGAGCGTACAAGTGCCTCTTTGCCCTTCCAATCAAGTCTTCCAAGCGTCAGTGGTCCATTTCACAGAAAACGGTTCCTAGCTACCTGCAAGCCACAGTTGGAAATTTTCTGCACACAAGACTGGTTGAAGCAGATTTCCCTGGTGGTCCAGGCATTAAAAATATGCCCACCAATTCAGGGGACATAGGATTCCTGGTCTGGGAAGATTCTACATGTCCCAGGGTAGCTAAGCCTGTGTGCTACAGCTACTGAGCTCCCAACACCTAGAGCCCGTGCTCTGCAATAAGAGAATCTACCAGAATGAAAAGCCCATGCATTGCAAATAGAGAGTAGCCTCCTGCTCACTGCAACTAGATAAAGCCCACAGGCAGCGACAAAGACCCAATGCAGCCAAAAATAAATAAACAAAATAAAATTTTAAAAAGTACTTTAAAAATAAGTAAAACAAACAAACAAACAAAACCCCAAAAAACAACAAAAAAAATTTTTTAACCCTTAAAAAAAAACTTGTTAGACAATTTTACAAAAGAACTGATTGGTGCATTTGCTTTTTTTTTTTTTTTTCCTTAATGTTGTTTTTATCTTTTATTTATTTTTTAAAAGGCATGTTAAATTTAGTTTTATTGTCTTACACCCAGATACACCCTAAGAGCAAACATAACTTGTAAATTTCTTCTCTCTTCCAGTCAATTATTTATATCTTTAACATGCTATTTCTCTTTTTTTCCTTTTCTCCCCCATTTTTTCCCATTTTTATTATTAAAATACTCTTAGGGCTTCCCTGGTGGCTCAGATGGTAAAGAATCTGCCTCCATGTGGGGGACCCGGGTTTCATCCCTGGGTTGGAAAGGTCCCCTTGCAGAAGGGTGGCTACCCACTCTAGTATTCTTCCTTGGAGAATTCTATGGACAGAGGAGCCTGAGGAGCTACAGCCCATGGGGTCTCAAAGAGTCAGAAATGACTAACACAAAATACACATAACATAAAGTTTATCACGTTGATCATTTTTAAGTACAGTTCAGTGGTATTAAGTACATTCATATTGTGCAACCACCGCCATCCATTTATCTACATATGTGTATTTTTATATTTAAAAAATATATTTATATGTTTTCATGTTTAAAAAAATAATCTCTTAATCATCAAGTCACAACTGCGATCCATATAACAATTCACATACTTCACAGAAGCGGAAGCACTTCCATCAGAGGGGAGCTGTCGGATGGGGAGAAAGTGGACTGCAGAAGGAACTGGGGTTCCCTTGGAGCCTGAGGAGTGTTTCAGGAGGGGATAACAAGAGAATGAGAACATAAATTGTCTTCAGTTAGGGAGAGAATGCAGTTTCAGACAACACAGAGGGAAAATTACTGGACAAAGTGGAAGTCGGCCTAAGAGGAAGTAGAAATAGAACAGAAGCAAAAAGTCACAGAATTGAGGAAGTCAGGCAGCCAATTGAAGAGATAAAAAATGCTGTCCTGTCTGCTTCTGGTGACTCAGAGGTGCCCACCTGTGCAAAGAAGCCCTTCCAAGGGTCCAGACTCAAGGCTCCATCAAAGGGCATGTGCACCCACTGGCGTGTGGGATGAAAGAGTGAGTCGCATCTGAAACTTGGGGCCTTAAATCAGCAAAGAATGCTCAGATTGCTGGTCCTACCAAGGGATACCTCAGCTGTCCTTGGTGGCTGAGGTCTGCTGTGAGTCTCCAGGAAGATGCAAGGTCTGATGGGATCTTGATAAAAATGGCTCAGAGCTATAAAGAATTTATGGTCATGGACAACAGAGGATGAGATAGTTGGATGGCATCACTGACTCGATGAACATGGGTTTGGGTGGACTCTGGGAGTTGGTGGTGGACAGGGAGGCCTGACGTGCTGCGATTCATGGGGTCACAAAGAGCTGGACACGACTGAGCGACTGAACTGAACTGATGCAGTCAAGGCACAGGCTCTGTTACACAGTGATTCCTGTAACCATAGCAAGTGCACCTAGTCTGAGAGTCAGGGATCTTCCTCAGAAGAAATGGACACCTGGGCTGATATCTGATGGAAGAGTGGACACTGAGCACACCTGATGGTGAACACTTGTTCTGTTTCTGGACAGGGGAAAAATAAGAGCTCCAGTTGCTTTATATTCTCACCTAAACTTGGAATCCTCAGGCTTTTAAACAAGTTTTAGTTAATATAGTCAGTGTGTTGTTGTATCTCACCACATTTAATTTGCATTTCTCAGAAAAGTCATGAGGCTGAGTCCCTTCACAATTATCAGTCATTTGGATATCCTCTTCTTAGAAGAGCCCGGTCTTTGTCCTTTTTAAAAAATATTGAGTTCTTTGTCTTTTCCTTATTGATTCATGGGAGTTCTTTCTTTATTCTGAATGAGTCTTTTGTTGGATATAATTATTGCAAATATCTTCTCCCAATAAATGGATTGCCTTTTCATTTTAATGGTATTCATTTTTAAAGGAATATAATTTCTTAATTTAAAAAACTATGTTAATAGATTTTTTCCTTTATGCTTTGCACTCTAATGTATTAAGAAAAAAATTTCTATTCCAAGATCATGAAGATATTTACTTCCAAAATTTTCATTGTATTTGGGACTATGATTCATATGAAATTAATTTTGTGTATAGTGTGAAGAGTGGATCAACTTTCTCTTAAAAAAAAAAGAATATGTAATTTCTCCAAAAACATCTATTTAAAAGACCATTCATTCTCTCTAAATTGCAATAATGCCTTTATTATAAAGTGACTATATAAGTATAGATTTGTTTTTGAGGTCTCTATTCCATTTCATTGGTCTGTTTGTCTACCTTTACGATTGTTTTGATTTTTTATAGTTTTAAAATAAACTTTGAAACTGGTAGTTAAGTCTTTTATCTTTTTTTTTTTTCTTTAAGCAATTTTTGACAATTCTAGATCCTTGCAACATAAATATTTAAAAGTCAACATTTAAATTTCCAGTGAAAATCCTGCTGGGATTTTGACTGAAACTGTTGAATTGGTCAAAATGTTAAGATAATTAACATTTTTAAAATATCAGACTGTCCAACCCCTTAATACAGTTTATCTCTCCATTAATTTAGAAAAGAAGATTTCTCTCCATATTGTTCTATACTTTACTGTACAGTGGTAGTACATATCTTTTGTTAGATTTACTTAATCATTTGGTGGTGTTTGATGCTAAAAGCCTCTTGATGAAAGTGAAAGTGGAGAGTGAAAAAGTTGGCTTAAAGCTCAACATTCAGAAAACGAAGATCGTGGCATCCAGTCCCATTACTTCATGGGAAATAGATGGGGAAACAGTGGAAACAGTGTCAGACTTTATTTTGGGGGGCTCCAAAATCACTACAGATGGTGATTGCAGCCATGAAATTAAAAGACGCTTACTCCTTGGAAGAAAAGTTATGACCAAGCTAGATAGCATATTCAAAAGCTACATTACTTTGCTGACTAAAGTCCATCTAGTCAAGGCTATGGTTTGTCCAGTGGTCATATATGGATGTGAGAGTTGGACTGTGAAGAAGGCTGAGTGCCGAAGAATTGATGCTTTTGAATTGTGATGTTGGAGAAGACTTGAGAGTCCCTTGGACTGCAAGGAGAT
>SJYV01034114.1:440433-502045 GCA_006410875.1 Neotragus pygmaeus
AGTGGTCATATATGGATGTGAGAGTTGGACTGTGAAGAAGGCTGAGTGCCGAAGAATTGATGCTTTTGAATTGTGATGTTGGAGAAGACTTGAGAGTCCCTTGGACTGCAAGGAGATTTAACCAATCCATTCTGAAGGAAATCAGCCCTGGGATTTCTTTGGAAGGAATGATTCTAAAGCTGAGACTCCAGTACTTTGGCCACCTCATGCAAAGAGTTGACTCATTGGAAAAGACTCTGATGCTGGGAGGGATTGGGGGCAGGAGGAGAAGGGAACGACAAAGGATGAAATGGCTGGATGGCATCACTGACTCAATGGACGTGAGTCTGAATGAACTCTGGGAGTCTGTGATGGACAGGGAGGCCTGGCATGCTGCGATTCGTGGTGTCGCAAAGAGTTGGACACGACTGAGCGACTGAACTGAACTGATGCTATTGTGAAAGATATTTTCATTTTCCAATTGCTCATTGCTAGCACATAGAAAAACATTTTGCAACTGTTCATTGCTAGTACACAGTTGATTGCTAGTTCATTGCCAGCACATGCTAAAAAAACATTTCAGCGTATTTGATGACCATGCTAAAATCAGTATTTAATTTTAATCATTCAACTAATTAGTTGCTTGTTTTGGATATTTTAATAAACAATCATTCCATTTTGTGAATATGAAACTTTTACTTCTTGCTTTCTGATATTTACCTGTCGCATTTATTTCCCTTGCCTCATCCCACTGGTTAGGACCCCAGGTCAATGCTGAATAGACAAGCTTGTCTTTTCCTCACTGTCATCGGGTGGATGTAACTGCACCTCTTGACACAGGAGTTTTCCGGGGAAACAAACCATCTTTGTTAAAAGAAGACAAGAACTGGAAGCTTGAGCAATGTTCAAGAAGACTGTTATTGGCTTGGGATTAATACTGTCTCTTATACACATCTTGTCAGNTTGACACAGGAGTTTTCCGGGGAAACAAACCATCTTTGTTAAAAGAAGACAAGAATTGGAAGCTTGAGCAATGTTCAAGAAGACTGTTATTGGCTTGGGATTAATATGACTTCATGGAACTTCAGTGCTGATTGGCACAAGGATGGGGAAGAAGCGTCCCAGGCGTATTTTGAAAGGCTGTATCTGTTTTGAAAGAAGGTTGATGTTTTTAGGCCTCACATAAGGACAGTTATGAAGTATGACTGTGAGTGTGTTGAGGAATGTTAAAAGATTGTGTTCAGAGGTAAATTTTCCCAAGAGGTAAATTTTCCCAAAAGTGCATGAGACTTCTACAGAGTTTAAGAGGAAACTTAGAAGAGAACTTTTTAAGAAATGAAAAACTCAGACAAAAATGCTTACTGTCACCTTTTCAAGCTTTACAGAATTCCCACAGAAAACCATACCATCTCTCAATAGATTTTTCTTGGAATGTTTTAAGCATACACACTCAAATAGTGACAGACTTTTAAATAGCTGTTAAACACAGTAAATGCATAACTCAATGAATGAACCAAGTTACAGGCAGCTTTTTGAGACAGCGTACACATATATGCACTTTGAGAATAGCATCTGTGATAAGGTACCCTCCAGGAATATCTGATCCCCCTGCTTGAAATAAAAATGCATATACATTACATATATACATATAAAATGTATATATATTTCAACAGTATATGTGTGTGTGTGTGTACATATATAGTAATGATCAACGTTTATCTGCATTGAGTATCCACTTTTCCTGTCTTGTATAATTAGAACAGAGGAGCTTCTGTGGTCTAGACAATAACTCCATCTCTTAATTAAATGTGGGTCTGGCTGATCAGCCAAAGCAATTTGCCATCCTTAAGGGAACTTTATTGAGTTTTTACTTAATAATAGTGACCATATATGACCAAGTAAGCCTGTTGAAGCACTGCTGGGGAGTATGACACAATATCAATTTCTTCCATTTTAAATTTGTTAAGAATCTTGAAGTATTGAGATTTGATACAGCTATTAAAAACTTGAAGGTTACACCTTTTTTTTAAAGTGAAATTTTAAGTAAACTAAAAGGTAAAATGAAACAAGTGAAATTAATTTTAGTAATTTGTTTCATTTAATCCAATGCATCCAAAATATGATCACTTAATGAATAATCAATATGAGATATTTTATACTCTTTTATCTCATATGAAGTCTTCAAAATTCAGTATTTTACATTACAGCACATCTCAAATTAGACTAGCCTCATTTCAGTTGCTGAATAGCCACTTGAGGCTAATATGCGTGTGTAGTTCTAGTGTAGTTTATATCCACTGGATATAAACATTTTGGAAAGAATACTTCATAGACGACGTTGTATGTTTTCACATCAAGAGGCCCAGGATGACACATGATTAGTGTCATAAATTTTATCATTGGATTAAGGGGGTGATCATCAGATGTGTTCATTACAAATGTGTACTTTCATTTTTATATTACTGAGAAAAATGTAGGCTGAAACTTTGGTGCCATGCAAATATCCTGTCCCTAATCAAATTTTGCTACAGATTTTAGCCACCCGGGATAATGTTTGCCTGAATGAATTTCCCTAATAGAGGCTGTAAACTACTAACTCTAAGTCCGTTATTTTTTTATATTCATTAACTTTACATTTGTAAAGAAGAGCTTTTTCTCAGCCTTTCTCCCTCTTTTGAGAATCACTATGGCTTGTGGGTTTTTATCTGGTATGCCAACATTAAATCAGTTTTTAAAATATTTAAATAATCATAAATTTTGGCTTCTTAAAACTTGTTTCTGTAAAGCAACTGGTAAGTTTGTCTTAACTTAGATAGTTGCCTAAATAATATATATTTTTTAAAATTTCATAATCTAAGGTAAAATACTGATAACATTTTAGAATAGGAATGCTCCAAGGTCTGTAACCTATGGCTATATCACAGCTGTTTTTAANTAAGTTTGTCTTAACTTAGATAGTTGCCTAAATAATATATATTTTTTAAAATTTCATAATCTAAGGTAAAATACTGATAACATTTTAGAATAGGAATGCTCCAAGGTCTGTAACCTATGGCTATATCACAGCTGTTTTTAAGGTTCATTTCTTATACTAACATGGCAGGGATTATCTGTTAGCCAGAGTGTAAAACAGATTCCATCTTACTCTGTCTAAATAACAGGGCTATTTATTTCATAAATAAAACACTGGCGTTGGGCCAATAATAGACTGCTACTGCCAACCTCTCACTCTCTGTAGACATATATCTCCCGACAGGAGTTCCATCAAATGTGGTGATAAAGAAGATTGTGATCTGTCAATCATAAACTGATTCATGGTGTTTTGTTTATTTCATGTTACCTTATGAGTGATTTCTCACTCTTTTTCTAAACTCATACCTTTCTTCATGCTAATATACTAAAAAATATATTTCATGTCATTTTAAAAGAAGAAAAGCAGGAATCATAAAAGTGCTCTTTCCTTTTATAAAGTAAGCCAGACTTTCCCCGAGTGAGCAGCTGTCTTCACTCGATATCAGGAACACTTGTACCTTTCCAGATTCACCAGACGAGCATGTTTGGGAAGCTGCTCATCCTTCCACGCCTCCATGTTTCTTCACCATAAACAGTGGACTGTATTGTACACTTAAGCAATGATGGAGACACCATTTTCTTGGGCTGGTGCTTATCTGTGCCAAGTTACATGGCAAAGTGGTCTGGGTGGGTAATAACAGCCAAGAGTCTCCTTACATATACTCCTGGGTCCCTCCTCTGACCTCAGGGCCGCTTGCTTTTGTTGCCATCATCAATTCACATTGTCTAAGGTTTCTGCACATGCATACAACTTTGGTACAGGGATTAATGCTACCCAGCCTTAGGTACTGACCCTCGAGAAAGACACATATAAACACACCCTCTTTTTGACCACACTCTTACCCCAGAGCTGGCATAGAGCACAGGTACAGATTTTGTATGTAATTGAGTCTATGTAATCAGAGCAGGATGAAATTTCATCATCAGTGCAGTCCAGTAAAAATATTATATTAGCTATAAATGTAAGCAGCCTATGTAATTTATAATTTGCTGAGAACCATATATTAAAAATAAAAATGAACAGGTAAAAGTAAGTGCCAAGATATAGTTTAGTTAATAAATATACCAAAAAGTCATTTGAGGATATAATAAATCTAAAAAATCATTAATGTGATATTTTATGTTTTGTAGAAATGATATTTTTGAAATCTGGTGTGTATTTTACACTTATATCACATCTTGCTTTGGACCAGTTGCATTTCAAGTGATTGGTGACCCTGTGTGGCTAATGACTGCATTGAACAGCACATGTTTGACCATACTTTCCCCTGAGTAGGAAAATAGAAGCATATTCTTCATCTGTTCCATCTGATGAGAGTTCAGCAGATACAATTTCTTGTTATATTCCATTGAATATAACTGGTGTGAAGTCTCAGAACCAGACAGAGAACACAACTGGCTAACATTTAAGGAATTTGTCTCCCTACACTCCTCAATGCAGATCTGATTGGGGTGGGTAGAGAGATTTTACCCTTAAGTGTATCAAACACAATTTCCATGATGATAGGAAATACAGTGTAGCTTTGCTGTGTTTGGAGAATTGTTCACATAAGTCATTCCAACAGGCTCAGATTCCTTAACCTGTCATCAGACACAGCCTAGTCTGCATGGTGCAGAAGCGTGGGCCAGTTTGCAGGAGGATTACCCTCCTTTCAGCCTCCCAGAATGAGAGTCCCTTGAGACACTCAGAAGCAGCTGATTGGGTGTAAAGACACCTACCTCCAGTGGAAGTTGATCAAGTGTCCTCATGTGCATGAAATCTACCCAGAGATGTCTACAGGGACAGTTGGGTGACACCATGGAAGGCTTCCAGAAGGAAGTACACATGGATGGAGTGCATCCATCTGGCCTATGTGCTCATCTGCAACTTGCCTTCAGCTAGTAACATAAGACCTATGTGTTCTGTGACTATATTGACAGCATGACTTCCCTGGCCCTGGCCAGGCTGTGTTTAGAGTAAGGTTAAGGACCGTGACGGTAGCATGACATGCTTGGTCAAGCGTTTACTGATCTCCCCTATTGTCCCTCCCAACCAGCTCACAGTACCAGCGCCCTGCACCCCCCAGCACTGCACCCATCAGCAGCGCAAACAGCGCTACTCCTCACTGTGTAAAGGCTGCCAGCGCAGTTTCCCAACAAACTCCTGTTGACATCTTATCTCCATTCCCCACTAGTTTTGCACTCCTCCAAACACAACAAACTCACATGAAAACACAAGTTATTTTCAGAATTAAAGGGCCTGGCTGGTGTGCCACTTATGGTAAAGGATTCAGCAACCATTAAACCATGCCATAGTCATTAATAATCACACATAGGGCCACCTTGAAAAGTTTCTTTTTCATATTTTCTTTATCCTTCAAAGTCTTCCTCACAAATGATGGCCTAATGCTGCTAGACAACCCTTGAGGATTCATTTTCCCTTTTTGTTATAATCAAGCCTGGAGTATTTTAACTTGTCAAAATTAACTTTTGCTGCTCTACACAGCATTCAGGGTGGTGTCATTATTTTGAGCATTGTGGTTTGCAGAAAGAAGTCCTTAATGTGATACCCACGTGGCAACCAGGTGGCTCAGTGGTAAACAATCGACTTGCCAGTGTGAGAGACTTGGGTTCAGTTTGTTAGTTGGGAAGATCTGGAGAAGGAAATGGCGACCCACTCCAGTATTCTTGCCTGGAAAATCCCATGGACAGAAGACCCTAGCGGGCTGCAGTCCATGGAGTTGCAAAGAATCAGACACGACTGAAAACGAGAGACACACAACACATGTGCCACCCAATAATACCAGCGAATATCGAGATAGCCCCTGGAATGCTCGCCAGAGTGATTATCTAGAGATGGGCCCCAGTCCTCCTCTGTGATGCTCAGGGCCACACGTGCCAAAGACACCTGCCCTGTGACGCATGCTGCAGTAAAACAGCCTCTGATGATGTCTGCTCTAGTCCATGTGGGGCCTTCATCATCTTTCCAATAAAACAAAGCCACATCAGCACCTCTGAATTTTCAAGGGGACATATCCTAAGGAGGTGGGAGCTGGTGCTTGCAAGCTCCCAGTCTTCTCACTAAGGTAGTATTGGAAAGACTGGACTGCACTTCAGAAGTATGTCTCCAGCAACAATCTCATCAATGTGCTGGGGGTTGAGGAGACACTCTCCGAAGCAACCATCCTCAATACATTTTATTTTCTATCTGATAACCACACCCCAGCTGGGAAATTAATAATTTTTATGGCAAAGGTCACGAACCATAATTACCAAAAAGCTTTGTGGGCATGCTTTTATTTATTGTTTATGTTTTTGCCTATCTTTCTAACTGGTTTTCAATGTCTTCTCTTTTTTCTTTTATTATTATTTTTAAGATTGCTTTGTTTGTTTTTGACCGCACTGGCTCTTCATTGCTGCGTGCATTTTCTCTGGTTGCGCTGAGCAGCAGCTGCCCGTCCTCGTGGGGCACGGGTACCTCACTGCAGCGGCTCCTCTTGTTGCAGAGCACAGGCTCTAGTAGCCGCGGCCTGCGGGCTCTAGGGCACAGCTCAATAGTTTTGGTGCTCGGGCTTAGTTGCTCCGCGGCATGTGGGATCGTCCCAGACCAGGGACCAGACCCCTGTCACCCACACTGGCAGGTGGATTCTCAACCGCTAGACCACCAGGGAAGCCTGGGAATGCCTTTAAAGGCCAGATTTCACAGAGTTCAGGAGTGTTATCCGTCGCTTCCAGCTCTGCATGTGCTCCTGCAGGGCGCCAAGCCACTGCTGTGGCTTTCTGTGCCTAGAGGGGTGGGTTGGCTGATCTGAGCCTGGGTGCAATGGAGCACCAACAGTAGCTTTCCGCCTCTCCTAAGAGCAGGCAGAAAACATGCCCATTGGAGTGAAGACAATTTAGCCCTTTTCCAGATCAAAATGACGGGTTTTAGTATCTCGAAATGATCATGATTAATCTGTGGGTGTATTTCATCTTATCCTGGGGTAACATAAACTTAGGCTTTCAGAACGTCACAATGGGGCACCATCTCCCTGTCTTTGAACTGCGGCGTAAGCAGATAGCATTCATTCAAACCCCTCTCCCCTAAAGGAAGCCTTGGGTTCGAGAGGCAGGAGCCCACTGTGCAGCCTTAGAAAGCCCATCCTGAAGGGAGCCTCTGATAGAGGGTGTAACTGACATCCTATGTGACATCACCCCACAGGTTGCTCCAACCACAGCTCTAGGCTCTCTCCCCTGCAGCTGGTGAGGCAACCCTGGAAGAAAAGAAGCCTGAAGTGCATAGGGCACTCTGACTCCAGTGGTCGTGGCTCCCGTGGAGCAGGCAGGGCCCGTGGAGAGCTCCTGCAGTGTCATGGAAACCCCAGCGCTTGACAGCAAACCAGCATGGATCCCATGCAACAGTGCTTCCCTGCAGAGGTGGCCATCTGGGAGTCACCGAGCCGGCGTGTGTGTATTGACAGTTAACGAAGCCATGCACACAGAGTAGAGAGGGAGGCAAACAACTCTATTGTGTTGTGTGCCTCCTAAGCACATCACACTCACCACATACATATTTGAAAAGATATGTTCGAGTCTCCTAAGTAATGTTTTTATAGGTTCTGAAGCTGTACATTCTTCTTACAGCTATGCCATCACTATCTCTACAGATCAAACAATTTATTCTCTTTGTTCCACCATAAAAGCTCTTCTCTGTAGGTTGGCATCATTTGGCCACGCTCTAATACTTCAGAACTCTCATGGACCTGCATGTTTTTGATCCTGAAACATTTTATTAAAGCGGGGGCATTGTCCCACAGTCCCCAGAAGTCCAAAGCTCAGAGTGATCTCCCCAAGTGATTGATGTAATGCACTCACCCTAAGATGTGAATTGTGAGTGATAAACAACACAAAAAATCAGCACTGATAAATTTATTTCAATAGAACTGGTCCTCAAGTTCTCCCCTTCACCTTACCTCGAAAACGTGTGCTGTATAATCTAATGTGTGGTATGTCACCTTGGTGCTTATGTACATAGTAAGTATTTTGCAGATGACACCACCCTTATGGCAGAAAGCAAAGAAGAACTAAAGAGCCTCTTGATGAAAGTGAAAGGAGAGAGAAAAAGTTGGCTGAAAACTCAACATTCAGAAAATATAAATCATGGCATCTGGTCCCATCACTTCATGGCAAATAGATGGGGAAACAATGGAAACAGGGACAGATTTTATTTGGGGGGGGGCTACTAAATCACTGAAGATGGTGACTTCAGCCATGAAATTAAGAGATGCTTCCTCTTTGGAAGAAAAGTTATGACCAACCTAGATAGCATATTAAAAAGCAGAGACATTACTTTGCCAACAAAGTCCGTCTAGTCAAAGCTATGGTTTTTCCAGTAGTCATGTATGGATGTGAGAGTTGGAATACAGTCCAACTTTCTTTATAAAGAAAGCTGAGCATCGAAGAATTGATGCTTTTGAACTACGGTGTTGGAGGAGACTTGAGAGTCCCTTGGACTGCAAGGAGATCCAACCTAAAGGAAATCAGTCCTGAAAGTTCATTGGAAGGACTGATGCTGAAGGTGAAACTCCAATACTTTGGCCACAAAGACCCTGATGCTGGGAAAGATTGAAGGCAGGAGGAGAAGGGGATGACAGAGGATGAGATGGTTGGATGTGTCATAGGCTGAATGGACACGAGGTGAGTGGACTCCCAGAGTTGGTGATGGACAGGGAGGCCTCATGTGCTGCTGTCCATGGGTCACAAAGTCGGACACAACTGAGTGACTGAACTGAACTGAGGTTATTTTGGGAGTCTAAAAACAGATACTTTCCTCTCATAAAAAGCTCTCCACTTAGGCCATAGGAAAGCCTCACATTCATATTTTTTTGAGGAAACACATCAAAAGCTCTGACCACTCGTGTGTTTTCTTAAAAATTAGTCTGTGTGTTATTGCCTTTCCATTGTGCCGTTCTGAAAGAGCTGAGCCATGATGATGAACAGCTGTGAGAAAAATATGTTTGCCTTTGGGTTAGTGTTTATCACTTTTTTAAAAAAACCAAGCTGAGTAGCAAGTAGCTTCTTATTTCCCCAACCAAAGGTCAAACCCACACCCCCCACCCTTGCAGTCTTAACCACTGGACCCCAGTGAAGCCCAAGGGTCGGTGTTTATTCTTACAAGTTACATGGCATTGGCCACAGATGTTGGTCAACCCAGAAACATCCTCAGACTGTTCATTTTATTGTAACGATCAGAGTACAAAAGTATAAAACTAACTGGGGGCGTTGCTGACCACCCCGCCCCTCATCCCCCCCACAGACACAAGGAGTTCCCATCCACCATGGTCACCTAAAAGCCACATCTGAATATTCCCCAAACAATTCCCCACGTCTCTGTCGTGTCATTTTCTGAGAGGAAGATTCCCCGGCAGCATCTCGCTTTTCTCTGGGAACTGCATAAATTCGGCAGCAAAAATAGGTGTGAGCCGCCAAGGGGTTAAAACTCACAAGGTACTGAACATCGTAATGAATCATCTGAGTCCAAAGAACAGAATTTAAATTTCTAAGTGCTCTTCTCTCTGATTATTTACCCTCTATCAGGTTAACCTCATTAACCTATCACCAATAAGCTAGCGTTACTCTGCAACAAGGAAGCCCACAGCCTGCTGGACTTGCATGAGGACCGGGGCGGTCCACACTTCTCTTGATGACTGGAGGTTATTTTTATTAACCTCTAGGCCCAGCTCTGCCAATGAGAGAGTCTCTGCAAACTCCTGATGGCGAGATACAGGATACGGTCTGGTTTCAATTCCCAAAATGGATTTGCAGTCATAGTCACCTCTATGAAAATTTCACATAGAAATTCTCAGTTTCTTAAAAAAAAAATCTTTTCAGCTTCCTCATCATTTCTCTTGGCTACTTTGTACTCTCTACTACTGTTCTCACATGTTCTTAGATGCCAGTGTTTCAGATGATTTGTTTGAGGGGTACAGTGCAGAGCATGTCCCCACTGTGTCTCAGGAAGGCTGGCCAAACCTTTGGGACTTTAAGCCTGAGTAATGATCTGTTGGTTCAGAGCTACTCTCTTTACTCTAGGACTCAGGTCTGTATGGTAGCAAGAAATAAAATAAATAAAATTGCAGCAAGTCCACCTTAAAAACCAGGCCCTTGGGGCTGTTGGACACATATTCTTTAAATATTGTTCCTTTAACATCATCTGCCCTATTCTTAATAATCTGTGTTTCTAACTTCAGTTCTGTTATTGTAAGCACTTAAGCATTTCCATCAAGATGATGAGAGCCTTGCTATTTTAACCCCAAAGTGGCTTTTTTTTTTTTTCTTTCAGCCATACTACATAATATTGAAATCTATATACAGACAATATTTATGTATATACTATATACACACATTTGTAATATTAAAAATTTCTATACCACATGCCTGTTCTACAATTTCCAGCTCTTAGCAGGCTTATCACTTGTACATTTTTGTGCATCCAGGGAAGGGTAAGGAAACATTTGAAACTGTTTCCTCATTTTTATTGCAGCCTCTCTCACATTCACATAACAATAACCATCACCATTATATAGAAGACAGGAAAGTGTCCAAAAAATATATATTTTCTTAAAAAGTGTATACAGAACCAATTTTAAACATACTTTCCTATTGTCCACTTAAAAAATAGTCACAACCTAAAAACTGAGAGTTATGTTTTATTCAGAGGGAATTTTGAGGACTTCAAGCCCAGAAGACAGCATCTCAAGTAACTCTGAGAGGACTGCTCCAGGGAGGTGTAGGAGGAGCCAGGTTATACCAAAGTGTGTCAAAGAGCAGGGGGTCTGAACTACAAAAGACTATTGTCCATTAAGGAAAACCAGATATCTCAAGTTAAGGAATTTAGTGATTGTCTATGTACGAGAAGAGGCAAGAGTCTGGACTCACTGAAATCATTCCTCATGCGTCTCAGCTATCTGGGGCCAGCCTCCTGCGTTTCACCGTAGGGAGTGGCTGCAGCCTGACCCCAGTATTGTTTTCCTTCCTGGTTGTCCTGGAGAACTGGAATCACTGATGACTGTGACATCTTTCTTTATTGACATGGCTAGAAATACTCCATTTCTCATTCCTGACCCTCAAAAAGAAATGTTTTCACGTACCTTGTATGGTAGGTATAATTGAACACAGTGAGGTGAAGAGATACAACAAACCAGCCTCCCACCATTTCCTGCCATATATTATTCTAATCTAAGAACTGCCCTATGCCTGCAAGCATGCATGCTAAATCGCTTCAGTCCTGTCCGACTCTGTGACCTCATGGACTGTAGCCCACTGCGCCTCTGTCCATGGAATTCTCCAGGCAAGAATACCGGAGTGGGTTGCTATGCCCTCCCCCAAGGGATCGTCCCAAGAACTGTCCTATATTCACTCCCAAAATGTTTGTTTTGGATTGCTGGCCAGTGAGATTCAGGGATCAATCAAGGTGATCTGACAATGTTCCGATTAAGCTTATATTATTCAGAAAAGTGCTCAGCTGACAGTCACTCCCCGGCCCACTTCCCAGGGAGAGCGTATCAGACGGTGGCTGGCGGGGGAAGCGGTTCTCCTCCGGGCCGTGCAGCTGTTCCCATTAGTCCTCGCTGCTGTGAACGGGAGTCAGAGGCCACCACTTCACCTGTTTGCTCACCCCTGGGGAACAGGAGAGGACTCACTTCGTATTTCCAAAGAAGAGCGGGGCCTACCAGCAGGGTTAATAGAGCAACAAAAAGCATTTTCAGAATAGATTACCCTTCACCACTAAAGAAGCCTGCAACACCAGAATCGGGCCGTGTGCATGGGCTCTGTGCCCAGGAAGAAGAGAAGTGTTCAGTTGCTTTGGAAGCCTTTCCATTGACAAGGGCTTTCATTACCTTTAGAATAACGGCCACTCCAGATCTATTCTCTCCAGCCAGGAACTCTCACCTGAGCTCCAGACAGACAGATCTATCCAGCTGTCTACTGGCTCCAGCGTCCCACACATGATCATTATGCTCCCCCAGATCCTGTCCCTTGCTGCTGTTCCCCCTCCTCTGTAACTATGCTGCCCAGGTGTCTTCTCATCTACCTGTCATCCAGGGCACCGTGTGTGCTCCCTACTACTGAAAGGTGAACCATTTAATTCAATAGAATTTTGCTTTCCATTTAGGGTGGAGGAGTCTGGCTCCTTTCTGGCAGGGGGAAAGATGCCATTTTCACGTGTAACTCCCGAGGTTACTCTGGGCAAGGACACCCAGTCAGATGATAAAGGCAGAGAGGGTAGTCGTGGCCTGCGGGCTGTGGTTTGCTGACCCTTGCTTGAGAATGTCAGCTGCATAAGATCAGAGCCTTACCTGTCTCATTTATATTTCCTGTGTGCTCAGACACACTTGACCTTCTTGGGGAAGAAAGAATCTTCATACCATGTTTGAAATGAATATGCTAGGGGTGTTCTTTATTTCAAGCAGGAAGCAGAGAGAAAAATCTTCACTGGACTCTGATATTTTCTTACTAATGAAAGAAAGCCCTCAGCATTTATAAAATGGGCTAATTAATAGCAGACTTGGTGTGTTCATTTAAGGTTTGTGAGCAAAATCAGTTTCTTTAACAAATACATTTTACAATCTAAATGAACAAATACAATTTCCTAAAATAAGGGTTAAACAAATTTTGTGGTTCTAACAAATATATAGCTTAAGTTTACAGTCCTGTGAAAGGAAAGGAAATGTTTGTAGTTAGATAACTGAATACCTTGGAGAACCATCAACTTTCTTTTCAACCCTGGAACCAGCAGTGGGAGAGATTATAATCAAGAGAGGGATGTGTAAGCAAGCACACTGGATATCAGTAGACACTTAAAAAGTGAACATAATACAGGCAAAGGATTACTTGGGAAACTTTCCTCCTAAAAACAACTGCAAATGCTATATTTTAAAAAATGTCTCTTCTGTCTGACTCACTTCACTTAGTATGCTAATCTCTAGGTCCATTCATGTTGCTGCCAATAGCATTATTTCATTCTTTTTTATGAATAATATTCCCTTGTATATATGTATATTATGTCTTCTTTATCATTTCAAATATAACATATCACTTATACACGGAATCCAAAAAGTGAACTTATTTACAAAACAGAAAACAGACACACTGACATAGAATACAGACTTATGATTACCAGAAGGGAAAGAGGGAAGAGGGATAAATTAAGAGTTTGGTATTAACTGATGGCATCACCGACTCAATGCAGATAAGTCTGAGTAAGTTCCAGGAGTTGGGGATGGACAGGGAGGCCTGGCATGCTGCAGTCCATGGGGTCGCAAAGAGTCGGATATGACTGAGTGACTGAACTGAACTGATACACACTACTGCATATATAACCGAGAAGGCAATGGCACTCCAGTACTCTTACCTGGAAAATCCCATGGACAGAGGAGCCTGGTGGGCTGCTGTCTATGGGGTTGCACAGAGTCGGACATGACTGAAGCAACTTAGCAGCAGCAACTGCATATAAAATAGACAACCAACAAGGACCTACTGTATAGCACAGGGAATTTTATTCAGTATCTTATAATACCTAAAATGGAAAAGAATCTGACAAAGCTGAATCACTCTGCTGACACTTGACATTGACATTATAAATCAACTATACTTCAATTAAAAAACCCTCCTTAAAAGTGCTGAAGACCTGATAAGTATGCTAGTCATCAGGGATGTTTCTCCTTCTGAGCACATGGAAGCTTTGCACTTCGCTGCCCTCTTGAACTTGATACACTCATGTGACTTGTTGTGAACAACAAAATGTGAAAAAACTGATTCGTCTTACTTCTCGGCAGACATTTAAGATCAGTGGGTGATTTACCACAACCCCTTCTTCCTCACATGACAACCAGCAACATTGCAGATGATCATGCCTCTGTCACGCATGGTCCATAAGTAAGAAAAGCATGGAACACACCACCACAAATGACAGAGATGTGTATTATCAAAAACACATGCATTGTGTTAAGTCACGGATACTAGGCGGCTCTATACTGCGGCGTGCATTAGTTTATTCTGACTTACATATTAAGATTGCAAGACATTACCAGACTTAAATTGTAAGGGAGACTGTGTACTCAGAGGCTGTGAGCAGGAATCGAGCACGTAAAAGCTCTTACCCCAGAGACACTTGCTGATCGGGAAGATCTGAACTTGGTTTTAATGATCGTGTAGTACTGGAGTTAGAGGTCAACATCCAGTGACTGTTGAAACAGACCCCTGGCATGTTATCCTGGTATTCTAAAGGAACAACACGTTAGGGTAAGGTTGAATACTTGGTGTGCAAGAGACTTCAGAGAAACTTGCCTTAGCATAGAGTACACCCAGGAAGGAATTAAAAACAAACACTAAAATTCACTGGTACTCCAGACAACCAATCCAGGGGACATGGGTTCAATCCCTGGTTAGGGAACTAAGATCCCACAAGCCAAATGTCACAGCAAAAAACAAACAACAACAAAACCACTAAACCAACCAACCAAACAAATAAAACCTCATCCGTATGAAACTGAAACCCAGATCGAGCCCTCTAATGGACCTTTCAAATTCACATCACAACACCTGTTGACACTAGCCTCCTTAGATGCTTTGTCACTTTACAAAAGAAAATACAATTTGTTCCTAGAGGAAGGATCTTTTATCCTAGATATAAAGCAGCACCACAGGTAATATTTCCAGGAAAGTGATCAGTATACAGCAAGATCAACTTTACTAAGCAGACAGTGGAACAAAGTGCTGTGCATGAGAGTCAGCAAAAACAAGAGTAAGCAGGCAGACTCATGAGGACATCAGATATTAGGATCATCAGGGGTGTTTTTGCTTTTAAAGTGGCTTATTTTGTTTAAATAAGTAAAGGCAAACTTGTTAGAAAATAACTGCAGGGAAGAACAAAGTCATAAAGAGTAATACAGAAGATTACAAAAAGAATCAAATAGAACTTACACATGTGGAAAATGCAGTCCCCTATTGGAACATATTAATGACCTATCAGACAGGTTTAAGAGGCAATTAGACAACAGATGAAAAGAGACATCTGAAAGATAGGCTGGAAAAAAGACATACGTACCATAGAGAGAAAAAATAATAGAAAACATGGAAATGAAGTTAAGAGGCTTGAGGGACAGAGGGAGATATTTTAAAGAAAAGTGAAAGTGTTAGTCACTCAGTGGTGTCCAACTCCTTGGGACCCCATGGACTGCAGCCCACCAGGCTTCCCTGTCCTTGGGATTCTCCAGGCAAGAATATTGGAGTGGGTTGCCATACCCTTCTCCAGGGGATCTTCCCGACCCAGGGATTGAACCTGAGTCTCCTGCATTGCAGGCAGATTCTTTACCATCTGAGCCACCGGAGATGTTCTGACATATGTTTGAGTGCTCCAGGGAAGAAAGAATGGATGTGGCAGAGGCAATATTTGGTTAGATAATGGTTGAGAGTCTTCCAAAAAAACATCAGTTCACAGATTTGAAGTTGTGATTCCCAAGTCAGATAAGCATAAAGAAATCTCATCAAATATAGCTTAGTGAAGGTACAGTTTCAAATACAAAGAATCAATGTTAAAAGCAGCAAGAGGAAAAAAAAGATAGTTTGCTTTCCAAGGATCAATTTAGTTAGATTACCAGCTGAGTGCTAAAGAATTTCTGTGGGAGTCAGGAGACGGGAAAATAGTATGTGCTGAAAAAAAACTTCTATTCTCAAATCTATAAAAACAAGTTGTTTTTTTTTTTAATGAAAGTAAAATAGACATATTTTCCAGACAAACCAACACTGAGGGAGTTCATCAAAATAAGTTCTGATTAGAGTTAAATGCTTAAGGATGTACTTTAAGTGCACAGAAAATGGCAACAGATGGAAGTCGCAGCACCAGATGGAAGGACGCGCAGGAGACTGCAGCGCGCGCTTGCCAGCTAAGGCATTCCAGTCCTCTCTGACTCTGCGACCGTATGGACTGTAGCCTGCTGGGCTCATCTGTCCATGGGGTTCTCCAGGCAAGAACCGGGTTGCCATGCCCTTCTCCGGGAATCTCCCGGACCCAGGGATTAAACCCATCTCTTACATCTCCAGCATTGGCAGGTGGGTGCTTTACCACTAGCGCCACCTGGGAAGCCCGAGAGATAGTACATATGTGGATAATTCAAAATGGATTTGGAATAATAACACAATATTAATGGTTTGTAGGATTTTAAAAATAGAATGAAAAAACCAATAATATGGGAATTCTTAGAAATGTAAATTAAGTAAATGCTCCAATGTCCCTGTGTTATCCAGAAGGAGAGTTTAAGATCTGATTAACTCTAGAGGTCGTGAAGAGTCGGACATAACTGAGCGACTTCCCTTTCACTTTTCACTTTCGTGCATTGGTGAAGGAAATGGCAACCCACTCCAGTGTTCTTGCCTGGAGAATCCCAGGGATGGGGGAGCCTGGTGGGCTGCCATCTATGGGGTCACACAGAGTCGGACACGACTGAAGTGACTTAGCAGCAGCAGCAGAGGTCTGTTAAAGGGCTTCCCTAGTGTCTCAACACAGGTTCGATTCCTGGGTTGAGAAGATTCCCTGGAAGAGGGCATGCCAACACCCTCCAGTGTTCTTTCCTGGAAGATCCCATGGACAGAAGAGCCCGACATTCTACAGTCCATAGGGTCGCAAAGAGCAGGACAAGATTGAAGTGACTTAGAACACGTGCACAGAGGTCTGTTAAATATGCATATTTAACTTCTAGGGTAATCATGAAAAAGAAAAAAAGAAACTTCTAAACTAATGGAACTAAAATGAAACTGCCAAAAAAAATTAAAAAAGCATGAAAGGGAAGATAAAGAATATGGACTAAGTAGACGAATAGAAAGTACAGAATATATACTGGTAGACTTAAATCCAATTAAGTCAGTAATGATATTAAACACAAATATATTACATGTCTCAGCTAAAAAGTTAGAAATCAAGAAACCATGGGATTAATCCCTAGTCAAAATGAGAATAGAAGAAGAATGAAATTAAAAAGATAGGAAGAGGACTTTCCTGGTGGTTCCGTGGATGTGCATCTGCCCCCTTTGCAGGGGACACTGGCTCGATCCTTGGTCCAGGGAGAGATCACTGCCACAGGGCAATGAAACCCGGGCACCACAATCACCGAGGCTGCGCTCCAGAGCCTGGGAGCCGTAGCTACTGAAGCGTGCGTGTTCTAGGGCCCGAGAGCCTCTGCCGCAGCCACTGAGGTCAGGTACTGTGCAGGGAGAAGCCTGTGCACTGCAAATGGGGAACAGCCCCTGCTCTCCTCAACTAGAGGAAGCCTGCGTGCAGCAACTAAGGTCCAGGGCAGTGAAAAATAATCAAATACAGCACTGTGCACATGTCAAAAAAAGAAACATTTAAAAATACGCATAAAAAAGAGCTCACTGTATTTAAAAAGATAGATACATGATGCAAATGTTAACCACAAGAAATCTAATATAGCTATGTTAATGACAGGTAAAATAGCTTTAGAGCAAAAAGGCTTATTAATGATAAAAAGATCATTTCGGGAAAATTCCTGGGTGATCCAGTGGTCAGGATTTGGCGCCGTCACTGCTGGGACCAGGTTCAGTCCCTGGCCACAGGCTTCATGGTGTGGCAAAAAAAAAAAAAAAACAAACATTTTTTAATGATAAACCATTAATTTACCAGTTACTATAACAGTTCTAAAGTCTTATTTACCAATAACATCACCTCAAAATGTATAAATCAAAAATTTATAATGCATAGATAAATAAATTCAAATATGGCAACAGATTTAAAATAATCCTTTGAGTGATTTGTAGAAGAAACAGAAAGATAATTTCTAACTGTACACAAAATATGAGCGAGCTAACAATCCTGACCTGATGGATGTATACACCTTCTATCTGACAAACGCAGAATACATACTATACAAACCATTTCCAAGCCTACATAGAATGCTTTTTATAAACTGACCAAAATAGGGTAATAATGAATGACCAATATACTTCGAAGGTTTGTACTCATTCAGAGCATATTCCCTGATCATAATCCAATAAAGCTAAAAATATAACTAGAATATTCTTATATTTTGGAAATCAAAAACACTATATAATTCCAGTGTCAAAGAAGAAACTAGAACTTAGAGAATATTTTACAGTAAAAATGATCAAACAATGACATATCAAACTATGACATACAGCTAAAGAAAGACTCAAAGAAAAATTTATCCTTTCAATTTGCATTTTACAAAAAAAAATAAAGTTTAAAAATTAAAGAGCTAAGCACTCAAACGCAAAGAAATTTTTTAGAGTGATAATAAATTTTTAATAGAAAATAAACCTACAACAAGAAAGTTTTTTGTAAAACTAGGAAAGTTGATAGATTCCTAGCAAGATTCATGAACTAAAAACTCAACCATTTGAGGCAGCAGGAAATTCCCTTAAGGCACAAGGCTAAATGCAATAACTACAAATGGCATGTGCCATCAAGCTCTCCAAGAATTAAATCACGGCCACTGCAGCTGTGGATTTTCAACACCCACTGAAAGGAGTTAAGGGTGGAGAGCAGAAAACATAGAGAAGGCAATGGCACCCCACTCCAGTGCTCCTGCCTGGAAAATCCCAAGGGCAGAGGAGCCTGGTGGGCTGCAGTCCATGGGGTCGTGGGGAGTCGGACATGACTGAGCAACTTGACTTTCACTTTTCACTTTCATGCATTGGAGAAGGTGATGGCAACCCACTCCGGTGTTCTTGCCTAGAGAATCGCAGGGACAGGGGAGCCTGGTGGGCTGCTGTCTCTGGGGTCGCACAGAGTCATACATGACTGAAGCGAGTTAGCAGCAGTAGCAGCAGCAGCAGAAAACAGGTGCTCTGAGCTCTGGGAGAAACTGCCAGGACAGGTCCTCAGATAGGTATCTTCAGGAGTCTATTTTATGATCCCAATTCTTGTTTTTCCCTACTTCTAGAAAAGCATTAAATCCTTCATGGTGATGACCAGAAGGTCCACATGACCAGTGGAAACCTTCTGCAAAAATATATGCTTGATTGCACGTTCTCCCCTTCCACCAAAATCACATATGTAGTGACCTTCCCCCTACCTCTTTGGAGCAGTTTCTCAAAGCTATCTGAATGGATGTTTCAGATAACTCATTTCTCATAGTTTCTCAATGCTGTCTCCTGGGTTTTAGTTCTCATTTTGCCCAAAATAAGACTTAACTTGCAACTTTCACACTATGCTTTTTTTTTTTTGACTGTGTTGCATGGCATATGGGATCTCAGTTCTCCTACCTGGGATTGAACCTGTGGCCCCTGCATTGGATGCACAGAATCTTAACCAGTGAACCAGCAGGAAGTTCCATCACATTGTGTGTTTTTTTTTTTAAGTCAGCAGTTAGGCGGAGAAAGATAAGGCCATGTAATTTCATTTATATGTATAATCTAAATAAAGCCAAATTGAACACTTAGGTACAGAGAACAGATTGATGATTTGGTGATTTTAGCGGTGGGGGCAGCATAGGGGAAATGCGTAAAGAAGGTCAAAAGTTAAAGACTTCCAACTATAAAATAAGTATGTCATAGAGACCTAATGTATAGCATGGTGACTATGGTTAATAATACTGTATTGCATATTTGATGAAAGTGAGAGAGGAGAGTGAAAAAGTTGGCTTAAAGCTCAACATTCAGAAAACGAAGATCATGGCATCTGGTCCCATCACTTCATGGGAAATAGATGGGGAAACAGTGTCAGACTTTATTTTGGGGGCTCCAAAATTACTGCAGATGGTGATTGCAGCCATGAAATTAAAAGACTTACTTGAAATTAAAAGACTTACTTCCAAAGGCTTACTCCTTGGAAGAAAAGTTATAACCAACCTAGATAGCATATTGAAAAGCAGAGACATTACTTTGCCGACTAAGGTCCGTCTAGTCAAGGCTATGGTTTTTCCTGTGGTCATGTATGGATGTGAGAGTTGTACTGTGAAGAAAGCTGAGCACCGAAGAATCGATGTTTTTGAACTGTGGCGTTGGAGAAGACTCTTGAGAGTCCCTTGGACTGCAAGAAGATCCAACCAGTCCATTCTAAATGAGATCAGCCCTGGGTGTTCTTTGGAAGGAATGATGCTAAAGTTGAAACTCCAGTACTTTGGCCACCTCATGCAAAGAGTTGACTCATTGGAAAAGACTCTGATGCTGGGAGGGATTGGGGGCAGGAGGAAAAAGGACAGAGGATGAGATGGCTGGATGGCATCATGGACTCGAAGGACATGAGTCTGAGTGAACTCCGGGAGTTGGTGATGGACAGGGAGGCCTGACGTGCTGCAATTCATGGGGTTGCAAAGAGTCGGACACGACTGAGCGACTGAACTGAACTGAACTGAACTAAACTAAAGAGAGTGGATCTTAAAAGTTTTCATCACAAGGAAAAAAATTTTNAGAGTGCATCATGAGAAATGCTGGGCTGGATGAAGCACAAGCTAGAATCAAGATTGCTGGGAGAAATATAAATAACCTCAGATATGCAGATGACATCACCCTTATTGCAGAAAGTGAAGAACTAAAAAGCCTCTTGATGAAAGTGAAAGAAAAGAGTAAAAAGTTGGCTTAAAAGTCAACATTCAGAAAACGAAGATCATGGCATCTGGTCCCATCACTTCATTGCAAATAGATGGAGAAACAATGGAAACAGTGATAGACTTTATTTTGGGAGGCTCTAAAATCACTGCAGATGGTGACTGCAGCCATGAAATTAAAAGACATTTCTTGGAAGAAAAGTTATGACCAACCTAGATAGCATATTAAAAAGCAGAGACATTACTTTGCCAGCAAAGGTCCATCTAGTCAAAGCTTTGGTCTTTCCAGTAGTCATGTATGGATGTGAGAGTTGGACCATAAAGAAGGCTGAGCACCGAAGAACTGATATTTTTGAACTCTGGTGTTGGAGAAGACTCTTGAGCGTCCCTTGAACAGCAAGGGGATCTAACCAGTCGATGCTAAAGGAAATCAGTCCTGAATATTCATTGGAAAGACTGATGTTGAAGCTGAAACTCCAATATTTTGGCCACCTGATGCAGAGAACCATTTGGAAAGACTCTGATGCTGAGAATGATTGAAGGTGGGAGAAGAAGGGTACGACTAAGGATGGGATGGTTGAATGGCATCACCAACTCTATGGACATGAGTTTGAGTAAGGTCTGGGAGTTGGTGATGGACAGGGAAGCCTGGTGTGTTGCAGTCCATGGGGTTGCAAAGAGTTGGACACAACTGAATGACTCAACTGAACTGAACTGAACTTCCATGGGATCTTCCCTACCGATGAATTGAGCCCGCGTCTCCTGCATTGGCAGATGGATTCTTTGCCACTGCATTACCTGGGAAGCCCTCATTTACCCACTGAAAGTGAAAGTGAAAGTGAAGTCGTGTCCGACTCTTCACGACCCCATGGACTGCAGCCTACCAGGCTCTTCCGCCCATGGGATTTTCCAGGCAAGAGTACTGGAGTGGCTTGCCATTTCCTCCTCCAGGGGATCTTCTCAATCCAGGGTTTGAACCCAGGTCTCCCGCATTGTAGGCAGATGCTTTACCATCTGAGCCACCAGGGAAGTCCTCAAATCTACCCACTACTCAGTTCCAATTTTTAAGACATNCTTGCCATTTCCTCCTCCAGGGGATCTTCTCAATCCAGGGTTTGAACCCAGGTCTCCCGCATTGTAGGCAGATGCTTTACCATCTGAGCCACCAGGGAAGTCCTCAAATCTACCCACTACTCAGTTCCAATTTTTAAGACATTTAAAATTTAGGGTGAAATTCCACATTTTAAGGTATCTGTTATAGCCATACAGTATCCCACTTGCCAATACCAAAATTAGTATTAGTGTTCTAGAACTGCCTTAACAGAGTACTGAAAAGCAGGTGGCTTAAAGCAACAGAAACGTATTGTCTCAGTCCTGGAGGCTGGAAGTGTGAAATTAAGGTGTCAGTAGGGCCATGCCCCCTCTGAGTCTGCAGAGGGCTCCTTCTCTGAATTTTCTTGGCTTCTGGGGATTTTCCAGCAGTCTTTGGTATCCCTTGGCTTTCCAGTGAGTAACTCTAATATCTGCCTTCATCATCACCTGACATTCTCCCTGTACATGTGTCTCTTCACAAAAGCTACTGTAGTATAGCTGATTTGCAATGTTATGTTTGTTTGAGGTGTACAATACAGTGATTCAACCTTATTGGATGTCTTCTTTTTTATTTAAGATAATTTATTTATTTTAATTGGAGGCTAATTATTTTACAATATTGTAGTGGTTTTCGCCAAACATCGACATGAACCAGCCACAGGTGCACATGTGTTCCCTGTCCAGAACCCCCCTCCCACCTCCCTCCTCATCCCATCCCTCAGGGTCATCCCAATGCACCAGTCCCGAGCGTCCTGTCTTCTGCATTGAACCGGGACCGGTGATCTACTTCACATATAATAATATACACGTTTCAATGCTACCTTCTCAAATCATCCCACCCTTGCCTTCTCCCACAGAGCCCAAAAGTCTGTTTTTTATATCTGTGTCTCTCTTGCTGTCTCACATATAGGGTCATCATCACCATCTTCCTAAATTCCATGTATATGCCTTAGTATACTGTCAGTTCAGTTCAGTTCAGTCGCTCAGTCCGGTGCGACTCTTTGCCACCCCATGAATCGCAGCATGCCAGGCCTCCCTGTCCATCACCAACTCCCAGAGTTCACNACACGGGAGTAGTCACTGACTCAATGGTTAAACTCCAAGAGAGATTGGCCGCCAGGCAGAGAGACCGACAAAACTCTCAGAGCTGGTTTGAGTCCTGGTATAATAAGACCCCATGGCTCACCACCCTAATTTCCACACTCGCGGGACCACTAATAATTCTCTTGCTTATCCTTACCCTAGGACCGTGTTTGGTAAATCGATTGCTAGCCTTCATTAAAGACCGCCTTAACTCAGTCCAGCTGATGGTGCTCCAAAGTCAATACCAGGGCTTGCCCACTGAAGAGCTCTGACCCTTCCTTCATCCAGCCTCAGGGCCCCACAACGCCCCCGTTCAGCAGGAAGTAGCAAGAGAGACAACGCCGCCCTTTTCCCTATCAAAAGAGGCTGGAATGTAAGGACCAGGGGCAGGGTCCCCGGGTTCCATCACTGACTCAGTGGGCCAAAAAGTCCCTCACCCAGCCTGCCGGTAAATGCCCACAAACCGGCAGGGTGGGGCCAGTTCCTGGCAGCAATTGAAGCAGCCATTCAGACATGGACATACGACTTTAAGCAGCCCAATCCCCGTAACAACCCCTGGCGATTGGCCCTTTAAGAAAGCCCGCGAGTAAGCTGCCCCCATACTATAAAACCTTTGATCGGCCCGCCCTTCTTTGCAGACTCCCGCCCGAGGTTCCCAGGGAGTTCTGCCCGGGAGCGCTCGCCCAATAAAGGCTTCTTAATACCAGCTGGCAGAGACATCTTTCTGTTCGCGGCGACCTTACACCACCAACAGTGTGTCGGCTTCCAGTCTCTCTGCGTTCTAACCATGCTTGTCTTTTCACTGTGGCTGTTGGCTATCTGCGTATCTCCTTTGGAGCTTTTTCCCCGGGTGGCTCCGCGGTGGAGAATCTGCCTGCCGGTGCAGGAAGTGCAGGAGGCTTGGTTTCGATCCCTGTGTCGGGAAGATGCCCTGGAGAGGGAAATGGTAACCCACTCTGGTGTTCTTGCCTGGAAAATGTCATGAACAGAAGAGCTTGGTGGCTAGGGGTCCCAAGGAGTCAGACAGCTGAGCTACTGAGCACACGGGCATCTCCTCTGTGGAGAAACGTCTGTTCCAGTCCTTTGCCCTTGTTTTGGCTGCGCCCCAAGGCTTGAAGAACCTCACTTCCCTGACTGGAGGCTGATCTTGGGCCCAGGTCCTTGGCAGTGAAAGTTTGGAGTTCTGACCACTGGACTGCCAGGGAATTCCCACCTTTGGTCATTTTTAGTGAAGTTGTTTGTCCTTTTGTTGTTGAATTCTGTTGTTGAGAATATGTTTTGGATATTAAATCCTTATCAAGTTATATAATTTGCAAATATTTTCTCTCACTCTGTAGATTTCTCTTTACTTTCTTGATACTGTCCTTCAGTGTACAAACGGTTTAATGTCGAGGAAAGTCAGCTTGTTTATTTTCACTGTTTCTGCGTGTGCTTTTGGTGTCGCGTCCAAGCTTCCATTGACGAGCAAGGTCGTGTGCAGTTGCTCTGCTTCCTTCTGGAGTTTCATGGTTTGGGCTGCGATATTTAGGTGGTTACAGTTTGTCATCATAGTTGTATATGATGTGAAGTTGTTCCTGTGGAAATCCAGCCATCCAGGTGCCATTTGTTGAAAAGATTGCTCTTTCCCAGTTGATTGGATTTGGCATCCTTGTCAAAAATCAATGGGCTGTAGATATATGGATTTATTTTTAGATGCTCAGTTCTACTCCATTGGTCTATATGTCTGTCCATATAGTAGTACCACTTGGATTTAAATACTGTAGCTGTATAAGTTTTGAAATCTGGAAATCTCAGTTGTCCATTTATTTTTTCTTTTTAAGGTTATTCTGGAAAAACCAGGACTCCTTGTAATCCCATATGAATTTGAGTATTGACCTACACATTTCTGTATAAGAGCTGTGGGAACTTTGACAGAGATTGTGTTTAGTGTGCAGCTCGCCTTAGGCAATATTAAGTCTTGACAATATTAAGTCTTCCCCCCATGGGCTGTGAAAGTCTTTCCATTAATTCAGNTTGACCTACACATTTCTGTATAAGAGCTGTGGGAACTTTGACAGAGATTGTGTTTAGTGTGCAGCTCGCCTTAGGCAATATTAAGTCTTGACAATATTAAGTCTTCCCCCCATGGGCTGTGAAAGTCTTTCCATTAATTCAGGTCTTTTTTAGCTTCTTTCACCGATGTTTTGTAGTTTTCCACTACCTGACTTTCATGTCTTTGGTTAAATGTACTCCTAAGCATTTCATTATTTTAAACGTTGAATGAAATCACTTTCTTAATTTATTTTTGGGATTGTTCATTGCATATGGATAGAAACAACTGAATCCCGTGTGTTGATCTTGTATCTTGCAGCTTTACTGAATTTGTTTACTAACNACCTTACAAAGATAAAGGCAGCAGGCAGAGAAGAGAATGAGTAAGGAGACCAGGGAAAACGTGGATCTGGTAGACAAAACCATGACCATATGTTCCAGCATGGCTTCTCTGAGCAACAAATCTTGGTGGGCAAATCAAATGTCCTTTCTTAATAATAAAGATTTAGATTGAACAAATAGATCAGGAAGGTATCATGGAAGTCCGAACGAGAGTTGGAAAAGAAATTGCAGACACAGAGCATTTCAGAAGGGAGAGTTTATTAAGAACAAAGAACAGAGACAACAAGGGCGCCGCCTCTTGGCAGGTCAGTGAGAGTCCACTATCAGAACAGCAGGTGTCTCTGGTCGGTTAGTAACCAATTTTTATAAACTTAAGACAAAGAAAATTCCTCCTGGAAGGATGGCATTAGGTGATTGGTTAGGGCGCTATCGGGTGAGGAAAAACTGGGCCATTTTGCATAATCTGGGGCTAGGAAGCTGGCTGGTAGGGACTGGGGGGATTTGGGCAGCAGTTACAATGGGGCTCAGTCAGTTCCAGAGGTGACCTTGGTTCTGGGCTCTGCCTCGTGGCCTTGGTGCAAGGACTTGCACCTGAGAGCCTGGGAAAGGGCTCCACAGAAGGAAGGGAGCACAGGCCTTACCTGAGGTGTCATGAGACCCTTCTGGTCGGCATGGAGAATCCTAATAACAGCAAAGCTCCAGGGAAATTTAGAATGTTTGCCCATAAGTCAAGGAGGTGACCCAGAGGGAATTTGAGAGTGGTCGGGCTTATGCATGGACCCAGGCCTTGGCCACAGGCTCAGTATATTCACCAGTGAGTTGCGTAAAGACCTTAATAGCATCCTCATCAAAGTTGCTAATGCAGTAGATTATAATCAGACAAGGCCTGGAACACAGTACATCAAAACCGAACAAGGCACAGACTGGGATGAAAAAAATGCTGGCTTCAAGTGCTCCTCTGCCCACATTTTAGAGTGTCATCATGGGCAAGTCACTGATGAGCCTTCATTTCACAACCTTTAAGTCAATAATACTTACCCTTAGGTTTGTTATAAACATTAAAGGCAATATATACAGCACCTGGCATAGAGTAGCTACTCAATAAATGTTGAATATATTTGATTGCATAATTAAGATCAGAAAACATTAGGCAGGCTGGAGAGATGAATCATATCTAATAAAATAAGATGGCTTTATTTTATAGTTCAGATTTGGTTAAAAAGAATAAGTAAGTAAATACACCAAAACAACTTGCCAAATTTCAGGGACAGAAAGCCATGGGCATAGCTCTCTCTACAAACCTCTCTGCAGTGGGTTCTAACCAGTTCACTTTGTGCAAACCTTTTAGCCAAAGCAGATCTTGTAAAGAAACTGGTTGTTTTCAGTCAAAAAGCAAACATCTCATATGTCCATTCAGTGATCCGGCACTGCCCCAGCAACACACGCTGGTGGTTATTCTCCCCTAGGAGTCTCTGCCTGGCAGCCTCCCAGGTGTGGACCCCATGGATCCCACCGCAGTCATTTACAGCCCCAGGGCAGCACCTGGAAAGGGTTTGCTAACTGCCTATCCCTCGTTCTTGTTTTCCTCAGTTCTTCTCATCACTGCTTTGAGCACATCCCAGGAAAGCTCTGGTTCTCCTCAGAGTTCAGAGGTAGAACTTATTCTTGGTGAGGGCCACAGAGATACTGGGTTAATATTTTATCTGGAAGGTTTTATGATGGCTCCCAATCCATAGAAAGTGAAAAGAGTCTCTTGAACTCCTGTGCCTAAAGAGGCAGGAGAGTGAAGCATTTCCCACAAAACCCCTTCCCTGGCTCTGAAGAGAAACGAGAATTTGGCCTCTATTTTTTGGCCCCATTTGTTCAGCAGAACTTGGTGAGTAGCTACCACGTGTCAGGCACCACAGTAGCCACGTAAAAGTTGTTGATGGAAATAGTAAATAGTCTGTAATAAGAATTGAAAATGGTTTTATCTGAGTCCAACTGAAGATTGTGGCCTTGGAGACACAGATTCAAGAAGCAATTGAATTGTGTTCCACCAGACTAAAAAAATAGGGGAGGCTTATAGAGGCAGAACCCACAAAGTGACACAAGTTGTCAGGAATTAGGGCTGAGGCTGGTAAGAAGTAAGGAAGCCTGTCAAACAAGGATTGATTGGGGTCCAAAACGGCTGCACAGTTCCAAGCAGAGACCTTGAAACCATAAGGTCGCCACTGGCATTTGCTAACAGATACTGCTTGGAGAATGGCTGGCTGGTGGCATTCTTGAGTCTGACATAGTTCAAAAAATTCATGTTCTCAATGATGCAGGAATGTGTCTGAAACTATGGCCACCTAGCTCCATTTTAAATGCCTGAACCACAGTTACTCCATTCTTATTTTACAAATGCATTCTCCTCTTTAATGGTTAAAGCAGATGTACAGTATATATTTAACGGGCCACAAATAGACTGTTCTGGTTGGCCTAAAGTTCATGTTAAATCAAGTATAAACCAGAACGACTTCCCCATAATTCAGTATGTGAATGTTTTTCCATAAAAATGAATAACGCTCTCTCCCATTGGTCTCATAACTGGCCATGCCCGATCATGCCAGTGGTCACAGACACCCCGTCAAAAAGCAGTAAGCCCATCCTGTAATCCTGGCTCATCTCCTCCAAGCTCACTGGACCTCGACCCCCTGTGACAGTCAGTTCTCTGAAATCCCCAACCCGCTTGCTTGTTTGACTCCTCATCTATTCTCATCTGATTTATATACTATTCCTAGTCTCTGACTGCCGTCTTGACTTGGATCCAGGAGCCCACCCAAGGCTGCATTTAGTGACTGCCTCTGCGCCCCACACCCTGTGCCACAGGCAAGTGGAGCCCAGGGCTGGGCTGCTGCAGGCTAGCCAACAGCCTGCCCATGTCATCTCCACCTAGGAAGGGGAAAAGCACAAACCTCAGTGGGTCTATCAACCTGCACGGCCCCCCTGATCGCCTGCCCATCCCACAGCCAGCACAGCTTGAAGACCCTCACAGACCCTCCAGACCCCCATGTGCAGAGCAGGGAGGCTCTCTGAATTCTCCTTGGGAAATAATCTATGCAAATGCACAGATATTTAATACTACTGTTCACAATGTTCCCAGAACCTGGAAGGGATGGCAAACCCATTGGATCCCCGCTTGCCTTTAGCTATTGCCTGATAGATGACAAGCCAGCACCTGCTTCAAAGGCAGCCTGGCTTCGACTCTTGACGTCCCACAGCTGGGCTGTGCAGCTAAGTAATGGTCCACGCAGCTGGGCTCCCAGCTTCCAGGTGGCTTCCACCTTGAGCAAGTCTCCGCAGCATATGCTCATGCTAGAATCAAGGAGCCTTTCATAGGAACTCAAACTGTGACTGCATTTTACAGCCAGGAACTTTCCTTTTCTGCCATTAATCTATATCATCAAAAATAAGAGTACTGGGAAGTCCCTGACAGTCTAGTGTTAAGACTCTGCACTTCCGTTGTAGGGGTGCCGGTTTGATCCCTGGTAAGCTGTGTGGTGCAGCCAAAAAATAAAATTAAATAAAACTAGACCTTTATAAAAAAATAAGAGTGCTATTCTCCAGACTTAGAGGAGTTGGAATGTTTCTACTAAGGGAAACTGCACAGTGTGGCCAGAAGAACTCTGGGCTAAGTGGAGAAAATTAAAGTTTATTGAGTATCTACTATTTTCCAGTACTCTAATCACCACAATTCAATTTGCTAAATATTTTTTATTTCCATTCTACTGATAAGGAAACTTCAAGACTCAGAAAAACAAGACTGGCTAACTTGCCCGTACCACGTGGTTGATAAGTGGCAAGATCAAGATTTGCGCCCAGGTCTCTCTGAAAAGCTCAGCCACTTTCTCCCCCACCAGCCTCCTTCAAGCAGGATCACTGGGAGCCCATCTTGGATGGTGGCTATCGCACAGGACATGGATCAGTCCCCTCCACTCCCTTGCTGAGCTCAGTGTCTCCTCTCTCAAAGTGGAATAGCTGACCTCATAGCACTTGTGATAATCAAACATGAAGGCATCTTAACAACTCAAGCCCTCAGGCCTGGACTCCACCCATGAGGCCGGAGCCATTGTTGCCTGAGAATCTGCAGGGCCCCCAGTGGCTGGGACCTCAGGCCACAATTTAGAATAGAAAGGCGAGTTCCCCATGGGGTAGGCAGTGAAGGGCACTGTCGGAAGCTGCAGGTGCCCAGGCCACCTGCCCCTGGACCTGTCTCTACCTGGGGACCGGAAGGCTGTGACTCAGAGGCCCTTTCATCTCAGCTCCTGGGCTAAAAAGCTGGGTGAAACCTAGTGGGATCCAGGTATGAGTATGAGCCTTAAGGACAGGGTTTTTTTTTTTTTTTTCCCTCTCTCTTTTTGAGTAAGAAGGAAAGAGGGTCCTGTAGTCTTTGGAACAGCGTGGTAGCAGCCGTGAAGGCCAGCAGTGCTGACGAAGGCAGGGGCAAGACCAGGAGGAGCCTCCTGCTTCAGGAACAGGGATCACAGTCCTTGCAGGAGAGGGCACACCAGGAAGAGAGCTTCCAGGAGCAGCTACAGAGAATGTGAGAGGAGGGAAGCCCAAGGAACCCCGATAGGGACTCTCAGAAGATGAACCTTGAGACGGTAGCACCTGGGGCAAGGGCCCGGGAGAGACTATAGGTCATCTTTGCGTTGGACTGTCCAGATTAAAGACAGAAACGAAATTCATCTCGTGACGGTTGGTTAGGATACAGCTGTATATTAAGGTTTTGGGGAAACAGTGGCTCTTTCTAACCTCTCCAAGATTCACATCATCTGTAAAATTCATGCTCTCTGCATGAAAGGGGTTAATCTGACTTTTCTTGGGAGGGTACCAGCCAATTTACATAGAAGTATGTGACACCCAAATGAAACAGCGCCTCCATCATTTTGAATCAAGGATAATCCCCTCCTTGTAACTATGTCAGTGCATATTCATGGAAGAAAATTAAAATATGCAGACTGTGAAAAGAAGGAAAAAAATACCCATCATCCTATGACCCAGAGTTGACCCTTAGGGGAATCTCTTGAGGAATTACCCTTCCACATGTATTTCTACACATATATGCTCTAGAAATAAGGCCATGCTATCTCTACTGATTTGTTATGTGACTTTCACTTACTCAACTATAGGTTTTTAAAATATCAATAACTATTCATCTTCAACATTATTTTTTATGGTGGCATAGTATTCCATAGTATTGTATCCAATTGTAACTTGATAATTCTTCTATTGGTTGAATGTTTAGACAGTTGACGATTGAATTTTTAAATCTGGGGGGGGGGTCACGTGTTTTAAAAAGTTGTAAAATATATAAAATAGCACAAAAATATCCGTGTGAAAATTGCATTTTGACTACTACAAAACAGATAATGATAAAATTCCTGTAGTTAAATCTGTGTGCTTATATTTAATTTCATAACTAGGATAAATTCTTGGAAGTTAACTCAAGCTGTGTGCACATTTCCTCCCAATTTTTTACTTTTAAAATATTCATATGTAGAGAAAAAGCAAAACAGTAAAATAAACATAAATGGTAGTCTGTGAGGCTCCTCTGTCCATGGGATTTTTCCAGGCAAGAATAATGGAGTGGTTTGCCATTTCCTACTCCAGGGGATCTTCCCAAACCAGGGATAGAACCCCAGTCTCTTATATCTTCTGCATGGACCGGAAGGTTCTTTACCACTAGCACCACCTGGTATTAAATACATGACATTTCACCCTATCTTCTCCAGTTAGTATCTCCTAAATACGATAGTCATTAACCCATTTAACCATAACACCGCGATCACACCCCAAAGTTTTGACATTGATTCAGAAATGTTTTGGGACTTCCCTGGTGGCTCAGATGGTAAAGATTCTGCCTCCATTGCAAGAGACTCGGGTTCAATCCCTGGGTTGGGAAGATCCCCTGGAGAACAGAATGGCAACCCACTCCAGTATTCTTGCCTGGGAAATCCCATGCACAGAGGAGCCTGGCGGGCTACAGTCCATGGGGTTCCAAAGAATCAGACATGATGGAGCAACTAACACTTTCACTTGTTCACAGAAATGTTACCCAAGTTTCCCCAATTACCCTTCAAATATCTGTTAGCTGTCACCCGCCACCCCCACAGCCAGGATTCAATGAAAACATAAGCATTACCTTTGGGCGTCATGTTCTTTTCATCTCCTTTAATTTGGGATCATTATTTTGCCTTTTATTTTCTTTCACAATGTATTATCTACTGAAGTAGAGCAGCTATCTACCTCTCCAAACTTAGTGGCTTAACTCTAAACAGATGTTGACTCACATATTTCTGTGGGGTAGGGATTGGAGAACGGTTTAGCTGTGCAGTTCCAGCTTGGGGTGGGTCATAAGGTTGCAGTCACAGGTCACCTAAGGAAGCAGCCATCTGAAGGTTTGCTTGAGGCTGGGGGGTCCCTTCCAAGGTGGCTTACTCATATGGCAGACGAGATAGACCTTGGCTGTCGGTAAGAGGTCTCAGTTCCTCACCACATGGACTTCTCCATAGGACTACTTATGTGTCCTTCTCATGACTTGGTGATTAGCTACCTCCAGAGCAACTGAGCCAAGAAAATACAAGGCAGAAGTCAATGTCTTTGAAGACCCAGCTCTAGGAGCCACACACAGTAAATTCTGCAGTACCTTATTACTTACACAAGTCAGCCCTCGCCAGTGTGGGAGGGGACTACCAAAGGCATGAATACCTAATAGCTAGGATTATTAGAGGGACGTCTTGGATGGTGGCTATCACAGATGACATTGTCATTTTGAAAAGTCCAGGCCAGCTGTCTTGCAGAACATTACACATTCTGGATTTATCTGATTTTCTCCTAACTAAATAATGTATATGTTTTACTATATCACATCAGGAAGTACACAGTGCAGTGTGTTCTCTTATTGATTGCTAAGTTTAGCTATGCAGTTAAAGTAGTGTGTGTGACATGCACTCTACGTTTTTGATTCACCAGTAGCTTCTTGACAAAGCATCTTTGCTTGGCAAAACGTAAAAATCACACATGCCAATGTCTCGGGTGATTTCTCTGCCAAAAGATTGGAAAGTTCCCTTGTGCTTTGGTTACCAAACCAAACTTGGATCTGCTTACCTAAGCAGCACAGCAAAGCCAATCTACTGACACCAGACTGTGGTGAAGGGAAGCACAACATTAATACAAGACACCAACAAGAGTATGGGCAGCAAGTGCTCAAAAGACCTGAACTCCCAAACGGTTTCTTCGGAAGAGTTTTTAAAGGTAAGGTGAGGGAGAGGGTCACAGGTTGCCTGATTAACTCATGGACAACATTCTAATTGGTTGGCGATGAGATCATCATGTGGTGTTTGGGGACTCTCAATCATCAACCTTCTGGTTCCAGCTGGTTGGGGATCTATGTGCTGGTGGGCAGCAGTTCACTTCTTCCACCTGATGGAAGTTTTCAGTATATGCTCAAGATATTATCTACAGCCCATGAGGAGGAACTAAAGGTTCTTGACTTTGTTAGCTAAACAATTATCATTTTGTCTTGCTTGATGATTTTCCTTAGTTTCTGCATTTTCTCACTGCTCTGATTCAATTTGCTCTTTGGAACTTTGCAACCTGGGGAAGGCCTAGCAGGCTAAAGTTTTTCTACAAACAAGAGGCAGGGTTCAGAGGTGGAGGAAGGAATGTCTGTCCCCAGGAAGGCCCTACAGGGTACCTCTCTGTTTCATTTTATACTACCAATCTTTCAGCAGCAAACAGCTGTGTGTGTGTGTTTTCATGAGGGTGCAGTGTTTGATATTGTTGTCAATGGACATTCTGAAGAATGCCATTTTGATAGGGAAGAGGTGAAGGGATACACCTCACCTCACACTTCACACAGGGAGTGAGGTCTGTCTTATTTTTCTTTGTATTCTGTTTGCCTTTCACAGTGTTAGACAAATATAGTATCAGGCATTTAATGAACATGTGCTGAATAAATACAAAAACAAACAAAAATGGAAAGAAAGTAGGAGAAGCAGAGACAGTTTCTAATTTACAAACATGTAGAACCAGAATATTACTTTCCACCAAAATAAATGACTAAGTCTTCGGGATTCTCAGCCCCTCCATTCCTGTCTTAGGGTGGTTTTGGGGCTTCTGTCCCCACTGTCCTCGGGCCCTGCCACCACGAGGGGGTCTGGCTTCTCTGACATCTCCATGCTTCCTTAGAAAGCACACTGCATTCTAATCCCCCTTTTCCTTTTCTTTACCATGATGATCAAATGCTTGCCTGGTGTCTTCTGTCTTGCTAGACCTCTTAGTCACTCCAGGAAGGAAGTAAAGTACCGAGTAATGATGTTTTCCTAATGGTGAGAGCCATGGTAAATGGAATTGCCTGAGCTAATCCAAATGCACTTCTGTATTCAGAATTACCCTTTCACATTCGATTCCATTTTCAATTCATTTTCTCTGTGCCATGTTGATCTATAAGACCTCCCCCTGAGCTGCATAAAACTGTGGCAAGGTGTCCCACAGTGAAGAGAATAATTAAAACAACAGGTCTCAACAGTTTGTAACTACCTTTTTTCTATTATAGAAAAAGAATGTGGAAAAGCACCAGGTACCATGGAGTTAAATGCCCCCTCTTCAAGCCTACCTCAGTCCATGCTCTCTTACTCAGCTAAGCTGGATCAGTGGAAAATGACGTTCTCAAACATGTTCTTCCTCCAACCCATTCATATAAATGCAAAAAGTGAGAAGCCAGAATACAGCAGAAAGAAGAAAGGAAAAAGGAGTGAAGGAGGGCGGGAGAGGGCTTGATCTTGCCTACCAGGGCCGGGCACTGTCACACAAACTGCCTACATGAGAGATGTGGGCTCAAGGGCATTCATGAGTCGCTCGAGGTCACAGGTAGGCAGGAAGTGTCAGGCGGAATTCCATTGCTAAGGTCTCTCTGCTGCCAAGGCCAGTGCCCTGAACATCACACCACCACACTAGTATGCCCTTTTTCACAAATTAGGATAAAAAGCCCTTCACCTCCAACATTTTTTGGCTTATCTTCCATAATTCCACCCACCCAACAGTCATACACACCCTAAATTCGAGTCTTATTAGATGATCCTGAAACACATCATGTACTTTAAAGTTATCAAAGGGTGAACATATCCAAAGGAAATGAAATGTGGCTCACAAAGAGATATCTGGATTCCCATGTTCATTACAGTACTATTCACAATAGCCAAGATATTCAAACAAGCTAAATGTCTGTTGACAGATGAATGGATAAAGAAAATGTGATATATATGCACAATGGAATATTATCTAGCATTTAAAAAAAGGAAATCCTGCCATTTGCAACAGCAGGAATGAATCCGGAAGGCATTATATTAAATGAAATAAGCCAGACATGGAAAGGCAATATTTCATGATTTTACTCACATATGATTAACTTAAATGTCACATTCATAGACCCAGAGAGTAGAATGGTGGTTACCAGGGACTGCAGGCAAGAAGGAATGGAGAGATGTTGGCCTAAGGGTGCAAAATTTCAGTTATGCAAGATGATTTAAGGTACAGCATGGGACAATAGTTAACAATACTGTATTGTATACTTGAGATTTGCTAGGAGAGTATATCTTAAGTGTTCTCACTGCAAAAAATAAAAATAGCAACTATGTGAGATGGCATGTGTGTGACTATGTATTATATTATACTTTATGTCAAAACATCAAGTTGTACACCTTAAATATATATAATTTTTCTGCCAATTACACTTCATTAAAACTAGAGAAATTTTATCTTATAATATTTGACAGCTAGTATGGTTACATTCAAAAAGTATATGGACTGTGTGGGAGAAGGCGAGGGTGGGATGATATGAGAAAATAGCACCGAAACATGTATCATGTAAAATAGATGACCAGTGTAAGTTCCATGCATGAAGCAGGGCACTCAAAGCCAGTGCTTTGAGACAACCCAGAGGGCTGGGATGGGGAGGGAGGTGTGAGGGAGGTTCAGGCTGGGGGCACACATGTGCACCTGTGGCTGATTCATGTCGATGCATGGCGAAACCCACTACAATATTGTAAAATAAGTATCCTCCAATTAAAATAAATAATTTAAAAAAATTTATATGGACATCCCTGGTGAGCCAGTGGTTAAGAATCTGCGTGTGCGCCAATGCAGGGTACATGGGTTCAATACCTGGGGGCGAAGATCCCACATGCCACAGAGCAACTAAGCCCATGCACCACAAGTACTGAGCCTGTGCACCCTAGAGCCTATGCTCTGCAACAAAAGAAGCTACCACAGTGAGAAGCCTGCATGCCACAGCTGGAGAGCAGCCCCATTCGCCATAACTAGAGAAAGCCCTCGCGCAGCAGTGATGACCCAGTGCAGCCAAAACCAACACACAACTTATTTTTTTAAATATAAGATGAACATCCTCCCATCCACTTCTTTCTGTATGATGCCTCTCGGTTTCCTTCCTCTCATTCAGTACGTTTGTGTCTTATTCATTTTCAGAGATATCTTATGCATGACTGACTGATTAAGAAAGGTTGTTGCTGAGCCGTGAAAGATGCTGGGATTCTTGGCCTCTGAAGGAGAGGAATTCAATCTCGAGCCGGTGACGAGGCTTGATCGCTCAGAGGTTTTGTGTAACAAAGTTTTATTAAAGTATAAAAGAGATAAAGACAGCTTCTAAAGACATCAGAAGAGGGCAGAAACAGTGCCTCCTGCTAGCCTTCAGTAGTATGTTATATTCCTATCAGCAGGCTGCTAATTAGGGAAAGGACATGTCTCAAAACTCAGAGTGGCACCAGACCCCTCACCCACAACATGCATTTTGAGATAACATTGGCACAAGGTGAGTCATCCCGGGCCATAAAATGATTGACATTGATCTTGAAGAAAGGCAAGTTTCCAAGCAAATACATAGTCTCATTAACATAGCTTAAGAAAACATTTGCATGAGGAAAACATATTGGTTTGTCAAGTCAGTTCTGAGTCTTAGGCAGAATGACTCGAAGAAAAAGTCTAGGGTAGTTCATTAACATAGCTTAAGAAAAACTATATGAAAGAACTATGCAAAAAAGATCTTCTTGACCCAAATAACCATGATGGTGTGATCACTCACCTAGAGCCAGACATCCTGGAATTCGAAGTCAAGTATGCCTTAGTAAGCATCACTACAAACACAGATAGTGGAGGTGATGGAATTCCAGTTGAGCTATTTCAAATCTTAAAAGATGATGCTGGGAAAGTGCTACATTCACTATGCCAGCAAATTTGGAAAACTCAGCAGTGGCCACAGGACTGGAAAAGGTCAGTTTTCATTCCAATCCCAAAGAAAAACAATGCCAAAGAATGCCCAAACTATCGCACAATTGTACTGATCTCACATGCTAGCAAATTACTACTCAAAATTCTCCAAGTCAGGCTTCAGTGTGAACCGTTGAACTTCAAGCTTTTCCAGCTGGATTTAGAAAAGGCAGAGGAACAAGAGATTAAATCGCCAACATCCACTGGATCATCGAAAAAGCAAGAGAGTTCCAGAAAAACATCTACTTCTGCTTTACTGACTACACCAAAGCCTTTGGCTGCATGGATCACAACAAACTGTGGAAAATTTGTCAACAGATGGGAATACCAGACCACTGACCTCTCTTTTGAGAAATCTGTATGCAGGTCAAGAAGCAACAGTTAGTACTATGCATGGAAGAACAGACTGGTCTAAATCAGAAAAGGAGTACATCAAAGCTGTGTATTGTCACCCAGCTTATTTAACTTCTGTGCAGAGTACATCATGCAAAATGCTGGGCTGGATGAAGCACTGTTGTAGCCATGCACTCTGGGAAACAAACTCACTCAGAAGGACAATGCAGATAGTGGAGGGCAGTTTATTGCACCGCTGGGCCCACGGCAGAGACTCCTCCTAGCCAAGGACCCTGACCAGTTTTTGTGAAAACCTTATATATTCTAAGTGTACGTGCCCCCTCCCCAAATTCCCTGAAACTAGTCTGAACAAAGGAAAAGAAGGATACAATCAAAGTTAACCGTGATTCATATGCCTTAAGCCCAGGTAGTTAACAGTGGACAATTATCAATAGGCCTGTGGCCATAGCCCAATAAGCATAATAGAATTTATGATTCTATTTGGTTACACAGGTATTTAGGGTATTCTTTTAGGTGATGGAGAGTCTAGGTGCGAGCCCTGGGGCTCTTCCATCAGAGGGATCTGATTTTCCAGTTGGTATGTTGTTTCCATAGATACTGGGCACATAGCTCAAAGTCCACAGTTTGGACCAAGATGGAGTCCTGCTTTCAAGTCCTGTTCTGTCTGTTTCCTCCTCAGCACAAGCTGGAATCAAGATTGCCAGGAGAAATATCAATAACCTCAGATATGCATATGACACCACTCTTATGGCAGAAAGTGAAGAGGAACTAAAGAGCCTCTTGATGAAAGTGAAAGAGAAGAGTGAAAAAGCTGATTTAAAACTCAACATTCAGAAAACTATGGTCCCATCACTTCATGGCAAATAGATGGGAAAACAATGGAAACAGTGACAGACTTTATTTTTGCGGGGCTCCAAAATCACTGCAGATGGTGACTGCAGCCATGAAATTAAAAGACGCTTGCTTACTGGAAGAAAAGTTATGACCAACCTAGACAGCCTACTAAAGAGCAGAGACATTACTTTGCCAACAAAGGTCCATCTACTGGCTTTTCCAGTAGTCATGTATGGATATGAGAGTTGGACTATAAAGAAAGCTGAGCACCGAAGAATGGATGCTTTGAACTGTGGTGTTGGAGAAGACTCTTGAGAGTCCCTTGGACAGCAAGGAGATCCAATCTAAAGGAAATCAGTCCTGAAAGTTCATTGGAAAGACTGATGCTGAAGCTGAAACTCCAATACTTTGGCCACTTGATGCTAAGAAATGACTCATTTGAAAAGACCCTGATGTTGGGAAAAATTGAAGGCAGGATGAAAACGAGATGACAGAGGATGAGATGATTGGATAACATCACTGACTCGATGGACATTTGAGTAAGTTCTGGGAGTTGGTGATGAACAAGGAAGCCTGGTGTGCTGCAGTCCATGACGTTGCAAAGAGTCTGAGCAACTGAACTGAACTGAACTGAAGAAAAATTCTTTGGTTAGCTCAAGGTTTGAGAAAAGTTAAGTTTAGGTGGAACCAGGTGTTGTCATGGCAACACAGAATTTTAAAAGAAACCTCCTTTTAAATTTGTATAGAGAAGGGGAAAAAAATCTGACACCTGCAGTTTGTTTCTTCCTGTTGCTTAAGAGAGAGATAAAAAGTGTCTGACACTTGTAGTCTATTTCCTCAGTTTGGAGACCCCTAGCCTTCCTGCCTGTCACCCTCTCAATGATTTCTATTTATTCTTTATTTTATTCTGTCCACTTTATTCATACAAACAGTCATCTTCCTTACCTGCTATTCTGTACCTTGTACTTTTCCTTTGTAAAATGTCTTGAAGATCATTCTTTTTTTTTATGGCACCATACTATTGCACTGATGTTTCTTTTCCCAGTGCCCTGTGACATACATTTAAGGTGTTTCCAATCTTTGACTACCCCAAGGTATGTTGCAACAATTAACCTAGTGTGTTGTGCACAAGATGAATGTATCTCTAGCACAACTTCCTAAAAGAGGCTTGCTAGATTACATGGAGGTGCATTTGCAATCACGAGCCATCTGCCAGGTTGTCCTCAGTAGGGCTCAGGTAAGTTTACACTCCAACAGTACACGACAAGGCTTGTTTCCTGCCCACACAGGATCACATACATTTTCAGCCTTTGACCATCTGACAAGTAAAAAAAAATCGGACTGTACGTTTCAGGCATCCATGCCTTTGCCTTTACTTTTGAACCTTCCTCTGCCTCTCACCCAGATCTCTCTGACCTGTGACCTATCTACTCTGAGCACTGCCAGTCTCTATAATTCCCACAAGCATGTAACTCCTATAGCTGGTTGTCCTTTCTGTTATTGAACCTCCCACATTACTTGGTTAGACATCTATCTCCCTATTAATTTCTCCAAGGCAGGTACTTTGACTTAATCACCTTGATGTTCTCAGCATCCGACACCAGGCCTAGAAGATATATAGTTGTTTAATTAATATTAAAAATACTTCAATTGCATATGAGTTGGTGACACCATTATTAACAGCACACTAAGTTTTTGTAGTTTGAGATAACTTCTCCTCTCTCATACACGTGATACTCTGTCCCTGGAGCCACTCTGCATCAGGAGCCTCCCCTGCTTTGCCCCTGCGTACCCATTCTGTGTAGGCTTCCCTGGTAGCTCGACTGGTTAAGAATCCGCCTGCAATGCAGGAGACCCTGGTTCAATTCTTGGGTTGGGAAGATCCCCTGGAGAATGGATAGGCTACCCATTCTGTTATTCTTGGGCTTCCCTGGTGGCTCAGATGGTAAAGAATCTGCCTGCAATGCGGGAGTTCTGGGTTGGGAAGATTCCCTGGAGAAGGGCATGGCAACCCACTCCAGTATTCCTACCTGGAGAATTCCCAAGGACAGAGAAGCCTGGTGGGCTACAGTCCATGGGGTCACAAAGAGTCGGACACCACTGAGTGACTAAGCACACACAGCACATTCTGTGTAGATATCAAGGAGTTAGTGACTGGGAAAGAATTACAGACTCCATCGTCAGATCTGACTCCATCGTTCCAGGAAAAGGTCTGGGTTTGACTTCTGAAAGCAAAGTTGGAAAAATGACAAATGTTTTCTGCTGCCATGTGTGCCTGACTTAAAGGGAATACATCTGATCCAAGGGGGCTTCCCAGGTGGCACTAGTGGTGAAGAACCCGCCTGCCAGTGCAGGAGACATAAGAATTGCAGGTTCGATCCCTGGGGCATGAAGATCTCCTGGAGGAGGGCACAGCAACCCACTCCAGTACTCTTGCCTGGAGAATCCCATGGACAGAGGAGCCTGGCAGGTTACAGTCCATGGGGTCGCACAGATTCGGACACGACTGAAGTGACTTAGCATGCATGCACACATCCTATCCACGACTTAACTAGAAAGGGGTTAGCTTTACTATTTCAGTCATGGAAACTTTCTCCCGACTTTCCTTGCAAATAGTCATTGCTTAAATAAAAGGTTATATTATTGCCAAGTAAAACAAGCCAGATTTCTTTGAAATGAAAGCATGGAGCTAGCTTGTACATTAAACATGTATTTGAGTTTCATGAGAACCACTCCTGACTACTCTGAAAAGGAAGTGAATGTGACTTTATCATCAGCTCTGCCCATTTTTCTCATGTATGCAATGTGTCATCCTCCTAGTCTACCTCTATGCTGGTTAAATGAAGAGAAATGATGATGTATCACATCTACTTACCTTAATTTCATTGTTTCTCATCATGAGCAATTTATATGAGAACTGACATTAATTAATTCCACCTTCATCTGTCATTTAGTTCAACATTTAATCTAGTCCCATGCATCAGATAAAAATGTAGTGTTCTAAACGCTGAAGTTTTTACCTCGAGTGAAAAAGGAGGTCATAAATCTAAGACAGCACTGGCGTCTTGTTCTTTTGCCTGCCACTCCATCAACCGTAAGTAGATACTGGATTCAGGAAAGTTCAGGAAACAGAGCTGTCAAGATGGATGGACTTAATGTGGAGGTGTGTGTTACCATGACCACACTCTCAGTTCTTAATGACCCTCACAATAAGAAGTCTATTCTGAGGAATGCTATCAGAAATTCTAGCAGCCTTCACATTGAGTCAATACTGTTTCTAGCATTTCACCATTATTGTGGGTTCCTTTTTAGAGCCACAACAAAGATCAAACACATTCTGATGTGCCTCTTTGAAGAGCCAGCCTCGAGGGTAAGGCCCACAGCGCTTTCCCATTGCCCACGGTCCCCCTCTCCAGTCTTCCTGTCCGGGGCTCAGCACACCTGGCCCCCTCCTGAGGGCTTGCTTCTCCCCCTCCCCACCACTGCTCAGCGGCCATGCTCTACGTGGGCAGATAACTGCTCTCTGTGCTGAAGCTGGGTTCATCCTCTTCCTTCACAGATCCATGGCTGTGGCCCTGTCATTCCCCCTGACTCAAGTCTGTGTGTCCTCCAAAGGTTCTCATTTTCTCTCGCCATCTCGCTTCGCTCCACCCTAAGGGCTGAGGCCCATCCCTCGCCCCTGAGGCTTGTGGTTATAGGCCTCTGATCCTGCTGCCAAGCACACTCCGGTCCACACTCCTAGCCAGACACCTGGGGGTGAGGATACTCTGTGCCTCTCTGGGGACCATGGACAGTGGTTTCTTGCTTCGAATTGTCACCGTTCACCATTCTCCCTGAATACCTGACTCTAGGTGTTGGATGTATTAATGCTTCTTCCCAGCCCTATCAGTGCAACAACGCCCCCCTCAGCCCAGCCCTTCCTTAGCAAAGGTAGGCCGAGAGAGCTCATCCAGGCCCTGCTCTCCGTCCTCTTTTGCTGTGGCTAAGCCATCCTCACCCACTGAGCTCATGACGGATGGCAAGAGTCCTGGTGATGTAGAACACTTAAAAACATGTTTGAATCTTTAATTGTCACTCAATAAGACATCTTCCCATGAACAAAAACAACATAAGGGGGCTTCCCTGGTGGTCCAGTGGCTGGGACTCCGTGCTCCCAATGCAGCGGGCCCAGCTGGACCCCCAGTCAGGAAACCAGATCCCACACGGTGCCATTAAGAGTCCGCAGACTGCAACTAGAGAGAGATCCCGTGGGCCACAGCTAAGACATGGTGCAGCCAAGAAAGAAGAAACAACAAATAAAGCGAAAAAACAAAAGACTCTCTCCTTCAACCACAGTCCATCCCTTTTCCCAAAGGCGAAAATTTGGAAAATTCACCTCCAGACTTCTACTGTGTATATACATCTTACTGAAACGGAGCAGCTCCACGTGGTCCTTGCTCCCCACCGTGTCCTCCGCATGCCTTTTGCCTGGGGAAAACTTCAGTCAAAGAATAAGCTTGATCAGAGAAGTGAGAAATGCGGAAACAAAGGAAAACAGCCAAGGAGGCTAAGTAGCAATAACGCACAGTCATCAAGCACAGTCAAGGACTTCAGTTCTTTCTCAAGGGTAATAGACAATATTCTGAGCTGCGTCCTGTGAGCGGTTTTATAGATATCAAAATACCAGGTGAAAAAGTTAACTAGCTGATGATCAGACCGTACCCAGGATATGAGCCGCCACAACTCTGAGAATGGACCCCAAAGAAATGGGAACAAGTGCACCCCGGAACTGAAGATGAACTGTACCAAATCAACAAGATGATGCTGGTCAGACCACCAGCACCAGTTGAAGATGACTGTTAGGGATGGAGGTACTGTTTCTGCATGTAACCTCCTGCCCCCAACTCTGTCTGCGAAACCTCTCACCCCTGCTTGTCGGGGTGGAGGAGTCAGCCTTGGGACAGATGTCTGCCACCCGCACCCCCATTGCCAGCATCTGAAATAAAGCAAACATTCTTTTCTACCAACCTGGCCTGCTTGTGGGCTTTTGAGCAGTGAGCAGCCAGAACCCGACATGTGGCTTTCGGTAACATTATAAGGAGATGAACACACACAAAGAAGATTTAATGTAAGGGGAAATGACACCATACTATACACTATTACCTTCAATTTGATGGTTCTTTTCATTAAGCTTGATATTGGTATAACAGATACAATTCCCTGTTGATATACACATCTACCTTTGCACAATAGCATAGTATTCCATAGTTTATATGAACTGTTGTCTATTTAACCATAATTCTGTTGATACATACTTAAGCTGAATAGTTTTTCAGCACTACAAATAATGAGGTGAGCTACATTCTCATACAAAATATTATAAACATTCCACAAGTTACACAGCTAGGTGTACATTTAAGTGACAAAGAGTCGATGGAGCAGCTGGTGAGGCAGTTGGAGAGAAAGGAGAGGGAAAGAACCATGTAGAGCTTGTAATCTTCATAACTGTGGAGAGACCAAGAGTGATTTCCATAGAAGAATGAAACAACCATTGTACATTTTGGAAAATCACTTTGGTTGGTTCGTAGAAGAGAGAGGAGAAGAGAGCAAGATTAGAGCCACAGCAGTATTTAGAAGGTTGTTAACATCCAGGCTATTGTGGTAAGTTTATACACGGGGGAGGGGCTGTTCATACCACGTGACAGGTTACATAGTTCTTCAAGCTACATTAATATAAAAGATTCATTACCGGGGACCAGCCCCGGTTGGATCAAGGGTATCCAAAGCGCGACGGTGTTGGCGACTGAGATTTATTTATTTAGAGATATAGAAGGAGATAAGGATTTATTTAGAGATATAGAGAGAGATAAAGAAAGAATGTTGCAGTTAAGAAAACAGAGGAGAGAAAGAGGCCAATATTCCTTGGCTTATGCAGAAAGCCAATAAAGTCCCAAGACAAGGGACTTACACCGTTCATGTAGGCCACAGGCGCCCGCTTGAATAGTGGAGGGTTCCCCGCCTTGGGCTCCCTCTCGCGTGGGTCTTAGAAGCCCGGGGCAGAGAAGTGAATACAGCGAGCCCCTGCACTCCAGGGGATCAGCCTGAAAAAGAGAGTAAGAGAGAAAAAGGAAAGAAAAAATTGACACGGGGGAACCAGGCTTTTGTGGAACTGGTCCTGGTCCCATGCTGGCTCCTGATAATTCATCATTTTAAAACACAGACGAGGGCTTCCCTAGTGGCTCAGTGGTAAAGAATCCGCCTGCCAATGCAGGAGACACGGGTTCCACCCCAGATTCAGGAAGATCCCACGAGCTGTGTGCTACCGAACCCCTGCGCCACGAGTGTTGTGCCTGTGCTCTGGGAGCCACAGATACTGAGCCCTCTGGTTGCAACTACTGAAGCGCGAGTTCCCCACAGCCCCTGTTCTGCAACAAAAGGGGCCACCACAATGAGAAGCCCACTTACCCCAACTGGAGCATGGGCCCCGCTCCCAAAACCAGAGAAAAGTCCTTGCAACAACGAAGACCCAGCACAGCCAAAAATAAACTTTAAAAAAAGGCAGAATGACTCACATAAACACTGCTAGCATATTGATTTTTGTTGGTAATGAAATAAAGCAGTCAACAGAGTATGCACATAAAAAGGAAACTGGGCAATAAAAGTTGCCTACAAATAAATTGTAATGATTTTTCTGAGTCACCAAAATGAAGGAGATTTAATCCCAGGCTACATTTTAAATTCCAACAACCTAATCTGGGAGACCTGGCTGAAATTCTGAGAGGAGACATCACCTTTTTGAGGTCTAAAATACAACTTTAGGCCCAGCCAGTTCTAGACAATTACCTTGGCTATGGTACAGGAATAATTAGTGGGGTGGGCAGTACCCATCAAGGGCGCTTGAAAAGGACTCCAATCAGATGGGCATAGGAGGTGGTCCCCACTTAACCAACAGGGTCTGGAAGCAAATATGTTTAAAAAATAGTTCATTTCCACTTGGCCTTCAGGGTACAGCCCACTGTCTGTCTGCATTTTCCTATGGACTGAGAAAGAACAAATTCATTTCCTTTTGTCTTAGAAATGTTCACCTTTGTCTTTACCCAAATTTGTACTTCATATTCATTTAATATCAGATCATCATTTGGAGAGAATGAAAGAAGCACCCCTGAACTGGTCCTTACCTCTAGCTGGAGAGTTCGATGACTCACAAGTAGGTATCATCTCAAGACACTGAAAGCTGACAGGAAGAGAATTAGCCTGGGAATCTGAGGCTAAGCTGGCGAGAGTCACTGGGCAGGTGTGCCTCTTCTCTCTCTCTTGATGCCAGCACTGTCCCTCGTCATAGGAAGTGGTTGCTATGGTGACACCATAGAGAGGAGGAGAAGAAGTAGAGGGCACCCTCAGACAGCAGTGAAATGTCTGCTTCTACGCCTCTAACCTGGCTCAAGTCCTGAGATGCCCACAGCCTGCTGAGGACATGACGAGGCCAAGAAGGCCAGGCAGCGGCTCCTTTGTGTCCCCGTCACCAGTGTGCAGACCCCAAGGTGTCCGACTCCTCCCATGCACTTTCGGTGATTTTTCTCTCAGGGTTTCAACACCCCTCTATGTTCTCTTGCTCCCATCACAACTGTCAGCTCCATCAGTCCTCGTCCATTTAGCCCAATCTTCCCCTGGACACAGGGGAGCTGTGCGCAGCAAGGGCCGTGTCCAGAGGCCGGGGCTCTGCTGACACCTGTTTTCCTCCAGAAGCTCATCCCAGCCTGAGCTCTGCTCAGGTAGGATCCCTGCCCCATCCACAGGCACCCAAGTGCTGGGCCACATTTCCAGGTGATTTATAATCACAAAAGTGAAAGTGAAACTGTTAGTCCCTAAGTCATGTCTGACTTTTTGTGACCCCATGGACTGTAGCCCGCCAGGCTCCTCTGTCCATGGGGATTCTCCAGGCAAGAATACTGGAGTGGGTTGCCATGACCTTTTCCAGTGGACATTCCTGACCCAGGGAGTGAAACTAGGTCCCCCGCATTGCAGGCAGATTCTTGACCATCTCAGCCATTATAAGGGGAAGAGATAGATAAATATTTCAACACACCAAACAAAAGCTACTAAAGACAGAGATAAGAAGGATAGCTTAACAACAGGAAAGAACAACCCCAGAACACCTAAGCTGATACGTTTCGATGTGTGGACCTCGAGTGCGTATTTGTATGTAAAGATTACAAAAGAGACTACAAAAGAATCAATGACTTTGAAAAGAACCAGAAAACGTCAATTTTGTAAAGCCAAATGCAATTCGGAACTTTAACAGAGATCTGATTTTTAGACTTTTGCCTAAAGTGAAAAAAAAAAAGGATTTTATATTCCCTTTGACTTGTTCTTCTTAAAACTTTTGGAAATCTTTAAAAGCATTTTTAGAATGAGGTTGTGGTGCCCTGGTCACGTACAAGGCCCGGCACTGGCATCTTCAACTAAGTGGCACCGAAAACAGCACTAAATCAGATTCTGATGCTTTACTGCTTTTACATAATGATTCAGTATAAATTATTTCCTTTGTGATTTTTCTCTGACCCATGGATTTTAAGAAATATGTAGCTAATTCGTCATTAAGGAATATGTAAAAAAGGGTTAATATTCCGGGTCTGAAACCACCATCCTTTGAAAGGTCTGTGAGGTTGGTCCTTGGCTCCCATATGGACACTTGGATTTTTCTCACCATTTGATAACAGAAAGAGGGACTCACTGTACCAAAATTATTTATACAAATAGTGTTTTTCGTGATGAACACCAGCTTCCTTTTGGGGAATCCAGAATTTTGATCTATGTCAAGCACAAGGTGCCTATATGCCTGAGCTCCAGTAAAAACCCTGAACACCTAGGTTCCGGCATATTTCCCTGGGAGACATTCCACGAATCTCATAATCATTTGCTGCTGGAGTGATTGCTTCCTGTGTGGCTCCACTAGAAGAGGACTCTTTGGAGATGGCACTTGTCTTTCTCCAGATTTCCTCCACATCCCCCTTTCCTGTGACAGTTTTGTTCTGTATCCTTTACTCCACTCTGTCCAGGTACCTGTTAAGCCTTTCAAATAAACTTTTCATCTCTGTTATCACATTTTAATTTCAACATTCCCATTTTTAAACACAACTTTCATTTATGTGCTAAAGTTCTCTTTTCGCATACATTGTCTACACTGTTCTACCACATCCTGACCCATGTTTTTCAGTCATTTTATTTTTTGTTGGGATATAGTTGCTTTACAATGTCATGTTAATTTCTGCTGTACAACAAAGTGAACCAGTCACACATATACATAAACCTCCTTTTCCTTGCATTTTCTTCCCATTTAGGTCACCACAGAGCATTAAGTAGAGTTCCCCGTCCTATACAGTCAGTGTTCTTTAGCCCCCTATTTTTTTACATAGTACGTATAGTTTCTATTTTATACATAGCCTATAGTATATACAGGCTTCCAAGGTAGTGCTAGTGGTAAAGAACCTGCCTGCCAATCCAGGAGACATAAGAGACACAGGTTCGATCCCTGGGTCAGGAAGGTTCCTTGGAGGAGGGCATGGCAACCCACTCCAGCACTCTCACCTGGAGAATCCCCATGGACAGAGGAGCCTGGAGGGCTACAGTTCATAGGATCACAAAGAGTCAGACACCACTGAAGCGATTTAGCACACACGTGCGCACACAGTGTATATATGCCCATCCCAATCTTCCAATTCATTGCAACTCATTTCCCCACATGGTATCCATACAGTTGTCTGTGTCTCTATTCCTGCTCTGCAAATACATTCATCTTAACCACTTTTCTAGATTCCACATCTATGCATTAATATATATATATTTGGTTTTCTCTTTCTGACTTACTTAACTCTGCATGACACCTGTATTTTTTTCAGTTATTAAGTCCTTACTTTCTAGTTCCAACAGTTGATCATCTCTAGTTCTCCTCCTAGGACGACTCTGTTCTTGTCCAGGGGTCGAATCTCCTTCCCTTTTTTGAGTGTTTCATATTTTTTTATTTTTTGGTATGCTAGCTAGTTTGTGAAAAGAGCAGTTAAAACAGAAATAAACACCACTGCTGCTCAGAAAAGGGCCCCACTGTTCTGTCAGCCTCCTAGTGCACACGCGCGTGTGTGGGGTGGTGGGCATGGGAGTGGTCTGCCTCAACCGAACCTCTAGTTACCCAAGTCGAGTCTTGCATCTTTCCTTAGATTCTGTTTAACACTAGCCTCAAACATTTTGAAGGTAGCACCAGGGTTTTCTTGGGATTAAGACACCTGCTCTGTAGTACCTTCTCACGCCAGCCCCAGCAAACTAACACAGATAGGAATGAAGGTATCAAAGTGGTATCTTTGATCAGGTTGTCCAGCATCAAAAAGGAAGAGGGTGAACAAAGTTTCCACACGATTGCAGCAAAATCATAATAATCTTTATTTAAAATCAGAGTCCACAGTGAGAAGCCATCCCATGTAAGTATGTACATGCCTGATGCCCTGGGTTTCCCCATATCCCTCCATTCTCTCAGCTCCTGGATCATCACCAAAACCTGTGGGGGAAAAAAAGGTCCCAGTTAGTGGACTGTCAGCACTGAACCCTGGCAAGCCAGGTGACATCTATGGGCCCAGTGAACTGAAGTGAGCTTTTGTTCCTTCAACCATATTTACTGAGCCGGAGGTGTGTCACACACTCAACCCAGAGCAAAAGATTTGGGGTAAGAGGAGAAGGTGGGGAACACTCCATTGCCTTCACGCCAGAAGTGGCTAGCCAACCCCTGTAGTTGGTGCCTGGGGGCAGCAGGCAAGGGGAGCAGAACTGCCCAGACTGGAAAAAGTGGCTGGGGCCCCGGGAGAGGTCTTAGAATTCCTGTGTGTCTCTGTCTGAGGTCTAGACTGGGAGGCCTCTCCACACTGGGCAGTTGAATCCCAACCTTTCAGTCACAAAACCTGGAACATCTACTTTCTGAGCAGTCTGGTTAAAGACCACCAGGGTCAGAATCAGATTCCAAGACCCTTCCCAAGATCTGCACAGTCAAAACCTCCTGTTTGACAACCTCCCAGGTCAAACAAACAAACAAACCACCACCAACAACAACAAAAAAGAAGAGCCCCAGGCTCCACACCTAGCTTTGAACTCAACAAGCTCTGTGAGCTTGGGAAATCACATCACTTCTTAAAGTCTCTTCCTTAAGTTTCTTCCTACAAGCATGGGTAATATCTTTTCAAGGAGTTTTAAGAATTAAACAAGATAACACCTATCCAGCACTTGGAGCCCCCAAGTTTCCAGGTGGTACAGTGCGTTGGTTGCTCAGTCGGGTCCCACTCTTTGTGACCCCAGGGACTGTAGCCCGCCAGGCTCCTCTGCCCACGGGATTCTCCAGACAAGACTCCTGGAGTGGGTTGCCATGCCTTCCTCCAACGGATCTTTCCGACCCAGGGATCAAACCCCTGTCCCCTGTGTCTCCTGCACTGGCAGCTTGTCTTACCACCAGCACCACCCGGGAAGCCCTCTCTCAGCGACAGTGACGACTGAATGTCCCTCAACATTAGAACTGTCAAGTGTTTAAATGTGATTACCAAACGTTCAGTAGCAAAATTCCAATGCTACTAAGTTTTGCGGGGGAAACCCTGAGAATACACAGGCCGAGAAAGGCCCTGGGGCAGAGACGCCCCCACTGCCACACACATCTTCCCGTCCCCTTCCCTCCACCCTCGTCTTCCTGGGTCCCCGCTTCTCTCCTTCCGGGTCATCCTTCACTCTCTGTAGGTAGAATAATGTCGAGGGAACAATGACGAGTGCCAGCCACGCCCTCACTCTCAGGCCGTGTCATCCCAGCAACTCCTCACCCAGCCCTGAGGGGGCAGGCGGCGGCATGGTCTCTGCTTAAAGGGGAGCAGCTGAGGAAAACAGAGGGTAGGGGTCTGCCAATCACACAAGCAAGTCACACAGCTTGGGCAGGGCGGGACCAGGAAAGGAAGCTGGGCAGGCTCTCCTCCAGACGCCTGAGGGGTGTGTGTGTGTGCAGTACGCCTGTGGTGTGGGGTGAGTGGGGTGTGCAGTGTATATGGGGGGTGTGTGTGTGGTATATCTGTAGCATGATGTGAGTGGTGTGCACCATGTATACAAGGCTGTGTATCTGATGTGGTGTGTGTGTAGTATGCCTGTAGTGTGGTGTGAATGGGGTGTACAGTGTATATAGGGCTGTGTGTGTGTGGTATATCTGTAGTGTGGTGTGAGTGGTGTGCACAATGTATACAAGTGTGTATCTAATGTGGTGTGTGTGTGATACGTCTGTAGTGTGGTGTGAGTGGGGTGTACCAGTGTATATAGGGGTGTGTGTGGTATGCCTGTAGTGTGGTGTGAGTGGTGTGTACAGTGTATATAGGATGTGTGTGGTATATCTGTAGTGTGGTGTGAGTGGGGTGTACCGTGTATACAAGGGTGTGTGTGGTATGCCTGTAGTGTGGTGTGAGTGGTGTGTACAGTGTATATAGGATGTGTGTGTGATATGTCTGTAGTGTGGTGTGAGTGGGGTGTACAGTGTATATAGGGGTGTCTGTGTGATGTGGTATACAGTGTGTCTATACTGTGGTGTGAATGGTGTATACAGTTTATATAGGGCTGTGTATGTGGTATATATGTTGTTTGATGTGAGTGTTATATACAGTGTATATAGGGCTGTGTGTGTCTGTAGTATGTCTGTAGTGAGGTGTGAGTGGTGTGCAGTGTATATGGGTGTGTGTGTGTGTAGCATGTAGTGTGGTGTGAGTGGGTTTGCACACACGCAAACACATGTGTGTAGGGAAGATCCTGGCGGGGGTGGGGGCAGGACGCTGTCCTCCGAGCGGCACCTGGAGAGCGCCCCTCGTCTAACCCTGCAGAGCTGCTCCTTCCAGCCTAGCTCGCAGAGGAGGCCTGGACGCAGGGGAAGGGGCGAGAGCAGCAGGAAGCCCAAGCGGGAGGGCAGCAGTGGGGGAGGCCGCCTCTTGCACCCCGGGCCCCGCTGCCTTCCGCTCCTTCCCCGCCCGTGCAGGGCCGGCCGGCACACACGGACTGTGGGCGGGCTGGCCCGATGTTCTCGCCGCGACGCGGCCTCCAGGACCTGCAGGGGTCCCTGACTGCCTGACCCCGGCGTGCTGAGGGGCTTCTCGTCCACAGGGTGAAAGGCCCCCAGCCGCGCACTGTCCTGTGACTGGCTGGCACAATCCGGGCGGCTGACCTCCCCCGAGGAATGGATTCTCTCCCATCATTTCCTGAGTGCGTCGCCTGGCCGGGCCCCAGGCGGGAGATTATCTGCCTGCACAGCATCCCGGGCGCTATCAGCAGGGGTAGGCTGGCTGCCCGGGCCCTCGGCCTGGCTGCCCTTGGAAGAGTTCTGCAGGCAGCGCCGCGGGCTCCAGAGGGCAGAGACGATCCTCTTGTATTCCCTGCGGAAGTTCTTGTTCAGGAGCCCATAGACGATGGCGTTCAGGCAGCTGTTGAAATAGGCCAGGAAGTAGCTAGAGACAAACAGCCCCTCTGGGATCCGGGGAGCCACTTCTTCGGGGTCAATGGCCACGGCGAGGCCGATGCAGTTCAGTGGCGCCCAGCAGATGGCGAAGATCACAAAGACCACGAACATGCTCAGAAAGCTCCGCACGCGACCGGCCCACGGGCGCGGCCTGCTCTCCGCCTTGGCCTTCCTGCGGGCGCGCAGCACCAGCACCCAGATGTGCAGGTAGCAGAAGCACACGACGGCCACGGGCAGCAGGAAGTGCACGAGCACCACGGCCGCCGTGTACCCGGCGCTGGCCGTCTGCGCGAATGTGCACGAGTAGACGCGCGGGTCGTACTCCAGGGAGCCCACGAAGAAGTTGGGCAGCAGCACCAGCAGGGTGAGCAGCCAGACGAGGCCGACGTAGAGGGCGGCGTGCCGGCGGCGGCAGAGGCGGTGGTAGGTCACGCTGCGGCAGACGAAGCAGTAGCGGTCGACGGCGATGGCGGCGATGTTGAAGACGGAGCCGACCACGCTCAGGCCCATCACGAAGGCGCTGGCCTTGCAGTGCGCTTCCCCCAGGGCCCAGCCGTCGTGGAAGATGGCCGCAAGGGTCAGCGGGTAGGGGTACAAGGCTACGGCCAGGTCAGCGAACGCCAGACTCACCAAGAACAGGTTACCTGAAGCAGGAAACAGGCAGAGAGTGTTAGGAGGAGACCTTGCGATCTCCATCCTCTAGAATATTCTAGAATATTCTAGCTTCTGTCCCTCCCAGGAGGGACTCTCCCAGGACACCAATGTGTCACCGTGCNCTGATGAATGGTGGAGACCTCAAGTTCCACATCTACAGCGTGGGTGAACCAGGCCTGGACATGAGCAGGGTGGTCTTCTACTCGGCCCAGATGACCTGTGGCGTGCTGCACCTCCACTCCCTCGGCATCGTCTATCGGGACATGAAACCTGAGAACGTGCTTCTGGGGGGCCCTGCAGAGGCTGCAGTGACCACCTCAGGGGTTCAAAGCTCCTAGCCGATGGAAAGGACCCCAAAGGCACAGCAATCAGAAAAGCCAGGTCTGATCCCAAGGGTGTTTGGGAAAAGGGGGCTCAGAGCCACTCAGCTGGGAGTGCCCCCAAGTCAGACCCCCAGGAAAAGCAGATTCTGTACCTGTAGCTACAAACACACCTACAAGGTAGAAAAAGTCCTCCCTGTCCAGATACACAGTGTCACCCGACCTCAGAGAAGACTCCTGGGGAAGCTGGAGGACCCACCGGCAGGCTTCTTAAAATGTCTGTTGTAGCCTCAGATGCTTGAGGTCACCTCACTCAGAAACGACTGAAGACGTTTGTTAGTTTCCTGGGAGTTCTCAGGACCCAACTGTTCCTGAGTCCAGAGCTAAGTTAGGATCTGAGGGAAAAGTGTTAAGTCACTCAGTTGTGTCTGACTCTCTGCGACCCCATGGACTAGTAGCCCTCCAGGCTCCTCCGAACATGGAATTCTCCAGGTAAGGATACTGGAGTGGGTTGCCAAGCCCTGCTCCAGGGGATCTTCCTGACCCAGGAATCAAACCCAGGTCTCCTGAATTGCAGGCAGACTCTTTACCATCTGAGCCACCAGCAAAGGGTCTGAAGGAAACAGGGTATAACTGAATAGAAAGGAGCTCATTTGGACATGTGGAAGTGTTTTCCAAGCAGCGAGCTTCCCTGTCTCNGGTCTCCTGCATTGCAGGCAGACTCTTTACCATCTGAGCCACCAGCAAAGGGTCTGAAGGAAACAGGGTATAACTGAATAGAAAGGAGCTCATTTGGACATGTGGAAGTGTTTTCCAAGCAGCGAGCTTCCCTGTCTCTTGAAACTTTCACATACAGGTTGGATGGTGGAGGAGAACCCTGCCTTAGGGTAAACTGTGAGATTCCTTCCTATTCTACCATCTCGGGACTCTATTTAGTTAATGGGAGAAAATCCCCCTCAAATTATTTCATGCTGGTGCTACAGGCAAGAAATGCACATCTTAGGACCTGCTTGGGATGTGGGGGAATCTCCTGCTTTTTCATTTAATTCTCAGCCTTGTTCTCTATCTCCATTGGTAGATTTCAGTTTCTGATTCCACTGTGCATATATGCATGCTGAGTCGCCTCAGTCGTGTCTGACTCTGTATGACCCCAGAGGCTCCTTTGTCCATGGGATTCTCCAGAAAAGAATTCTGGAATGGGTTGCCATGCCCTCCCCCAGGGGATCTTCCTGACTCAGGGATTGAACCATTGTCTTTTATGTCTCCTGCACTGGCAGGCAGGTTCTTTACATCTAACACCACTTGAGAAGCCCTTCTGACTCTACTACTTAGAACTTACTTGGTCTCAGAAAGTGAGGGATTACCTCGTTCAAATTTGTTGTCAGATGACTCAGGAATAATTATAGTTGATTTACAATATTGTATTAGTTTCAGGCGTACAACAAAGTGATTCAGTATTCTTATAGATTATATTCCATTTAAGGTTATTATACAATATTATCTGTCTTCCTTGTGCAATTCTTAAAGTTTATTTTGCACATAGCATTTTTCTCTCTGAATCCCTTATTGCTATGCTGCCCCTCCCCCATACCCTCACCCCATGGATAACCACGAGTTTGCCTCTGTATCTGTGACACTGCTTCTTTTTGTTATAGTCACTATTTGTTCTATTTTTAATTCCACATGGAAATGGAAACACACAGTGTTTGTCATTCTCTGTCTGACTTATTCTACCAAGTAGAATGGCATCCAGTTCCATCCAAGTGGTTGCACGTGGCAAAACTTCACTCATTGTTACGGCTGAGTAATATTCCATTGGGATGTGGGGGAATCTCCTGCTTTTTCGTTTAATTCTCAGCCTTGGTCTATCTCCATTGGTAGGTTTCAGTTTCTGATTCCACTGTGCACATATGCATGCTAAGTCGCCTCAGTCGTGTCCGACTTTGTGTGACCCCAGAGGCTCCTTTGTCCATGGGATTCTCCAGACAAGAATTCTGGAATGGGTTGCCATGCCCTTTATCTATTCTAGTCATCTGTCGATTGCCTCCATACCTTTATCCAGTCATCTGTCGATTGCCTCCATACCTTGATAATTGTAAATAATGCTGCTATGAACATTGGGGTGCATATGTATTTTTTTGAATTAGTATTTTCTTTTTCTTTCAGACATATAACCAGCAGTGGAATTGATGGATCATATGGACAGTCTATTGAATGTGAGAAAATATTTGCAAATGGTATGCCCGATAAGGGGTTAATATCCAAAATGCAAATAGCTCATAAACTCAATATAAAAAAAAAACAAATAAACTGATCAAAAAATGAGCGGAAGACCTAAATAGATGTTTTTTCAAGGAAGACATACAGATGGCCAACAAGCTTATGAAAAGATGCTCAGCATCACTAATCATCAGAGAAATGCAAATCAAAACCACAGTAAGATATCACCTGACACTGATCAGAATGGCTATGACCAAAAAGAACACAAATAACAAATGTTGGTGAGGATGTAGCGAAAAGGAAACAGAATCTTAATACACTGTTGGTGGGAATGTAAACTGACGCGGCCATTGTGGAACACAGTATAAAGACTCCTCAAAAAAAAAAAAAAAAGAAATTAACTGTTGTTTTGACATTTGGAAGTGGGTGCTGGAAGTTGGAGTGACCTGGGGTAATCTCAGTGCTGTTACTTTTTAACTTGACCAAGCTCCTGAACTTCTTTCCTCTGTGACGACTGCTTTGTCAGTCCTGTTCTTTATTTTTGGAGCCCTCTTTTCCCCTCCTCAGACACACGTGGCATGGCTATCTCTGTGACAAAAATCCCTTCTTTCCAACGTGGGGATGCTGGCCTCTGCAGGGCCCACGGCCTCCTGGCGGGGTGGCAAAGGAGCTTCCAACCCTTGCAAGCACGGACGGACAAAGGCTCAAGCAGCTGGGAGCAGGTGCGGCTCAGTCCGCTGTTTCTCAGGAAGCAAGTCAAGCTCTGCGGTGTTAACCTGGCCCACCCCGGAATGATGCCCCAGAGGCGGCAAACAGCCTGTAAACAGTGGGTAGAACACATTCAGCTCCAGGTGGAAAGTGATACAATTACTCTTCCCCATTACTCCAGCTGTTCCTAAAAGGCTGAAATCAACCAGTTCCTGCTGTAGATCCATCTGCCCAGACGTCCTATCGTCTCCAGACATTCTTGACAAAATTCCAAATTAGAGGAATAAAATTCTTGCCATGTTTCCCATCTCTAAGAAGCCAGGCCCTGTCTAGAAGAGAGTCAAGGGGAGGCTGAGTTCTCCAATCCCATTTTCTACAGACAGGAGAGAAATCGAGCAGGACACACAGCGCTGCTCATCACCCCGGGCACAGGCCTCTAACAAGCATTTGTCTCACAAGCCTTGGCGTGACTTATTTCCATCGGCCTCCATCAGACAGGGCATGTCAGTGGAGACAGACCTTCACAACAGGGTTTTGTATTAATATGGATGGAACTCCTCCCAGTATTCATACACAAAGCACATCCTTCCACATACACAGCCACCACGGTTCCCTCCCTCTCGGCCTACTTTTCCTTTTTCAGGAAATCTAGTCCTCAGTGGGGATGTGTTAATTTGGAAGAGAGCCAGCAGATGTTGGGCTATCTGGTCTTCATAAGAATTCTGCATCCCTCTTTCCTGTGCCCACTCTATTTTCTAAGAAGAATGTGTTGGTTTTAAATGGTCTCTGCTCTTTGAGCTAAAAGTAGCGATGTAGAAATAGATAGTCATGGACTCATTTGCTCAACAAATACTGCTGAGTATTTACTGGGTACTGGCTCTGACTGTGGGCTTCCCTGGTGGCTCAGCTGGATGCTCTGACCATGCTGGGGCTGAGGGTAGTGTGGTAAGCAAGAACGATGCATCTTCTCCTCTTACAAACCTCATGATCTCATACAGGGGACAATGAAATGAAAGTGAGATGTAATGGGACTTCCCTGGCGATCTAGTGGTCACCATGCAGAGTGGCCAGGTTTGATCCTGGCCAGGGAAGCAGCTCTTGCATGCTGTAAATAAGAAATCCTGCATACAGCAACTAATGAACCCCCATGCCTCAACGAAGACAGGAGGCGTGCTGCAACTAAAACCCAGTGCAGCCACGTAAATTAACGAAATACAGTTTTTAGTGAGATGCTGTGAGTGTTATGATAGGGAAGTTAACACTATCATCTCTGTAATCCTTCCCAACAAGGTGAAACTTCCCATGCCTTGAGGTCTTCCTCCATCTTTCACTTACTCAAAAATGGGTGCTATNACGTAAATTAACGAAATACAGTTTTTAGTGAGATGCTGTGAGTGTTATGATAGGGAAGTTAACACTATCATCTCTGTAATCCTTCCCAACAAGGTGAAACTTCCCATGCCTTGAGGTCTTCCTCCATCTTTCACTTACTCAAAAATGGGTGCTATGTCCACTGAGCACCTATCATGCTTGGCTAGGGCGCAGTGATGGCTGAAAGACATGCCCCTGCCACTGAGATGCCCACAGTGCTGTTGGGGAAAGAGACACAGAAACTGCCTTTTTGTGTAGGGAGAGTTGGGCAGGAGACCAGCATGAGGCGGTGAGAACACTGGGGAAGGGTCGAGTCATCCTGGGGCTGAGGGTAGTGGGGTGGGGATGAGGCTGGTCAAGCATGACCAGCCAAGGGATCAGCTACAAATCACAAAGGCCCTTCTTACAGGCCTGCCTCCATCCCAGGATGGCTATTTACCTCAAATGGGATCTTGACTGGGAAAGGATTTAAGAAATAATAATAATCTTCAAACAAATGTGAGGTATTCTTATTAGTTATATAAAGGGATAGGTATTTGAAATAACTGAATAGGTAATTTATTGAAAATGTGACTTCTTCACAAATACTAAAACAATGTCTTTTCGTATTAACGTAAGCTCCTAATTGGGCTTCCCTGGTGGCTCAGTGTTACAGAATCTGCCTACCAGTGCAGGACACCTAGGTTCGATCCCTGGGCTGGGAAGATTCCCTCAAAGAGGGCATGGCAACACACTCTAGTATTCTTGCCTGGGAAAATCCCATGGATAGAGAAGCCTGGCAGGTTACAGTCCATGGGGTCGAAAAAAAAGTCAGACACAACTTAAGAGGCTGAACAACAAACAGAGTTCCTAATTAATCCCCACATTCTTTGAGGGTGGATATTGTTTTCTTCCAAAATCACATTATTTATGAACACCCTGGATCGCGTGGGTAAATCATACAAGGGCTCAATTGAAATCTAACATAATTTTAACTTACACTTAGCAAGCAAATAGCATATGCAAAAATAAGGTGGAGATATTTTAACCACTTAAAAGAATATATTTAAGAGCCCAAGCATCAACTTAATAAGTAACTAAAATGCTTATTGCTTTGCTGTGCTCAGTGGCACAGTCGTGTCTGACTCTTTGTGACCCCATGGACTTAGCCCACCAGCCTCCTCTGTCCATGGAATTCTCCAGGCAAGAATACTGGAGTGGGTTGCCATTTCCTTCTTCAGGGTATCTTCCTAACCCAGGGATCAGGATCAAACCTGCATCTCCTGCTTGGCAGGTGGATTCTTTACCACTCGGCCACCTGGGAAGCTCTATAAGATGCTTACCACAAAATCTTATACCATACATTCAAAAGCATTGCTTGCAAGCTCTTATGGAAGCATTTTATTACTTTAATTAGACTTAGTTATAACAAGAAGGCTTCCCTGGTGGCTCAGATGGTAAAGAATCTGCCTACAATGTAGGAGACCCGGGTTCAATCCCTGAGTTGGGAAGATCCCCTGGAGAAGGGAATGGCAACCCACTCCAGTATGCTTGCCTGGAGAATCCCATGGAGGGAGGAGCCTGGTGGGCTACGGTCCATGGGGTCACAAAGAGTCGGATGTGACTGAACCACTAACACACATAACAAGAAACCAATCGGTATAGCACCTTAATGTTTATAATATGCACTCACACTAACTGACTCAATTGTTTTTCACAGGAATCCTTTAAGGCTGATTTTATGATGGATCCGCTGATTCCATTTTACAGATCAAGACATTAGCACCCAGAATATTTGAACAGAGAAAGAGGGAGGAATAAAAATAAAAAAGAAGAGAAACAAGAGGAAATCAGGAAAAAGAAATGTCAAAGGGATTAAGGGTGTAGAGTTTTTGGTCATCACAAGAGTGAGAAAGTGCAAAACAGTGCCCTCTCGCCTGCCAGCTAGGAGACCAGCAGGGACGTGAGCAAGGGCGAGCCTGGTGAGTGCTGGAGGACATGCTTCTGCACTGGAGGCCACCCTCCTAATTTGCTTTGCCTTCAAGAGAAGGAGGGAAACGAACTGGTGCTTGGAAAGGGCTATCCTTTGATAGAGAGACTGTGTTAAGATTTTTTTCTTTTTCTCTCTTTTAAATGAGAGAGGCTTCTATCTGACACATAATAAGCACATAGTAGTCTTTTTTTTTAATTTACAATGATATGCTGATTTACAACGTTGTGTTGATTTCTGCTGTACAGCAAAGTGATTCAGTTATACATGTATACACTTTCTTATATTCCTTTTCATTATGGTTTAATTGTAGGATATTGAACATAGTTCTCCGTGTTACACAGGAAGGCCTTGTTGTTTATCCATTCTATATATAATAGTTTGAATCTGCTAAGCCTACATATAACAATCTCATCTATTACCTATTATTGGGATTTTTATATTATCACCTGCATTATTATTTATATTATTATCAGTCTTATATTATAATTATATAAAATTATGACAACTTGATATTATTATTACAAAGAACATGAAAGAGGCTCATAATGCTGGAGTAGGCTCCCTGGGAGATAAGATGTGAGAAATCCTATAGGATGAGAATGGTGAAGTTAGGACATTGCTTCAAAAGTGTAAACTCCCTCAGAACCGGGACTTAACACCCTAAGTTTTCCTCTTTCAGCCATCAGTATCTTAAACTGTAAGACCTAACGGGGCACAGGGTTTTCTGAGTTTTGCAGCATATCATGCTAAACACAGACACCGAACTTTGTGGGGAGGAAAAAAAGAGGCAGTCTAACATGAAAATGTTCACACTCGGGGATACTGAGGACTCCAAGGCGGCAATTAACAAGGATTATGAGCTTTCTGGCTATCTGGCTAAAAGACATAATTGAGAGATTTAAAATGCTTCTATTTTTGCTCAGTAAAGAGAAAATACTTAGAGCTAAAATGTAAAGTTGGAAGGCTCAGGAAACATCAGAGAAGGAATCGAATGCAGCGCAGTTTGGTTTTCAGATGATAAGAAGCCCTCCAAAGCCTGAAGGCTCAGCAGCTCAGAAGATGCTTGCCACCAAGGGATGTCTCCAGGAGTGCTTGATGGTGGATAAAGCCTGGCTGGTAACGCCTGGAGGGCGGGGGCTGTGGGCCCATCAAACATTTCCTCCAGGCCCTTTGGAAGCTTTAGCTCAGGATCAGCCTGTGACGTGTAAATAAATCACCATTTACCTCCTCAATTCAGGATCTGCTCTAACTGGAGATGCCAACAGGGCCAGGCTGAAAACCCCCCAGGAAGTCTGCAGTACAGCCAGTGGTTCTGGGTGAGAGATGCAGACTCTGCTCACTGCTGGGCATCCAGGCGACAGAGTGGATTCTAGACAAGGACCTGGGTATTCAGCAAGCGCTCCATGTCTTTCCGGGTAATCCCAACGTCAGATATTCCACATCCTTCTTCCTTACAAATTACAGGAATGCCCTAGGTATGGCCATACCTCCACTCACTAACAACACCTCCCCGAGAGCCTCTTAATCCACCTGCAGAATAAGAATCCATCATCAGGCAGTGGCTCCTGATCATTACCTGGGAAACTAGGGTCCCTGAGCCGGTGGGCCAGGAACCATGGATGCCGTGGTGCCTTCCGCTAGCTGATGGGGACTATCTCTGCATTACAGTAAGGACACGTTTCTCTCAGCTCTTTTCTGTGTGGCTGACAGTCTGGATGGTGCAGGGTACTGACAGGAGGCTCCATTTTATAGGCGGTTTACAGTGAGTAGCCTCAAGCCAGAATGGGCAAGAGGCACATACGCATATATATATACACTAGGTATAAAACAGGTAACTGGTAAGAACCTGCTGTAGAGCACAGGGGACTCTACTCAGTACTCTGTGATGGTGTAGATGGGAAAGAATCTCAAAAAGAGTGAATGCATGTATATGTATAACTGACTCACTTTGCCCTCCCCCTGAAACTAACACAACGTTGTAAATTAGCTATACTCAAATAGTTGGAGAAGACTCTTGAGAGTCCCTTGGACTGCAAGGAGATCAAACCAGTCCATTCCAAAAGAAATCAGTCCTGAATATTCACTGGAAGGACTGATGCTGAAGCTGAAACTCCAATACTTTGGCCACCTGATGTGAAGAGCTGACTTTGGGGAAGACCTGACTTTGGAGAAGACCTTGATGCTGGGAAAGATTGAAGGTGGGGGANATTCACTGGAAGGACTGATGCTGAAGCTGAAACTCCAATACTTTGGCCACCTGATGTGAAGAGCTGACTTTGGGGAAGACCTGACTTTGGAGAAGACCTTGATGCTGGGAAAGATTGAAGGTGGGGGAGAAGGGGACGACAGAGGATGAGATGGTTGGAAGGCATCACCCACACAATGGACATGGGTTTGAACACACTGTGGGAGATAGTGAAGGACAGAGAAGCCTGGAGTGTTGCAGTCCATGGGGTCACAAAGAGCTGGACACACCTTAGTAAATAACAACAACAACAACAACATGCACCAATAAAAATTTAAAAAACAAACTCCCTGAGGCGTCACTGGGGCACAATTTTAGGGAGCCGGCTGGCCACAGAGGAACAACAGGGGTCAGTACACTCTAGAGAAGGTGCCAGTCAGCTTTGGAGGACAAGAATGAGATATACGTCGGGCTTTTAGTGCTCATGGCAATTCAGTTCCCTGAGATTCGTACTGATGATGTGAGTGGTGCCGAGCATACCTCACTCATGAAGCAAAATTAATACCTTCTGTCTCACCACTTTCTTGATATTTTGACGATTTCAAGTTGTTTCAGCAGACCTAGATTAAGTTTCAGAAATGGAATAAAAGTCTCTGCTTTCAATGATTTCACAGTTCTGTGGGGAGAGAAAAAAGCTCAGAGCGGTACTGCAAGGGAAGTGCTGTGTGGATTGGGCGGGGTCATGGGGGGAGACAGTAACCACGCCTTTCGTGATATTAACTATGAAGCCAACAACCAGCAGGAGGGCTGAGGAAGGGGGCTGAGCTAGTGTCTTGGGAGAAGACAGTCTGCCTCTATGTTGGCTACTTCTTTTCCAGTCAAATTTGATTTTGAGTCTGCAGAAAGAAAGTTAAAGTGGCTCAGTTGAGTCTGACTCTTTTCGACCCCAGGGACTATACAGTCCACGGAATTCTCCAGGCCAGAATCCTGGAGTGGGTAGCCTTTCCCTACTCCAGGGCATCTTCCCAACCGAGGGATCGAACCCAGGTCTCC